>LPNX010144310.1:79355-220537 GCA_001517045.1 Pseudotsuga menziesii | reverse complement strand
TAACATATATACGCCTATCGACCTAAAAATTTCACATAAAATAATAAAACTTTAAATGAAACCCATATAAAACATTTAAAATTAAATGTTTTATGCATTTAAATCTAATTTTTAATTTTTTCTGGACTTGTCACCATTCTTCCGTTACTATATTAATCCTTTACTTATTCAAGATTGCTTCAATATTCTAATTTTAATATTTAAATTTTAAAATCATCGTAAAGAGAAAAAAAAAGATTGTATACCCATATTGTTATATTTTTATAGGAAAACGTTAAGTAATAAAAAACATAAGAAAACAATATTATTGAAAAGCATTAACTAGTCATTATCCTAGCAACTTGAATTATATTATGTTTCTATAACATACTATGCCATAATGTAGGCATGAACTAAATTGCTCAGGATTATATATTTTTGTCAAAACAAACATAAATACTAGATTAAGAACATATATTTTTATAAAAACAAACTTAAATATAGGATTAAGAGCATATATCTTTGCAAAAATAAATTTAGACATTGTGTTTTTTGTTTTTGTGTTTGTCATGGACATCATTTCCCTACAACCCTTGTTTAAAAAGACAACCCTCGCTTAAGAAGACATTGAGTAATACAAATGTTGTTCTTAAGACTTGTAGTGATCTAAGTTAGATGTTGGAAGAAGCTTCAATGATGTTTCCAATTATGTGTGTGAATGGAGAGTAAGATTCTTTAATTATGTGTGTGAATGGAGAGTAAGGTTATTTTTTGTTATCAAAGAGAAATGAAAGTATTCTTCTGAGGTTAGATTTTCTATGCTATTTATTTTAGTTATGTTATGGTGAAGGAGGGTTAATCACCTATTTGTAAAGTGATTGGAGTAGTTGAAAATCGCTCACATATCTATTTGATATCTATTTGAGTGAGCAAAATGGGGTTTGGCTACTAGAGTTTACATGAGATATTGAAGCCATTGTTGTTATGAGGGTTGGTGCAAGCTAATGCTGGTCACTTATGATGCGTTCGTTGCAATGGGCTTCTGAAAAATAGAAATTTGAATGTCAAAAAGCAATATTAGTGGTACCTACACAAAATTTTGGAATATGGTGTAAGAATATGAAATGTGGGCAATCGGATTACCTTCCAAAATATATAACTTTTATTTATGGAAACTAAGCATAAATACAAAAAATCGAGGTTCTTCTAAGGTATGTTATATTTTTCTCCAAAAAAATGAATTTGTTTGCGTTGGTCCACTCGTTTGGTATGAAAATGGTGGAATTTTGTGAAAAAAATTATATAGAGATGTAGATAACAGGTGTGTCTAGTGCAACGTTATTTTTCCATATTTATTTATGTTATATTTTTTATTTTTCAAATTAAGGAAGTCAGTGACGCCCTAAAATGACAAGGTCGAGCATCGGTCCACCACATCTTGGTCTTAACATAGTCAATCAACGATGTTTTTTTTTGGATGTAGGTCTTTGTGTCTTCTTGTGTGGGTTCTTTTCCGTTTTCTAAATAGGTGAGCCAATCAAAAGTTATAGCTGAAGCAAATAGCCTACCTTTTGTGTTAGATTGACGTTAGTCGATTTAAAATTAAATAAAAAATAGAAAAAGATAATAGATTTAAATAAAAATTACATATTCAGAATCTACAGATAGAGTTACACACATGTGTGAATTTTCATTAATAGTGGACAAGCGTGGCATATGGAAAATCATGCACGAAATAGGAGAAGTAGTATAAAACAAGTTTTTATGTCATAAGACAGTCCAAACCACTTGGTTGGGCTACCTAAACCTAAAACCAAAGCAGCCAAGTCATCCACCACGTTGGTTGGAAAAAAGGTGCCGCCAAAATTCTGAATTTAAATCACACATGCACGTAGTTTAAAACACAACGTGCATGCACTAGAAGCGTGATCACGCTACTTTGTGCATAGACACTAAAAGCACGGTTGCGCTACTTTGTGTGCACGCACTAAAAGCACGATCACGCTACTTTGTGCGCATGCGTTAAAGACGCGTAACGTGTGCACACATTTGTTAAGTAAACACTTTGTTTTGATTTTATTTTCAAGCATTTGCAATGGAATGATGATGAGGAGGAGGAGGATGATGATGACAATCATGATCAAATGAGGATGATGATGACGAGGATGATGACAATGATGGTGATGAGGATGATGACTATGATGATGATGAGGAGGATGATGACAATGACGATGACTATGATGATGAACAACGATGGTGATGATAATGAGGATGAGGATCACGATCACTATGAGTATGATGACAATGATTATGATGACGATGATTATGATGATGATGATGATGTTTATGATGATGAGGATGATGATGTTGATGACAACGACGATGATGAGGAGGATGATAATGACTATGATGATGAAAAATGATGGTGATGACGACGATGATGATGATGAGGATGATGATCACGATGACTATTACTATGATGGCGTTGATTATAATGATTCTGATGATGATTGCGATGATGAGGATGATGATGTTGATGACGAAGATGACGATGATGATGAGGATGAGGATGATTATGATGATGACTATGATGATGAACAATGATGGTGATGATGATGACGAGGATGATGACGATGCTGACGATGATGAGGAACAATGATGATGATAATGATTGTAATGATGATGATAAGGATGATTTCAATGACGATGATGAGGATGATGACTATGATGATGAGGAGGAGGAGGAGGATGAGGATGATGATGACAATGATGATGAACAATGATGATGAGGACAAGGATGATGATGATGACGACGATGATGAGGAACAATGATGATGATGATGATAGGTTTAGTTGAAAATTTGCTTTGATTTTATTTTCAAGCAATTGCAATGGAATGATGATGATGAACAATGATGAGGAGGAGGAGGAGGATGATGACAATGATCATGATGAGGATGATGACTATGATGATGATGATGATGATGACGATGATGATGATGATGAACAATGATGGTGGTGATGATGATGAACAATGATGGTGATGATGATGATGAGGATGAGCATGATGAGGAAGATGATGATGATGATGATGAGGATGATGATGAGGATGATGATGATGATGATGACAATGATGAACAATGTTGGTGATGATGATGATGATGAGGATGATGACAATGATGATGATGATGATGATGACTATGATGAGGATGACGACGATGATGATGATGATGACGATGAGGATGAGGATGAGGATGAGGATGATGATGATAGGTTTAGTTGAAACTTTGATTGGATTTTATTTTCAAGCATTTGCAATGGAATGATGACGATGAACAATGATGAGGAGGAGGAGGAGGATGATGACTATGATGATGATGGGGATGATGACTACACTAATGATGATGAGGATGATGATGATGATGATGATGAAAAATGACGGTGATGATGACGACGACGACGATGATGATGATTAGGATGAGGATGATGATGGTGATGATGATGATGATGATGACGATGATGAACAATGTTGGTGATGATGATGATGAGAACGATGAGAATGATGACTATGATGATGATGAGGATGAGGATGATGATGATGAAGATGATGATGACGATGACAATGATGATGAGCAATGATGGTGATGATGATGATGATGAGGATGAGGATGATGATGACGATGACGATGATGAGGAACAATGATGGCGATGATGATAGGTTTAGTTGAAACTTTGCTTTGATTTTATTTTCAAGATTTTGCAATGGAATCATGATGATGAACAATGATGATGATGAGGAGGAGGATGATGACAATGATGATGATGAGGATGATGACTATGATGAGGATGATGAGGATGATGATGATGATGATGATGATGATGATGAAGAACAATGATGGTGATGATGATGGTGATGTTGATGAGGATGATGATGATGATGATGATGGTGATGATGATGATGAACGATGTTGGTGATGATGATGATGGGAATGATGACAATGTTGATGATGGCTATGATGATGACGATGATGATGACGATGACAATGATGATGAAAAATGATGGTGATGATGATGATGAGGACGAGGATGATGATAATGACGACGATGATGAGGAACACTGATGATGATGATGATAGGTTTAGTTGAAACTTTGCTTTGATTTTATTTTCAAGCATTTGCAATGGAATGATGAAGACGAACAATGACGATGACAATGAGGATGATGATGACAATTATGATGATGAGAATGATGGCTATGATGATGAGGAGGAGGAGGAGGATGATGGTGATGACGACGACGATGATGATGATGATGAACAATGATGATGAGGAGGAGGAGGAGAAGGAGGAGGAGGAGGATGATGATGATGATGATGATGATGATGAGGATGATGATGAGGAGGAGGAGGAGGAGGAGGAGGATGACAATTATGATGATGAGGATGATGACTATGATGATGAGGAGGAGGAGGAGGATGATAACTATGATGATGAGGAGGAGGAGGAGGATGGTGATGATGACGATGATGATGATGAGGATGAGAATTCTAGGCATAATGATGGTTAGAAGTTCAGAGGCTAACAATCATATTGTTAGAAATCTCCAATCTTCTTTTAATGTGATTGGGAAGACGTCTCGTACTAAAGATCTTTGTGTGGCTCATTGTGTGTTATCAAAATTAGTTGTAAGCAAGTCCACACAACAACGTCGCCTCCTTTCACACACTTCTCAAATACTTAAATTAAATAGAAAAATTGTTTAGAAGTACTCTGTTATAAGAGAAAATTTGCAGACTCCAGGTGGAAAAGATTGTTGGGATTTTGTCTACAGGTTGCCTCATCGAGATATTAAGCTAATTGATGATGTTAAGGAATTAGTACAAACATTCTAGCATGATCATACTAGACCTTCATCTAATTTAAGAGATCTGCTAAAGCTGAGAAAAGGTTCTACTGAACGTGAACCCCACGTCAAACACTTCCTTGACACAACACATACTGAACTCTATGAGAGATTCAGGAATGAGCACACACAATTGAACCTGGGCCAAAGGTCCTTTGAGAAATGTAAACCATGGTATGTTCATATATGCATTGATTGAAACACATGCTGTTGTACATACCATGTAGAATATGAATATTTTTATGACACGTATAACATATATTTTGTGATTTGCATACTAACCTTGAGTAGGGATGCAATGAATCCGTAATACCATCGAATGCAACGAGAGATTTTATCGTCAACATCATGTGTCAAAGGCATGAAGGACAAAAATACTATGGAAAATGATGTCTATATGGGAATTGTTCCAGGTCCAGTGGGCTTTCTCTTTTGAAATGTTGCATTAATGGAAATGATGAACATCAATTTGGCAATATGAGCATGGAGATGCAGAGCTTCAAGTATGTAACCTATCAATCAGATAGTGCAAAGGAAAGTACAAGATTGCATTAGTGAAGTCACAGGTGCAAATGATGATTGCATGTCTTTCCTCTTACATGTTCAGTTTCTACATGTACATTCTTTAAAGGCCACATTCTAATACGACCCTTGTTTTCATGGAAACAGGTACGGGTATGTGATTTTTTGATGGAGTTCTACAAGAAAACCGAGCAGTATATTCAACATGTGCATGTAGCGTGCTGGCAGGATGAGCAGTGCAGAAAATGCAGGGACAACTTTCCCATTGGGACCATATTGTCAACTGTGGATTTTGCAGAAAACTACACCCTTCTGCCACAAAATGAAATTCAAAGTCAATACTACCATTTTGACCAAGTCAACACCATGGTACATATTCCGTATAGACATGGCCCTGAGAGCAGCATTAACAACAGGATAATACAGAAGGAGACAAACTTTTACATAAGTGATGACATATTCCATGATCTGCATTATGTGCAACACTGTTTTCGAATTTTCTATGGTCAGCTAAAGGAGGGAGACATACAGATAGATCAACATTGGATATGGTCAGATGGTTGTGCAAGCCATTTCAAAATTAATTCCCCAGTCTTACAATGGATGAGTATGTTACATAAGACTTATAATGTGCTGCACATATGGAACTACTTTGAGACTAGGCACGGAAAAGGTGGGCATAACAGGGCCAGTGCATGCATCAAGACCGCACTATGAATGGAGGAGATGAGGTTTACCAGAAACCCCCATATCAACTATGCAGAATCCATAGTTCAATGGTGCTCTACAACAATGTCAGACCGAACTAAAGTGGTAGGAAGTCCAGTTAGGGATTTTTGGCATGTGGTTGACATAGATCGATCACGTTCCTATAGTTGTGGCACAATATAAGGAACACATGGATTTCATTTGGTTTGAAGCTCAAACAACCCCCTATTTGAAATATGGACACGGAAAATCGCCTACTTTTGCAGCCCTTGTAGCAGTGGTGAATGGGATGAATGTGAATGCATGGATTGGGTTGATGATTGGGATTGTGTGTCACTTGCAGTAGACCCATGTGTAGTCTGTGAAAAAACCCACTTAGAGGAGGGCCAGTCAGCGATTTCGATAGAATATGACCATATCTCAGATCTTGTACAACCAAGACACATATATGCAGTTGTTTCACCGAAAGACAATGAATGGGGCACAGATTATTGGTTGGCACGATGCATTCGAGGTAAGAAAATCCTGAACGGATGATTGATTGATGATGAAGGCAATTAATTTCCTATTGGCTCGATGGTGGTTGAGGTTGAATATCTTACACTAGATGGGAAATCAAGAAGAACTAGTGGGAATGTATTCGTGGATTATAGACCAAGTTCTGTGGTCTATCACTTCACAAACTTGATTGTTGGCACGAACTTCCATCTACAGACAATGTCAACGAAGAACTCAACCAAGGTACGTTACTTCGTGCCTCATCCAGACCACGAGATATTGATGGAGGCAATTAGCAATAGAGAGGATCCAACTGGCTATATTGAATGAGTTTGGGTAATTGTGCTTACACTCCACTTGGATGCCAGTTCCATGAGTGATTGAAATTGACAGCTCCTATTAAAAGACAACACGATCATGATAAGTTACTCCACTTTCTATGTGAACTCTGCAAAATCCTTTCCCTTTCCATCTATATTGATGTCATGTCTGAATATATAGTATGTATAAATACTTATTACTAAGTATGATCTGTTTTATGCATCGTACTTGCTTAAACTGGCATTTGTATAGATGGATGGACATCTGTTACATGGATTGACAGCAGTAACATGAAGACCAATAGATATGGAGTATGCATGGAGATATGGAGTACACATGTAACAGATGTCCATCCATCTATGCATCCCCCATATCTGTTGGTCTTCATGTGAACGATATTTTCATGACCAAGTGACCAAGTGTCCATGAATGACATTTTCATGCGTTTTGCAATTCGACATAGCTCGATAACTGGAGGTCGGATCGATGAGTCGTCGACTCTGTTGGTCTCCTGGCATGCCATTACCTCTAGAGGGTTGTCTCTGCCATGTTTTCATGTCCCATTGACTCCATTGTGCATCGGTTTCGTAAACTAGGGTTTTGCTCAGTTTCCTTCAATGTAACTCTCGCATTGGTGGGTCAAATATGCAAAACCCTCCTCCATGCCAGTCTTGGTGGTGTTCCCATGTCGGCATTGGCCATACACCCCTGTCAAATCCAATGGCATGAAATCTTGTTGCTCCATTTGTTTTTTCACACCCAGACCGAGAGTGACCAAGTATTCCTAAATGACATTTTCATGCAACCTGCAACTCGACATAACTCGGCAACCGAAGGTCGGATTGACAAGTCATTGACTACGTTGGTCTCTTGGCATGCCATTACCTCTAGAGGGCCCTCTCCACCATGTTTGCATGGTCCACTGACTCCATTGTGCATCGGTTTCGTAAACTAGGGTTTTGCTCAGTTTCCTTCAATGAAAATCTCGCATTGGTGGGTCAACTTTGCAAAACCCTCCACCATGCCAGCCTTGGTGGTGTTCCCATGTCAGTATTGGCCAAACACACTTGTCGGAGCCAATGACATGCAACCTTGCTGCTCCGTTTGTTTTTGCGCTCCCGGACTGAGAGTGATCAAGTGTGCCTGAATGACATTTTCATGTGACTTGCAACTCAACATAACTCGGAAACCATAGGTCGGATCGATGAGCCATCAACTCCGTTAGTCTCTTGGCATGTCATTACCTCTAGAGGGCCCTCTCCACCGTATTTGGATGGCCCAGTGACTCCATTGTGCATCGGTTTCGTAAAATAGGGTTTTCCTCAGCTTCCTTCAATGCAACTCTCGCATTGGTGGGTCAACTCTGCAAAACCCTCCACCATGCCAGTCTTGGTAGTGTTCCCATGTCGGCACTGGCCATACACACCTGTCGGAGCGAACGGCATGCAATCTTTCTACTCTGTTTTCTTTTTCGCTCCCTCACCGAGAGTGACCAAGTGTCCCTCGACGACATTTTCATGCGACTTGCAACTCGACATAACTCAACAATTGGAGGTCCGATTGACAAGACGTCTACTCCATTGGTCTCATGGCATGCCATTTCCTCTAGTAGGCCCTCTCCACCGCGTTTTCATGGCCCAGTGACTCCATTGTGCATCGGTTTCATAAATTAGGGTTTTGTTCAGTAGATTTATTGATGTTGTAATTTGTTGTAATAAGAGGTTCTAGATATGTTATATGCTTGGAAAGAGTGCCCTAAAGGGATGTATCTTCATGGTGTTAACTTAAACTTGGACTAGGGTTTATTTTGTTGGGTTGCGTTGTGATATTAGGATGAAGATAAGTGAAATATTGGAACATAGTGACCAGCCTCACACACATGTTGAGGAGAACAAATGAGCATAGTAACCACCTTGGAACACATATTGAGGATAAGCATTGGAGCATTGTAACCACCTCTGACACATATGTCAAGGAGCATTGGGAACAAGAAGGTGTGGTACACAAGTAGAGGAGGAATGCATTACATGGTGAAACTTGGATGTGCATGAGGACACTAGGGTTTATATATGTAAGTAAACCTTGGAGAAGGAGATATAATACTAGAGGAATTGATGGTTGTCTTGTAGAATCTATAGCTCTTGTTGAGAAGGCAAAGGAGGTAGAATTAGGGTTCCAACCCTATAGAAGATACAAATAAAATAGCTAATGTCTTTGGTGATATTGCAATCTTGTTCTTGTGTGATACATGGAGGTTAGGGAAAGACCATGGAAAACTTAACTTAATAAGTCTCGAGCTTCTTTTGAGTCCTTGCTTAGAAGAAGATTTTTTTAAGTTTAGTTGATTTTCCATGGAGGCCTTGATGCTTGTGTTGATATAATAGACAAAGACATAGGGTTTGAGGAATCATCCTACGATAGACATGTTGACGTCGAAACCGGTGCTAGACTTGTTTGAAATGCCATGTGCTTCTATGATGAAAGATGATTAGGGTTTATAAACCCTAACAAGGAATACAATTATAGTGTGGATACCTTAATGCATGCTAGGGTTTCATGAACTACAATCTCGTTGAGACTTGCATACTAGGGTTTCATGAACTACAATGGCATGCTATAGCTAGGGTTGAGAATTTATGAGATGGAAGTAGGGTTTTATGACCTCTTTACAAGTTATGAGATGGAACTAGAATGGTATGGTATGTTATATGTTAGTATGGTATGTTATATGTTGGTATGGTATGGTATGGTATGGTATATTAGTACATGGTATGATGTTAGTATCATAGGGTATTGTATGGTATGACCTCTTTAAAAGCTATGAGATGGAAGTAGAAACACATGTACATGTACAAATTTAAAACCAACTAGGGTTTTGTGAACTACAATTGCATGCTATAACTATTGTTGAGAAGTTATGAGATGGAACTAGGGTTTTGTGACCTCTTTAAAAGCTATGAGATGGAAGTAGAAACACATGTACATGTACAAATCCTAAACCAACTCGGCTTTCATGAACTACAAATTGCATGCTATAACTAGGGTTGAGAAGTTATGAGCTCTTTACAAGTTATGAGATGGAAAAGAGAAACACACCTATGGTTTCATGAACCACCATTGCATGCTAGGGTTTCATGAACTACAATATCGTTGAGACTTGCATACTAGGGTTTCATGAACTACAATTGCATAATAGGGTTTCATGAATCACAATTGCATCCTATAGTTTCATGATCTACAATTGCATGCTATAACTAGGGTTGAGAAGTTATGAGATAGAAGTAGGGTTTTATGACCTCTTTACAAGTTATGATATGGAACTAGAATGGTATGGTATGTTATATGTTAGTATGGTATGGTATGGTATGTTAGTACATAGTATGATGTTAGTATTATAGGGTATTGTAGGGTATGTACTATTATGTTAGTATTGTAGGGTAGGGTATGGTATGGTATGTTAGAATGGTATGATGTTCGTATGTTATGGTATGTTATTGTAGTTGGTAGGGTTTCGTGAACTCTTTACAAGTTATGAGATGGAAGTAGAAACACATGTACATGTACAAATCCTAAACCAACTAGGGTTTCATGAACTACAATTGCATGCTATAACTTGGGTTGAGAAGTTATGAGATGGAAATAGGGATTTATGAACTCTTTACAAGTTATGAGATGGAAGTTGAAACACATGTACATGTACAAATGGAAAACCAACTTGGGTTTTGTGAACTACAATTGCATGCTATAACTAGGGTTGAGAAGTTATGAGATGAAACTAGGGTTTTGTGACCTATTTAAAAGCTATGAGATGGAAGTAGAAACAAATGTACATGTACAAATTGAAAAGCAACTAGGGTTTTGTGAACTACAATTGCATGCTATAACTATTGTTGAGAAGTTATGAGATGGAACTAGGGTTTTGTGACCTCTTTAAAAGCTATGAGATGGAAATAGAAACACATGTACATGTACAAATCCTAAACCAATTGGGGTTTCATGAACTACAAATTGCATGCTATAACTAGGATTGAGAAGTTATGAGCTCTTTACAAGTTATGAGATGGAAAAGAGAAACACACCTACAATTTCATGAACTACCATTGCATGCTAGGGTTTCATGAACTACAATCTCATTGAGACTTGCATACTAGGGTTTCATGAACTACAATTGCATACTAGGGTTTCATGAACTACAATTGCATGCTATAGTTTCATGATCTACAATTGCATGCTATAACTAGGGTTGAAGTAGGGTTTTATGACCTCTTTACAAGTTATGAGATGGAACGAGAATGGTATGGTGTGTTATATGTTAGTATGGTATGGTATGGTATGTTAGTACATGGTATGATGTTAGTATCATAGGGTATGTACTATGATGTTAGTATTGTAAGGTATGGTATGGTATGCTAGTATGGTATGGTATGTTAGAATTGTATGATGTTAGTATGTTATGGTATGTTATAGTAGTTGGTAGGGTTTCATGAATTTTAGGAGGCAAATCAACAATACTCAAATTATCAAATTGTTACAATTGAATTAAACCCGAGGTTATGAATTGAATTTATTTGTTATCCTAAACCATAGCTAAAACTATTGTAATTGATGAATAGTTACATGCTAGACTTGCTTGAAATGCTAACCCTAGCTAGACTTTCCTGAAAGGCCATGTGATTCTATGATGAAAGATGATTAGGGTTGATAAACCTTAATGAGGAAAACAATTATAGTGTGGAGATTTGAATTTTAGCTTATATTATATTTGATTGGGTAGATTCTAGCATTGGTTATGCATGCTAATTTTAGATAATTTTGGGTTGAATTTGTTAAGTAAACTTTAATGGTGTTTATTTCATTAGATATCCTAAGTGAAGGCCTTTGGATAGGTCATCATGCACTTGTGTAGGCCATCAAGATGATGACTAAGGAAAATCCTCTAAAATAAAAGGAACTTGCTAGCCAAAACGACCCTTCAAACCATGATTGTACACCCAAAGAGAACATGTCGCTACCAAAGGAAGGATCAATAGGGATGACAAGATAGGAAGTGAGTGGGTAAGATAGGAAGGAAAGGAAGTGACCTTAGGCTATGATAGGTGGGTAAGAAGGCTATTAAAGATTCCCTAAATAGGATATTACCTATCAAGGTTTCCTCATTGATTATAAAGCCTAGGTTATGCATGCTAGCTTTTAAACTTCAGTTAGGGTTAGGGTTTCCTCGTTGATTCTAAACCCTAGGTTATGCATGCTAACCCTTAAATCGTTAAAATTGCAACAAGTACAATAGATCATTAAAATTGAAAGTGCTCAATAGATCGTTATAGAAGACAAATATTCATGAACTTGTTTCATTTTTTATTTGTCAAGGAAGAACAATTTTTATGGGATGTTTTCATTTCAATTATCCATGTGGTTGAAGCATGTTAGTGGTGTTGATGGGATGTTATCATCATATCATACAAATTCAACCTCTTTTGCAACTGACATATTAGTATTTCCAGCCAAGCATTTAGCATTATGACAGTCCTATATTTCACTTTTTAGCTTGTCAAGACAAAGGTACAATATTTTTAAGTAAACATAAGTAATAAACAATTTTATAAGTTACAAGTTTCCAAGCCAATGGGACTGTTAAACCAAATCAAATTTCCAGTCAAGTAAAATGTCTTATGATAGTCCAATATGTAATTTCCAGTCAAGTAAAATGTCTTATGACAATCCAAGATGTAATTTCCAGTCAAGTAGGAATGATAAGAAGTATATTCACTTGGCTTTCGATGACACAATGACTTGCAAGAAATTCAAGGCATTTTCTAGTATTTTGCCAAGTTATAAATGTTTATATACCACTCTCAAATTTGTTTAAGTATGGTTGGGAATGATTGTTTATATACAGTCCCTTTAGGGTGTCTTTGTGCTGCTTTAAATTGGGTTATGGACAAATTTGAGGTGAGGCGTTAGTGAGTGGGTAAGATAGGAAGGCAAGGAAGTGACCTTAGGATATGATATGTGGAAAAGAAGGATATTAGGGCTGTCCTAAATAGGATATTATAGTGAAGAAGTTAGGGAAGCTGAGGATGAGTTAGGAGAGTTGTGTGGGTCTAAGTAGTGTGGAAATGAAAGGAATACGCTTTTGTTTAGAGAGAGGGAAAGGTAGGAGTCTAGGGAAAGGGTTTTAGCAAGGGTTAGGATAGAATAGAATGGTTTAGGTGTGTCTTATCATTGCCTAATCGGGATTATTACAGTCTAGTTTGATGTACAGTCCTAGGGTTAGTAAAGGTTAGAAAATGGAGTAGAAGGCCAAAGGTTAGAATTAATATGTAAATACTAAAGGCAAACAAGTGCTTTCTATTGCAATTTGGACAATGAATAAGACTATAGGTGTTAGTATGTTGGTTCAACATGTGTTAGGGTTTGTTGTAAAGGAAAGCTTCCTATGGCTAGGGTTTAAGAGGCCATCAATGTACTGGGGTTGAAAGGTGGATGCAAATGGTTATGCAAGTATATATAAGCAAGTTTTAGAGATTATAATGGTTCATACCTTGACAAATGAAGGTTGATCCAAGCAGCCCTTCAATCCTCTTCTTTCTCCTCTCGCTCCTCTTGCTCCAAGAGACCTACAAAATGAATTATACCTTCCTCAAACCAATATGACCACATATAAAGAAATGATAATCAAATAAACATGAAATAATGATATTACTAACATCATCATATGATCATAAAAAAAGATCCAATCACAAATTGAACAATGATTTGGGAAGAAGAAGTACATCACATCTTTATTAATCTTGAAAACAAGTACAAATATACCTTCTCTTCAAGTTGGGCACCTCACAAAACCTTGATCTGGTTCTACTGCTTCTCTTCTCCAAGGAACTCAACCTCCAAGCTCTGCAACAACAAGGAGAATGCTTCTAGGGCAAAGGTGTGGGAAAAGAGAGGCCCGATTCCTCCAGCATGGCAATGAAAAAGTTCAAGTCCCCTCTCATGGACCTCCCTACCTCTATTTATATGCGTTATGAAGAGTTAGGGTCGAAGACAAAGTAGTTACAACTGAAGGAGTCAATTGCATAACTACCCAAACTACCCAAATTTCAAAATACGTATTTTTTTGACATTTTTAGGAGAATATGCGGGTTGTAGAGACAACAGTCACGTAGGCAGGAGGTATACACAGGTTGAAATGTGAATATTCATGTATTTAGGGTGTATGCGAGTATTATATATAGCAAGTCGCATACAATACACGGGTTTTCTTAAGGCAACTCACGTATGCATAGAAAATCTCATTTTTAGGGTATTTCTGGGAATTTTAAAACTTTGGTGTCTTCTAGAAAGTTTTAGATGACTGAATTATCTTTCCAATGGCACAAATATGAGGTCAAATGGAGTTACAAAACTCAAGATATGGATCCTCCAAGTTAGGTGTTTTTTCAGTGACTTTCATGAAGTGTCGTCATGGAAGTGTCGACATGCGATGAAATCATGGGAAAGTGGTCATAGGCAGAGATGTGTCATTTTGAGCTATAATAGATTCCCCCTAATGTATGAGGTTAGAGGGGAAGACAATAGCCAAAATACATTATAAAGGAAACAGCTGAGTATGGAGAGAGTAGAGAATCAAAGATCGAAAGGCTCAAACAAAGGTACCTGAAAAAGAGATAAATGTTAGACAAAACTGATCTCTGGGACATACAAGTCCATATACAAATCATTGATATAAAGATGTAGGCAGATCCAACATATGTATAACTGATGAAACTATCATGGTCGCTCAATATGCAAAAAGATGCCATATCAAATCTAAAGGAGTCATGGCCACAAATGAACAAGGCAGATCCATGCTCAGCAATCGATCATAGCCACAAGAATACAAGGTGGATCTATGTCTTAGCAAAATGTCATATGAAGTGTGATAAGGTCTTGCACAATAGAAAAATGATGATGCTACTGTCATCCCAAGGTCTTCAATCCAAACCGCCCAAAAGGTACGAATCCTAACTGTGCAAATAAAGGAGTTGAAGTCAAACATGGAGGAAACCGTTTCATTACTGGTCAATAATTAAAACCGTTAACAAACATGAGGAAAACCACCATTAATGAAAATGGTCCCCAAGGTACCTAGTACATTCTAACAAGTGTGAATACAAGGACTTGAAGTCGAACACTTGAAGAGTCCATCAAGTAGGAGACATTAAGGTATTCCTACTACCCAATAGCGAGGGAAATCGCCACTGATGACTGCAATATCCAAGGTACTGTCATAACACTCTAAATCTCATTCCCAGAGCAAGAGGTGTTGTAGTCGATAGGAAGAGATCCGTTGGAAGGAAGGCATTAAGGCATCCTTCATCATCCAACATGACGTAAGTCAGAGACTAATTGGATCTAGAATTGGTACAAAATTTCACGATAAGGATCGCCGAAGACATGATGTAATGAAATGATACCATGGAATGGCTGACACAAAAGGTCAAGGCAACTGCAGAATGGCCGACAAAGGTTTAATCCTTGAACAATGAGAATGACACAAAAGTGACTTAGGCAGCTTTTGAAATGAAAGAACCAACGACAAAAATCTACAATGTAGGAGACATTGACAGATTCCCCATATATCTGGAAAAGAAACCAATCAGAGGAGTAAGAAATTTTGAATCAAGATAACGTCAAAATACTAGGACCCAACTGTTGATAGACTCAAAACTGGTGCTTTGTTCAAGGAAACAAGACTTGGTGCCATGATGTAAAAAACATGTGAATGAACTTCACTTCCCCTCTTTCTTGTAAAGGTTTAATGAGTCCAAGAAAGAAAACTTGGGACCTTCTTCATTTTTGGGAAGCTCAAAGAAGAGACAGAAGAATGCTTGATAAAGCACTGATTCATGGATTTTATGAGCCCTAAATAGTACATGCTCGTTGGTGTTTTCATAGTTTAGAGAGTCTGAAAAATCCAAAGAATACTAAAGGGGGAAACTTTTTCGTCCAATTTAGTCTCTTGAGGCTGGAAAAGTATAAAACAAACAACATAATAACTCTCTTAGCTTCCGAAGAAGTAAGCTGCACCTTTTTCGTATTTAGTCAGGAAGGTCCGAAAAAGGTTAAATTACCATCTACTTAACACTCCTTCAAAAGCAGCTAATAGCATGAGTTTAACGAGTGTGAAGGAAGGAAACATCACTCAAAAATATCCATTTGATTACGAGAAATGGGGCTTACAACAGTAAACTCGATGCTTTGTTCTCAATTCCAAAGAAAAGAGGGTGTTCCTTTCTCGTATTGTTCCACATGGTCTGAGAAAGTGATAACCTACCACCAATGTGGATTCCCATTCACATCTTCTTAACGAGCTTGAATGGACAAGTTTACTCAGCAGCCAAGTCTATTTTGAGGAGTCAGACTTGGGACTAAAGAAACTCAATGTCTTTCCCGTGAAGTTTTAATGAGTCTGGAAAAGTCAACTTGCGACCTCCTTACTGTTTTTAACGAGCTCAAAGGAGAGCAAAAAGAATGCTCTAAATGCGAGGAAATGAGTGTCATAGGTAGGTGGAACTAGTTCCAAGTGCAAGGAACAAACCTATGCATAACGCAAGGAAAGAGAGCAAGATAAGGACACTTGGGGAACGTCTCCTCAAGGTAAAAGGCGTCAAGTTGCAAAGGCAAAATGATACGAGGCTGAGCAGCGATGAGGACAAATATGAGGGCTCAAACAACGAGCTAAGCTCATGGAAGCCAACATCAGGCTCATAAGCACGAGAAGGGCACATGCAAATGCAGTTACAACTTGAACAACAAGATGAGGCCAATAAACAGTTGTGAATCCAACTAAAAATCTCATCTCCAAGAAACAACAACATCATAATCATATTCAAAAGAAAAGATTCAATGCTGGTCATTTGGCAGAAACACATGTGGCTTTTCTATGTTCTACAAAAGGGAAAGTCAAGGAAGAATCAACCGAAGAATATTTAATAGCACTGAGGCTTGAGGGTTTATAATCAGTAAGATCAACCTTAGAAGGAGAGCAAAAGTTAATAAGGGAGATAGAGTCTGCAAGAACAAATTCAGTATCACGAGAGTTGAAAAATTCATAAGAAAAATCAAACTCATCAGGATCACTGACTTGCTATTCAAAGGAAGAGTCAAAAGACTCAACAAGACCAACATAAGAATAAAGTTCAGGCTTACTAGGAAAACCAGGGTTAGACTTAGTCACAACTGAAACAACATCTAGTAGAAGGTCAGAATATATCAAAGACTCTAGGATGACTTCATCCGAAGGAAGGAGATCATCCGAGATAGGACACATGTCTAAAATTTCAAATGGATCGATAGAGTGGAGAGAAGGTTCCACAGTCTGTATAGGATGACTCACCTGGTCAACTGTTGGGACCAAGTCCCGAGAAGTTAAGTATGAAAATAAAGGATGCTTCTCAGTAGCAATTGAATGCAAAGGACATGAGGCCACATAGGTCACATGTGGCGAGGTAGTGTTTATAGAAACACTGGGAATCAATAAAGGAAAGACCTGGTCTCTAGTTGGGTTAGGAGATGGCTCAAAAAAATCCAACTGATCGATAGTGACAATTTCTTCGCCATGATTAAAATACATTACATGAAAGAATGTTGACACCATAGCTTGCATGGCATAGACATAATCATGTCCAAGGAGCATATTGAAGTCCAAGGGGTCTTCTATCACCATGAAGTCAACTAAGACGGTCTTCCCACCCAAAGTAATAGGTGTTTGAGCAAGAATTCCCAAGGCTATACAAGTTCTTCTATCAAACGTCAATAACTGACTAGTAATTGACACAAGGTTGGGAGATCCCATGCCTCACCAAGCACGAGCAGACAATATAATAACTGAGGCTCCTTCATCAACAATACAATGAGCAATAGTGTATTGTTCAACTTTGACCTTTATCTGGAAAGGTGCATCAAAAGGAAGGCGTAGATCAACTAGGCTGTCCCAATCAAAGGAAGAAATCCAAGAGCTTGGTGGGGGTTGATCCGAAGCAAGTTTAGTGCCCCCTTATTCAATAAGTTTTGAACTAGCAGTGAAGAAAATGTGACTAGTAGATACTTCACTCTTCAAAGTAAGAGTGGGATTGATCGACAATGAAATCGATTCAACCGCTTCGTGAAATTCACTTTTCGAAGGGAGAGTGGGATTGACCAAAGATGAAATTGGTTCAATCACATGAGGATGACACTCTGAAAGAAGAGTGGGATCGACCACTTGATCAACCAAAGGTTGAGTAGGTTGTTGAAAAAATCTAGGTTTTTCAGGAGAAGAAAATTCTTGAGTCTTGGACCACACTCTTCACACCTTTGCGATAGCAGGGCATTGGTGAGTAAGATGATCTCTCTCGCATAGCTTACAAGGGAACTTAATTTTGCACTTCAAACAACTAGTTTTCTCAATGGTGTCAACATGACTAGTAGTGGCTGACTGTTTTGTCTCAGCATGAGCTACAGAGGCTGAGAGTTTGCCCCCAGCACGACCGCCATAGGATGGGTCACTGGGTCCAACCTAACTAAGAGAGTTTGGTTGTTGAAAAACTTCAAGATGTTAAACAATGGGAAGACCAAGAAACCAAACTCTTCGCACCTTCGCGATAGAAGGGAATTTATAAGTAAGGTGGTCTCCCTCACAAATCTTACAAGGAAACTTGGGCTTGTATTTTGAACGGGCCGTCTTTTCAACAATGTCAACATGACTTGCAGTGGCTGACGGATTGTCTTCAGCATGAACCACAGAGGCTGAAAGACTGCCCCCAACATGACCTGCAGAGGCTGAGAGACTGGGTCCAACATGACCTGCAGAGGTTGGATGGGAACCACCAACATGAACAAAAGAGGCTGAATGGTTAAAAAAGCAATAACTATTCTCTTTCTTTATTCAAATAAAAACTTGAAAGCCACAAAAGAACAATTTCCTTTTATTTATTTTTTCAAAAATAATGATATGCAGTGCATTAAAGACAAAACTCTAATCTACATGAATATTAAACAACTATATGTTCTTTTTCTTTTTCTTTTATAAATGCAAAAGAAAAACTACCTACAAACTAAATGTATGCAGATAACAAGAACAAAGCAAAAGGAACTCTGCTATACAACCACCAAACAAACTCTAGAATGCCCAAAAGTCAGTATAAACCCTACTTGGAAGGAAGGCTTGCATAAGAAACAAGTCAACTATTTTGGCATGGTGAAGTTAACCAACAAAAGAAGAAGGAAACAAACACCAACAAGCTTCTAAACTGAGACAAAGATCACTAACAGAGGCTGACTAGAAACATAAGCCAAAAATCATGCCAAGCAAAGGGGCGGGGGGGGGGAAGAGCAAAGAGAAAACCCTAATGCATTAAAAAGGATTACCACATAGATAAAGAACAAACAAAAGGGATGACACAACTCCTTGGATTCATGCACCTGTAGAGGACCCCAAAATACCTACCAAACATCCCACAACAACATAAAAACCACAAAAATGAGGAAAAAACATTGTTTTAGGGGCACACGCAGGTTGTGCTATTGATAGGTCACGTATCATATGCGGGTTGACAGTACAACAAGTCACGTGTAGAAGAACATGCGGGTTGTACCATTGAAAAGTTGTGTATCATACACGGGTTGAAAGTAAAGAAAGTCACATACAAATACCAGATACGCGACTGTTCAATCTGCAACTCACGTATGGGTGGAAAAAATCCCCAAAAAGGTCAAAAATGGCCTTAGGAAGGTAGGGGACGTGTTCTATTAGAAAAATAAAGTGTTCCTAAGTGGAAAGAAAGACCCAAAACCTTGCAAAAGACTGAAAGAAAAACAGAGAAACCCCAAACAGACAAGGCTCTCCCTAGTGGAGTCGCCAGTTTTGTTGTAAAGGAAAGTTTCCTATGGCTAGGGTTTAAGAGGCCATCGATGTGCTGGGGTTGAAAGGTGGATGCAAATGGTTCTAGAAGTATATATAAGCAAGTTTCATAGATTAAAATGGTTCATACCTTGAAAAACGAAGGTTGATCCAAGCATCCCTTCAATCCTCTTCTTGCTCCTCTCGCTCCTCTTGCTCCAAGAGACCTGCAAAATGAATTATACCTTCCTCAAACCAATATGACCACATATAAAGAAATGATAATCAAATAAAAATGAAATAATGATATTACTAACATCATCATATGATCATAAATTAAAATATAACAAATTGAACAATGATTTGGGAAGAAGAAGTACATCACATCTTTATTAATCTTGAAAACAAGTACAAATATACCTTCTCTTCAAGTTGGGCACCTCATGAAACCTTGATCTAGTTCTGTTGCTTCTCTTCTCCAAGGAACTCAACCTCCAAGCTCTACAACACAAGGAGAATGCTTCTAGGGCAAAGGTGTGGGAAAAGAGAGTCCCAATTCCTCTAGCATGGCAATGCAAAAGTTCAAGTCCCCTCTCATGGACCTCCCTACCTCTATTTATATGTTTTATGAAGAGTTAGGGTCGAAGACAAAGTAGTTAAAACTGAAGGAGTCAGTTGCATGACTACCCAAACTACCCGAATTTCAAAATACGTATTTTTTTGACATTTTTAGGAGGAATACGTGGGTTGTAGAGACAACAGTTGCATATGCAGGAGGTATACGTGGCTTGTAATGCAAATAGTCATGTATTTAGGGCATACACAAGTATTATATATAGCAAGTCGCGTACATTACGTGGGTTTCCTTAAGGCAACTCGCATATGCATAGAAAATATCCTTTTTAGGGTATTTCTATGAATTTTTATACTTTGGTGTCTTTTGGAAAGTTTTAGCTGACTGAGATATCTTTCCAATAGTGTAGAGATGAGGTCAAACAGAGTTATAGAACTCAAGATATGGATCCTCCAAGTTAGGTGTTTTATCAATGACTTTCATGAAGTGTCGACATGCGACGAAATCATGGGAAAGTGGTCATAGGAAGAGATGTGTCATTTTGAGCTATAATGAGGTTCTATAGGAGTTAGAGTACAATTATCATTGTTATTGTACAATTTTATGCATTTGTGTATTTTTTTGTTAACTAACCTACGGTGTTAAATTTTCTATGCATTTTATTATGAACATATGGAATTTATTGCTTCGTCAATAATAAGTATTGCAAGTGAATCAACTGTAAACTACTACTACATTCAACATAATGTATGCAAATCTGTCATAAAAGGCAAAGTAATATAAAGAAGTACAAAATGATATATTAATATACAAAAATTTCCAATCATATACAAAATATGGCAACTCTTGCCTTATACAAAATATAGCAACTCATGCCCTATAAAAAATATGGAAACTCATGCCAAAATGCCACATCATGGCTAGTGTACATAGGAGGGTTTCTCAATCCTCCTGCCCACCCTCGGAGCTCCCAGGTGCAACTCCAAAATCGATCTTCCTCTTCTTTGAGCTAGAGGAACCTCAGTTCTTCTGGCCGCTTCGACCACCTCTCCTTGGGATCTGAAACGACAACAATCAAATGTCAACTCCTACTGGAAATTATACAAGTATAAAACACAATTTAAATATCAAAATTACGTTTTCAAATTTTAAATAGCTCACCTGAGACAAGACCGTAAGTGGTGAGCGGGCTACCCTCCTCCGTGATCCAAATCTCTCTGCAGTGCCACCTTGCAACATTTAAACAGTAAGATAACTCATACAATTTAATGCTATGTTAATTTTTGTTAATATTGCACGAGAGTTTCATAAACTAATCAATCTCACCGTGAACACAACAGACTAGTCCTAGGGGCTGGTAGGTGGAGCAATTGACTGGTCCTTGGGGGTGGTAGGTGGAGCAGTGGGTTGTATAGCCTGCTCTGATGCTAGGGTGTATGGCATAGTGAAGGATGTAGCCACATTGACGTTGGATACAACTCTAGGGAGCATGGTGGGAGTGGGCATGGACAGGAGTGGGCGAAGTGGTGATGTACGATGATAAACACCAACTGGTTGTAGAATGGAACGGGCCACCCTAGAAGAGTAAACGAGGGTGGTGGGGGAATATGGGGGAGGGGGATGAGGTCTGGGATGGGGTGGAGGGATGGGTGAATGTGGATGGATGGTGTAATGTGGTCAGAGGGGGGAGGGTGGAAACATGGGAAATTGCAAGGGAGGGGGTGGATGGGTGGGGCGGGGGGGAGATGGATGGAAGTGTGGTGGTGGGTGGGAGGCAAGGGATGGATGGAATGAGGTGGGTAGGGATGCAAGGAAAGGGAAATGTATGCCAGGGGTTCACCTGGCTTATATGGTGGGAAAAAGGAAGTCGATGGAGAGATAGTGACACCGACGTGCCTATGTAGTGGGACCTGCATACATATTCATGGCATCGTGTATTAGTACATAAAAAATATAATTATACAAATCTAAGCCATCAAAAATTATATTAAATTTATACTTTATTACAAGATACCTGCTTACAAGGGGATGGCTGGTCACTCAATCTTGTGGACACTTATTCATTTACACAAAAATGTTTAGATTCAATTAGTAAATATTAACTAAATACGGGCTGACAATTTAAATAAATATGCAACGATTGACAAGAACTAATTTAGTGATACAATAGAAGTCACAAATCAATCAAGTGACATAACATCAATGATATGATAGTGATGATAACAGTCCCAAACTTGCATAATAATTTTTCTTTTAATTTATGATTTTGAGGGATGTTACTTTTTTCTCTATTTTAGAGAATATCCAAAAAGTTTATGGGCTTACTCCTTAGAATTTCTCGTTGATCCTTGAAATGATATTAAAAAATCATATGCTTGTCTTGTGCAATATCAAAGGATGGATGATTTGTAGGTGAAGTGTTTGTCATATTTTCCCTAACTATATCTTTGAAAATTGTATCCATTATTGATGCTAAAGTTTCCTTATATATGAATTAGTTGACTAGTTAGCCCTAGTAAAACTTGCTTATGCTTCATTTCCTTTCTGGTCTAGAGAGTTGACATGGCTATGAGTTCTCTTATCCTCCTATTTTAAACCTAAGTTTTTAAGGTATCCTAATTGAGAATACCCTTCTTAGTACATTTTCTTCTAAGTTTCTATTATAGGTAGCATATTGAGCAGATAATGGTTATTTTCACATATTCAATTCTTGACAATACAACTAAGACCCAATTCATTAATTACCAATTTAATTATCTAACCCATCATCTTGGTGCATCTCCATGTAAATGTTTTCCACATAAGTTTTTTCAAGGTCCCTCATTTTTTCACCAATGTCAAACATACTTCCTAGCTTGTTATCAATTAAGGTAAGAGAACATTTCATCCATTTTTGAAGTAATTGAATGAATTTTAAGATAGTGTGGTAGAATTTTTTTTCTCTCATGACCTTGTTAGAAAAATAAGATCGCGGAGCAATAACAATAAACAATAAACACGATGCAAATGTTAAAACAAATTACAAGAGACACGTATCTTGGACGACAACATTAACTACTAACATTAAATTTAATCACTGAAAGGAAACTACCTGTGTGTATGGTGCCGCGATGTCGTCTTTAGCTACCATGGCTCCATCTAGGTTGAAGGAACTGGCGTCCTCCCACCCGTGTGATGGAGACCTGACATTGAATAGTTGTACATTAAAAAAAATCAAGTCATCAACATCTAATTCTAAGTTAAATTTATTAGAAATTATGACATTAAATAAAACAATAACTAACTTGGTGTAGGTAGCTCTCTCTGCCATGCTCCTACGTGGGAACCTGGCATGGATGCCCACAATGAGAACAATGATGTGACACTAGTCTCGTCGAGCTGGATGGATCCACCTGGTTACCACCTGTATCTGCTCTCCCTCACCCACCACCAGTAGACCGTGAAGAAGTGTGTCTCTTGGGGGGGTCCTGCTTGCTCTACGAGGACATAGCCACAAATGCAGTATGCCTAAGAAGGTGCCATGTGGCACATCTAACCGACTCATGGATCTCATCTAGCCCGCTAGCTAACCCAGGGGGTTGAGGAGGTGGGTTTGGCTCTCTCCTAGGTGCAGGAGGTCCTTTGAGTGGGTTCCGATGGGCGTGAGGTTGATCTTGGGCTGAGCCAAAACCGACGCCTTAGAACTCAGTGATGTCAAAGTAGTTCAAATGGAACCCTAACACAAACTCATCCCACAGTTTCTTGATAAAATATTGTGGGACCTCGACATTGTTGCATGGAGGCTTGTCGAAAACCATGAACCATCTCTTCCTCTAGTTTTCTCTCCATGGGTGGTAATTACACTAGTTCATGCAAACTCGCCTCTTCCTCGCATTTGGAGGTTGTCATGTTCTAGGATTTGTAAATTTGCTCCACAATTTGGATTTTGTGATATTGAGGTTTTTTATATCCTCTTTGGACATACCAATGCCATAATGCTCTCTCATTCGAGCCCTATATTCGCTCAAACTGGTAATCTCGTTGTGAGCAATGTTGATAGATTCTATTATATTTTGTAGTGATGTGGCAAGGGAAACCTAAGAGGGTTCCCTGGTGTTCTTCAGTTCATCACTCAAAATTCTTAATTGGTTTAAATCCCCATGTAATTCATTTTCGGGGTTTTCTTCGTTTAAATTGGATTTTTCTTTGTTTAATTTGAGGTTTGGGTCCTTTGTTTGGTTTGTTTCATTCCTTTCTTGGGATGGTTGATTGGTATTTTTCATTGTGGTTAGGTAATTTGTACCTCCAGTATCGAATTTTGCCCATTTCAATTGATTTTATTTTAAAAACAATAAAAACAATGAAATAAATGAGAAAAATTGCATTCCTACTCTATTTACCTTACTCCAACATCGTTTTAGGAAATTTGCACAAGTCTTTTGGGCTCCTTGGGGGTCGTAGTCTCCTCCTTGCATGCTTGCGGGTGGCTTTGAAACAATAAACAATGCCCACTATTTTTTTTTATACACAGGGACGCACGCGCGTTCCTATTTGCGATTGCGCCCAACACGCCTGCACGCCCACAAGCGTGTGCACGCATAGGCATGCAAGTGCGTCCACATGCACGTGCGCCCTCCTATTTCCCATGCTAGCAATCCAGCATGGAGGTTCGCCACTGCCGAAGCAGGAGCGTGTGCACACATCTAAGAGGTGCGTGCATGTTGTCAATTTGGTCCGCTCGCATGCTCCTATTGCATTATATTTGGGTAGCAGGTTCTTGCACTAACCCATGGTCCACTGGGGAATATACTAGGTTAAATATGTGGGCCCTTCATTAAGTTGGTCACTATTACATGATTTACTCTATTATATATACATTTAACTCCTATATATCTATCTTGGGCTTATATCATATACTTTTAACGTTATTTACACTCCGCTTGATTCATTACAACTATTCTTGCTTCTTTTGGAAAGACTCAACTATCAAAAGTGATGAGATAATGAAGTCAAAGTGGGTAAAGTTCTTGCACATCAAAGCCTTGCTAGAGGCCACTACACAATAGCTAGTTTTGATCTAATATGGTATATAGTTACTACCTTAATCCTTGTCGAGAGTTTCTTATAGAGTTGAGCTTAAGTAAGTGAGTCGTTGAGTATTTGCTATTGAAATGTGGCTCTTGTATAAGTTGGTTGGACATATTCTATTTTAATAACTATAAAGGAGAAACAAAGTTAATTTTTTTTTAGTTTATAAATTATTTTTTTTATTTTTACTTTTTACAAATATTATTTAAAATCTTTGAAAAAATAAATCTTAAAAAAACAAACTAGTTGAAAATGTAAAACTTAAAAATAAATATTCTAACCACAAAGTTAGAAAAATCACAAACTCATTTTATTTTAATTTTAATTTTCACTTTCCAAAATCATCACAAATACCTTGAAAAATACTCATTTGTAATCTCAAATGAGTCAAACTAAGTTACCGAAGGAATTTGGAAGGCTCTCCAAATTATAGGCCTTTGACCGTTTGATGTGTTTGAGGTTCCTTAAATTCCCGAAGGCATTTGACAGTGACTGTTGATGTATTTGTAACTTCGAAATGTATTCACTTGTATATATTATGTATTGTACCCCGATGTTTATTCCGGGAAGTATCTATAATGTAATTTAGTCATGTCATGCCCTGATGTTTCAATCGGGAGATTCAATAATGTAAACAAGTCATGTAAAGTCATTAAGGTTAACCCTCCATTGTAAGTCGAGGCAATAGTCCCCACAATTGAGTCAAGGTGAACCCTCCTTGTTGATCGGAGGGTAAAGTCCCCACAGTTGTGGGGCACTAGGGTTATTAGACTCTCCTAGAGAAGTCGTCCCTGGTAAGTAATTGTTAAGTGAGGCCGACTTGTTGGAGTGGACATAAAGTGAACGGACGATTATAAATAGAAGTGAGGCTCTCCTCATTTCTATACATCACACACACACTCACTCACTGGGGCGCATGAGTGAGAGAGGAGAAGCTCTCTCAAGTGAGAGAGAGAGAACATCTGTTGGAGATCATCTTTTCTATATTTGGGTTTTACTGCTGCCATTGGTGCTCATTCTATCTCTGAGGAAGTTACGGGGTTTTCTTCTTTATGGTTTCCCTGAGGAAAGTTCTTTGCATCTCTTGTCTCTAGTGATTTTTGTTGTGCATGTTATTCTCTTAGATAAGATCCTAGATCATATTGCTTAAATGATAAAAATTTAACATGGTATCAGAGCTAACCTAAGAAGAAGACAATGTGCATCTGCAAAATCTAGGGCTTCCTACTTTTTAGGTCTCTTTCCACAATCCATCAACAAAAGAAAGCTAGGCTAACTCTCCATTGAAGGGTGCATCTTTCTATTGAAGCGCAATTTGATTCCGATCACTTTCAATTTTTGTTGTGGGAAATTAGGGCTTTTCACAGAAGAGGAATTTTTGAGTGAGCCTGGCATAGGATTACTCTCCTCATCAAAATCGAAGTTTAGAGACCTAGTTAGAGATTTTTGGTTGGGTGAAAATTTGGAATAGTCAAACCCTAGTTTGACCTTGGGATTGAAAAACCCTAAAATACTGAAACTGATAGTTTTGGTAGATTCGCTATATCTTGAGATTGGAGAAGGATCAAGTGCGAAAACTTTCAAAGGTTGAAGATATATTCCTAATGTACATTGTGTCCAAGTTTCAGCCTCATATTCACTATATTATAGGAGATATGATTCCTCCAATTTAGGGTTCCATCCTCTCCCAGGATTCTTCCCCAAACAGGTCACCTGGGGAAAATTGCTATATCTCGAGGTGCGAAGGTCCAAATCAAATTTCTCAAGATGTTCTAGAAAGGTCACGGACTGTACTTAAAAAAAAAAAAATTCAGACCCCGAAGATGAAAAAGTGACACGTGGTAGTCCGTACAACTTCATTGTGCTGAACAGTCCTAAAACATGTCACCTTGGGAAAACACTCATAAGTCCCAATTGGTGAAACCAATTCTGATGAAACCTATGGTGTTGGAACAAGAACTGACTAGGCTAGCTCAATACAAAATTTCTAACATGGAGGAGCAACACTTTTGGAGATACCGCAGAAACAGTATCAGACTTTTCTGTAGAAGAAATTGGTAAACTAGGGCTTCCTATTCCAGGAGCTTCCCTCCATTGTTTTTAGAAAATGAGTACATTGGACAACTTGCCTTGAAAAGGTCTATATTTCTATCCAATCAGATCTGAAAGGTTCCAAGTTTTGAAAATTATGGTTTCTCTAACAAACCCTAGATCAGCCAGCTCTGGAACTAGGATGGACACCTCAAATCGGTAAGATCTAATCTTTTTCTATTTACATTTGAGGTTCTTATTTCAAAATGTCTAATCAATCCAGGTTGATGACAAGCTTGGTGAAACTGACAACTTTCAACATGGAAGTATTGGATCTCACTCGTTCTTGAAGAAAATGAATTTTCCACCTACATAAGCAGAGAGGTTCCAATTCCAGAGGGAGATGAGGCTAAAAGACTTACACAAGAAGAACTTGGTCAAGGCCAAGAAGATCATTGTTGATTCAATCAAGGATCACCTTATACCACAAGTGTATTCCCTAAAGACACCGAAAGAGATGTTTTATTCCTTTACCAAGCTATTTCAAGGGAAGAACATAAATCAAAAGATGACTTTGAGAAAATAGTTGAAGAATGTGAAATTCCAGAATGCAGAGACCATACAATCATACTTTACAAGGGTCTCTCAAATCAAAGAACAGCTTGAAGCGGTAGAAGAAGAAGTGGAAAATGCTGAAGTGGTGATAATCACCTTGAATGGCCTCCCAGGATCATGGGATTCATTCATTCGAGGAATGTGTGCCGGAAGGAAGTGATTACTTTCAGTAGACTCCGGGAAGAGTGCACACAAGAAGAAGCTCGACTCAGAATAAGAGAAAAGAAGATGGGAGAAACTCAAGATCAAGCCCTCACGATTCAAAGAAGATCCCTCAAGCGACGAGGAATATGAAGAACTAAATTCTTGAAGAAACTCTTCTCCATATAAGCATTTGGATAAGAAATGATGATGCTATGAATGAAGAAGATGATGAAGTTGAAAGAAGGAGTCTACCCACAAAAGAAATAAAGATAAGTATTCAATTGTCGTTTCATGATATTATTTTGTTATGCATTTGTTTATGTTCAGTTGATGTGTTATGCATGATAGAATGTTTGCATTAATGACAGTATACTACTAATATGCATGTGGTGGGTAAGTAGCTCATGGTGCTATACAACTCTCCATTGCTACTTATCTAGAATGAAACCTCTTTGCTGACATATTGGATTAGTGCATAATCTCAATGGTGTCTTGGTAGAGATGGAAGGCATCTAGAAAAGTTTCCGTGAGATATGGATGAATGTTGTATTGGCTAAAATAGTTGCATGATCATATATTTATGCATAATAATTTTCCACTATGAATATGCCTGATGAAATGTTTCTAACCATACAAATGCATTTGACTTGTAGGAAAGATCGCATACAATCACCTACAAGCAAAGAAGGATGAGACTTGTTCTGAAGAACAAGTGACGACAGTTCAAGAAAGAATCCAAGATGAAGAATAATATAATGAATGCAGCAGCATCATTGATGTAGAACCTTCCAGTTATGAAGAAGTAGCCAAGAAGAAAGGGAAGACGAATTAAAAAAGAATGATGTCTAGGATGCAGTATCGAGACCTAAAGGGAAGTTTGTAGTTCCGTCATGCAGTAGATGGAAACATTGTGGGATACAAGGAAATATTAGTAGCATGAGGCATAGACTATGAAGAGACATTTGTAGCCACTAGAAATACACATGACAGGAAGAATCATGTTTGCAAATGAAAGAAGGCCTTGTACGAGCTCATAAGGCACCCATGGGATAACACATACATGAGGAGCTTGAAGATCACCTAGAGTGATGAAGATTTTAACCTTTGCTACAAGGTTGAAGATGAAAGCCTATAGAGGATGACAAGCTCACAGATGGGTGCGAGAAGAACGCTTTCAAGGATAGAGGATCTTGGTATATAGTGACCCTAGATGGATACATAGAATATTAGTAGCATAGGAATCTACTTGTCACTCTAGTATAGAATGTTTCAATGCATAGAGTACGAAGGCGGAGGAAGAATGATGCTCCACTTCAAAGGGAGTGACTGCAGAAGATCCTGAGGTTCAACATGGTACAACAGGATGGACAGATTACTGATGAATCTAGGCTTTATTGAGAGTAAAGTGGATTCCAATTTTTACTTCAAGGTTGAAGGTGGAAGACTAGTGATGCTCATGTTATATGTGGATGACTTGTTCCTGACAGAAAAGAGGAACTCATTAAAGTTGCAATAAGGAGACTTGCTGCCGAGTTCAAGATGAAGGACTTGGATATGATGCACTACTTTCTAAGCATGGAGGTGTGGCAGAATGCTGATGGAATCTCCCTGGGACAAGGGAAGTATGCAGTAGAAATCCTAAATAGGTCCAGGATGATGGACTGCAAGGCCATGACCACACATAGGTGTTCGAACCTGAAGCTATTGAGTGTTACTTCATCAGAGACAGTTGATGCCACGATGTATCGTCAAATGATTTGTTCCTTGATGTACCTGACAAACACAACACCATATATTTGCTTTGCGGTGAACACCTTGAGCCAATTTCTGACAGATCCTAAACATGTTCACCTGATTGTTGTAAATCATATTCTAAGGTACCTGAAGGGTACGATTGATGATGGGCTCAAGTATGATGCGAATCAAAAGTTTAACCTGGAGGGTTATGTTGATTCATATTGGGCAGCTAGCGCTGCAGATAGAAAGAGAACCTCGGGGTGCTGCTTCAATATGGGATTAGGTATGATCTCTTGATTTAGCAGGAAGCAATCCTGCGTAGCACTAAGTACAGCCGAAGCAGAGTACGTCGTAGCTTGTTCTGCTAGTTGTGAGGCAATATGGCTCAGGAAGCTACTGTCTGAGCTATTTGATCTCCCATTGAATGCTACCTGTATCTTCTGTGACAACCAGAGTTATGTGAAGTTGTCTGAGAACTCGGTGTTTCACGACAGGTCGAAGCACATCGAGATCAAATATCACTATATCAGGGATATGGTGCGGAGAGGAGCAGTGAAGCTCCAGTATGTTGCGACGGACGAGCAGATAGCAGATGTGTTGACCAAAGCACTAGCTAGGGTGAAGTTGAGTCCTTCAAATAGAGGCTTGGTGTTCTTCAGATAGAACATACTTCGAGGAAGAAGTGATGGGACACATTTGTAGGAGCCATTCCAAGCATGGTAAGAGGATCCTTCCCGTGGACATGGATGTAAGTGTTGTGTGATGAGCATCGGGATGATGCTTCAGTTTCTATTATGATGATGATCAGGATGATGATATGCATCAGGATGATGCTGTGATGAGTATCAGGATGATACTCTATGAATAGATTGTACAGATAGCATGTAAAAGATCCTGAGAGATCCAATAGTCTGTGCTCGGATGCTCTTTCGAGGTTTTGCTACAGGTAGCATAGAAAAGATCCTGGGAGATCTTATAGTCTATGCTAGGATTCTCTTTCGAGGTTTTTGCTACTAGAGGCATGTTATCATAGGTTGAGCTATGTGCTTGTATAATGTTAATTTTTATTTTAATTGATTATATATATCTTAAAAACAAGCAATTTATGATAATTAATGAGTACATTCCATAAATTGTTTAACCATATAAAGTGATGATGAAAAGTTGTGCTTACTTTTTATATAGGTATTTGTTATTTGTTTAATTAAAAATTCCAGAAACAACCATTGTTTATAATTAGTTACTTAGAGTTTTTAACTATATTTGTTTTTATTTTTCTTGTCATAAACACACTAACATTTTTACCATTAATTTATTCAATATTTTTGTTTGTTAAATGCAATCATTCCATTTTTGTAAATGATTGTTTTGGAAACGTCAATAAATACTTTTGATAAATGCAATTTCATTTTTCCTCTATTTTAAAATAAGAGAAATTACATTGATGACCCTTTTTTTAGACGGAAAAAGGCATTCCTTGCTATTCAATTGAATCAAAGGAACTGGGTACATCAGCAAGTTACAATAGTACAAAAACTAAGGATCTCGTATCAACCAGCAATACAAGAAGGGGGATCACTTCGACTGAGCTTAGCAACCGGAGTATGGGCATCAAGTACAAAAATGACCTCTCATAAATGATAAGTTGGCACTCAGTCATATGTTCTTACAGAAAATAATAAGAACGCAGACACAATATCCATGTCCTTGTAACACTCAAAAGCCAGAGCCAGTACAGATCAGCTTAACCATAAAACTTTCACAAATCAAGAGTCAAGAGACAATAGTCTAAGAACCAGAGCAGTGCTCTTCAAAAAATTTGGAGTGAAACCTCCCCAAAAACTTCATCCTCACATGTTTCAGTGAGGGAAAGATGACCCATAGCCATACTAAGCCCTTCCTTTGATATTGTGTCTGCCCTTTGATTATGTTCCCTAAAGACATGACTGAAATCCACAAAGGTGAACCAAAATATGAGTTTCCTGCTGTTTATGCACCAGGCCTCTAAGCTCACCATGGAAAGTGTGGATTTATTCCTTGCCCAATTTATAATCACTGAGGAATCACCAAAGATATGTAGGTATGGCAACCCAATATCTTTGGCCATGTATAATGATGCCCATAGTGCCAGAAGCTTCACTCTAGTGTTAGTGCTACGCTCGCAACCTAATTTTATAGAGAGAGAGTGCTGCTCATTTAACCAAATATAGACACCTGCACTGCCAAGTGAATCTGCTGCAACACCATCAAAACAAAGAAAAGGAATTTTTTTTTGTGGGGGATCACCAATGAGCCTGATCTTGTTTCTGTTTACTTGAGGCACCTGATGAGAAGCAATATCAGTCAATATCCCATGACAAAGTTTGGGAATAAAGGGTTCCTTATCATAAAAAATGGAGCTGTTCCTGCACTTCCAGAAATTCCAAATTAAAAAGAAAGGCAGATATAAAAGCTTTCCACCCTTTGAGACCCAGGTGGACCGATTTTCAAAAACTTAAATTGTTGACTAAAATTGTTGATATAAGATTGGAAACTTTAAAAAAAAGCAAATAAAACTCATTTTCCCTCCATCTTAAAAAAGAAAAATTACACTGATCACTAAAATTGTTAATATGTGATTGGAAACTTTAAAAAATATGCCAAAGAAAATTCATTTCCCCATGTAAAAAGCATATATGCAGATTTTTTGATTGCATTCAATATGTAATCTTTTTAGTTACATTTGAGAAATATTACTACAAAGCTATTTTTAACTAATTTAATAGGTTTATTTATTTCTTGCTAAGTTAATGTTTTTTTTAATAGTGAATAGAATTCTATGTTTAGCTCTAAGAGAATGAATGAAGCTTTTGGTATCTTCTCCAAAGTTAGAAGTGAATGGTAATGGTTTTGAGCCAAATATTTGGTTTGAGTTTCAATGTCTGTTATGCATTTTTTAATCAATTATAACTTTAAATATCTTTTTAACTCTTTGCTTGCTAAGTGCAGGTTGGTATGAGACAAGAAGGTTGGTATGAGACAAGAGAGGTAAGTTGTCACGTCCCCAACCCTCTACTCGGTGGAGAGGACGCGACTAACATCTATCAACTCGGGAAATCTAAGCCCCATGAACATAATATATATAAAAATGCATTGAACTTAAAACATACACAGATGCATAAATTACTAACATATAGCGGAAGCAAATGTTGATGCATTTGTAACTTCTCAATGTATTCACTTGTCTATCTTATGTATTGTACCCCGATGTTTATTCTGGGAAGTGTCTGTAATGTATTTGAGTCATGGCATGCCCTGATGTTCCTATCGGGAGATTCAATAATGTAAAAAAGTCATGTAAAGTCATTGTGGGTAACCCTCCTATTGATCAAGGGTTAAAGTCCCCGCAGTTGTGGGGCCCTAGGGTTATTAAACTCTCATAGAGAAGTTGGCCCTAGTGAGTTATTGTCAAGTCGAGAATTAGTATAAATAGAGAGTGAGCCTCTCTATTTATCACACATTCACTCACACTCAGTTGCAGCACATAATTGAGAGAGAAGAAGTTGCTGGGACAAGAGAGAAAGAGACTATTGCTGTTAGGAGATCATCTTACTGTTTTGGGTTTTTTCTTTTGGTGGTGATTCTATCTCTGAGGAAGTTGCGGGGTTTTATCCTTTATGGTTTCCCCGGGGAAAATATGTGTCTATTGTCTCTTGTGTTTGATTGCTATGCTTGTTATTCTCTCAGTTTAAGATCCTAAGATAATGCTAGCTTGAATGATAAAAATCTAACATGGTGTCAGAGCTAACCTGAGAAGAAGACATTGTGTAGTTGCGAAAACTAGGGATTCCTACTTTTTGGATCTCTCTCCATAGATTTTCAGCAAAAGAAGGTTGGGCTGACTCTCCTCTCCAGGGCGCATCTTTCCGTCGAAGCAGAATCTGATTCAGAGCATTTTCAGTTTTTGACCTGACACTGCTACCGAAAATTAGGGCTTTCCACAGAAGTGGAATTTTTGAGTGAGCCCAGGCCTAGATTGATCTCCTCCTCAAAATCGAAGTTTAGAGATCAAGATCAAAGTTTTTGGTTGGGCAAAACTTTGAGAAAGTCAAACCCTAATCTGCTCCTGAACCAACTCTACAGAAATTCAGCTCTAGATCCAGTTCTGACATATTGACCTGGTAAGATCTAAATATTTTGCATTTCCATTTGAGGTCCTCAGTTAAGATGTCTCATAATACCAAGCTTGATGAAAATCTTGAGGGAGCTGATAACTTCCGAGCTTGGAAGTATAGGATCTCCCTGGTCTTGGAAGAAAATGAGTTGGACTCTTACATTAACATTAGAGGAAATTTCGACTCAAAATGGGCCTTTTAACTTTTATTCAAATTCCATGTCATCATGTGTTAGCCAATGAAATTGCTTTAAATTTGAAATATTGTATAGGTCTCAAGCACTTTTTTAATATAAATTTGGGGATAGGTATCATAAAAAAACTACTTTTTTTGTTTGTATTTTTGACATATCTCCTCGTGTTTTTACTCAAATTTCGATCGGGAGAGCTCGTTGGATGCGGAATTAAATTCCGCATCTAACGAGTACCCACTCGGCATACTTTTGACGGACCCCGCTACCCCAAAAACAAGAAATACCTGGAAAAATGGAATGATGATGTCAAACAAAAAAGTAGTTTTTTTCTTTTCTTCCTCCAAAATTATTAAATATTATTTTATTATTTTAACTATTATTTTATTAGTTCATTTTAGGAGGCCCATTTTGAGTTGAAATTTCCTCTAATGTGAAGAGGTTCCAGTTCCAGAAGGAGATGAGGCTAAGGGCTTACACAAGAAGAAATTAGTCATGGCTAAGAGGATTATTACTGATTCAATCAAGGATCACCTCACACCACAAGAGTCCTCCCTAAAGACACCTAAAGCTATGTTTGATGCCCTGACCAAACTATTTGAAGGAAAGAACATAAACCAGAAAATGACTCTGAGAAACCAATTGGAGAATGTAAAGATCCAGAATGCGGAAACCATCCAGTCTTACTTTACAAGGGTCTCTCAGATCAAGGAATAGCTTGAAGCGGTGGATGAAGAAGTAGAGAATGCAGAAATTGTGATGACCACCTTGAATGGTCTCCATAGGACACGAGACTCTTTCATTCAAGGGATCTGTGCCAGAAAGAAGCTAGTCAAGTTTAGCAGACTATGGGAAGAATGCTCACAAGAAGAAGTTCAAATAGAAGCTCGAGAAGAAAAGATGGGAAATGAAGTTCAAGCTCTCACAGTACAATCCAAGAAGAGAAAAACAAATCATCACCAAGGTAAGCACTTTCATTCTAGAAGATCTAACAAGAATCTACTTGAATTCAGATGTTTTACATGTGATGAAAGAGGAAACTATGCTAGATATTGTCCTAAGAACAAAAATGGATCTCTCAAGAAGAAAGGGAACAAGAGAAGACATCATGCTCATGCTGCAGAAGATGATGAACCTTCCACAAAGAGAATTAAGCAAGAAAGTGATGATTCTTCAAGTGATGAAGAATATGTTTTGATTTCCGCTCTCATGGGAAACATCACACATGGAAGCAATGATTGGATTATAGACAGTGGGGATTCCAAACACATGATGGGATTCAAATAATCATTTGTGAAACTATCAGAACATGAATCACCCCACAAGGTGAAAATTGGGGATGACTACCAGTATCCAATAAAAGGTAGTGGAGAATCCTCCTACAAATTAAACTCTGGAAAGTCTATGAAAATGAAGGATGTCCTATTTGTACCAGGACTTAAGAAGAACCTCCTCTCCATCTCTGCATTGGTTGCGAAAGGCATGAGGGTTGCATTTATAGATGGCCAAGTCCTCATGTGGCCGAAAGGAAAGACTATTGATGATGCAGTAGTGATTGGGGAACAAGAGGGAGGTCTATACAAATGAAAGGGCCAACCAGAACAAGATTTGGTTCATGACTCAGTAGAACCATATGAACTTTGGCATAGAAGGCTTGCACATGTGCATTACAGAGCACTACCACTTGCAAGAAAAGTTGTTGAAGGTGTTCCAGAAATTCAGGAAAAACATGATGGTGTCTGCAAAGGATGTGCGAAAGGAAAGAACACAAAGAAGACATTTCCAAGTAGCGAGAGCAAGGCAAAAGAAATCTTGGAAATCATCCACTCCGATGCATGTGGTTCAATGTCATCCAATTCATTAAGTGGGTATGTATACTATGTTTATTTTATTGATGATTTTTCTAGGAAGACATGGATATACTTCTTGAAGAATAAAGATGAAGTATTCAACAAGTTCAAGGAATTCAAAGCCTTGATCGAGAACCATACAGAAAAGAAGATCAAAACCTTTCGATCAGATAATGGTGGAGAATTCACATCAAATGAATTCAAATCATTATGCAAATATTCAGGGATTAAGAGGGAGTTAACTACTCCATATAATCAACAACAAAATGGGGTTGTAGAAAGAAAGAATAGAACGATCATGGAAGCTGCAAGGGCCATGCTTCATGATCAAGATAATCCTATGCATCTATGGGCAGAAGCTGCCAGAACAATAGTGTATGTATAGAAACTTACTCCACACAAAGTACTTGAGAACAAGACACCTGAAGAATTATTTTCCAGCAAGAAACCAGAAGTCGGTCATCTCAAAATATTCAGCTGTCTAGTGTACATACACATTCTGAAAGAAAAGAGGACAAAGTTAGATCCTTTAGAAAGGAAGGGTATATTTGTGGGATACTCTAAAAGCTCAAAGGCTTATAGAATATACTTCCCAGGATTCAAGAAGATCAACATCAGCAAGGACGTAACATTTAACGAAGACTCAGCTTACAACAAATCCAGAAAGAGACATGTTGAAGAACCTGAAGAAACAAAAGTACCCAGAATTCATGACACAACCATGAACGAAGAAATTCAAGAAGAAGATCGAGAAATAGAAGAACCTCAAGAACCTGTAGATCCACTTCAAGAGAATAATCCTCACAAGAGGAAACCTACTTGAGTACAAGAAGCTATCCAAGGTGCAGAAATATATGGGGCTCCAGAAGAAATACACAGAGAAAGGAAAAGAGCCAAGTCCTGCTCTAGTTATGTAGCCTTATTATGTGACTTCATCGATAAAGAACCTTCCAACTATGAAGAAGCAGCAAAAAGGAAAGAATGGAAGGATGCTATGATTGAAGAGTATCAATCGATCATGAAGAATGATGTCTAGGATATTGTCCCAAGACCAGAAGGGAAATCTGTTGTAACTTCCAAATGGATCTACAAGATCAAGCATGTTGCAGATGGCAGCATAGAGAAATACAAAGCAAGATTTGTGGCTTGTGGCTTCTCCCAGAAAGAAGGAATAGATTATGAAAAAAAATTTGCACTTGTAGCCAGATACACTTCCATCTTATCAGTACTTGCTCTGGCTGCAGTGATGAAATGGAAGATACACCAGATGGATGTCAAGACTACTTTCTTGAATGGTGTATTGGAATAGGAAGTGTATGTGGAGCAACCACTCGGTTTTGAGACACATGATAGGGAGTCTTATGTGTGTAAATTAAAGAAATCCCTGTACGGTTTAAAACAGGAACCCAGGACATGGTACGACAGAATTGATATCTTTCTATCTAGTTTGGGCTTTACCAAGAGTAAAGCATATTCCAACCTTTACTACAAGGTTGAAGAAGGTAACCTAGTGATACTCCTATGGTATGTAGATGATATGTTTGTAACATGTATGGATGGGTTGATTACTGATACGAAGAGGAAGCTTGCTGCCGAGTTTGAAATGAAAGACCTGGGTTTTATGCATTATTTTCTAGGCATGGAGGTGTGGCAGAATGCGGATGGAATCTCCCTCGGACAAGGGAAGTATGCAGAAGAGATCCTGAAGAGATTTGGGATGATGGACTATAAGGCCATGACCACACCTATGGCATCAAACCTGAAGCTATTGAGTGATGCTTCATCAAAGACGGTTGATGCTACGATGTATCATCAGATGATTAGGTCCTTTATGTATCTGACGAATATGAGACCATATATTTGCTTTGCTATGAACACCTTGAGCTAGCTCTTGATAGATTCGAGACATGTTCACTTGATTGCTACAAAGCATATTCTGAGGTACCTGAAGGGTACAGTTGATTATGGGCTCAAGTATGAGGCGAATCAGAAGATTAACCTGGAAGGTTATGTTGATTCAAATTGGGCAGGCAGTGCCATCGATAGGAAGAGCACTTCAAGGTGTTGCTTTAGTATGGGATCAAGTGTGATCTCTTGGTTTAGCAGGAAACAATCTTGCATGGCATTGAGTACAATTGAAGCAAAGTATGTCGCAACTTGTTCAGCTAGTTGTGAGGCAGTGTGGTTGAGGAAGCTACTGTCTAATTTATTTGATCTCTAGTTGGATGTTACTTGTATATATTGCGATAACCAGAGTTGTGTGAAGTGTTTTGAGAACCCAGTGTTCCATGACAAGTCGAAGCATATTGAGATCAAATATCACTATATTAGGGATATGGTGCAGAGAGGAGCAGTGAAGCTCCAGTATGTTGCGACGGACGAACAGATAGTTGATGTGTTGACTAAGCCATTGGCCAGAGTGAAGTTTGAGTACTTCAAGGAGAAGCTTGGTGTTCTCCAGATTGAGGTTCCCTCCAAGGGGAAGTGATGAGTCTGTGAACCATTCTGACATGGTGAGAGGATTGGTTCCTTCCATGGTCAGATGTAAGTGTTGAGCCATTCTGATGTGACTATGGGATTGGTTCCCACATGATTAGATCTAAGTGTTGAAGGCCATTCTCTGGGATAATGGAGGCACCTAGTCAGTTACCGGGAAATTGATTCAGTCTGGGACTGAAGCTCAGCTTAGTGCTGAGAGGCCATTCTCTGGAAGAATGGAGGCACTTGGTCAATTACCAGGAAATTGATTTAGTCTGGGACCGAAGCCCAACTTATTGTTGAGAGGCCATTCTCTGGAAGAATGGAGGCTCCTGGTCAGTTACCAAGAAATTGATTTAGTCTAGGACTGAAGCTTAGCTTAGTGCTGAGAGGCCATTCTCTGGGAGAATGGAGGCACCTGGTTAGTTACCAGGAATTTGTTTCAATCCGGGACTAAGAACCATTCTGATGTGACTACGGGATGTGTTCATTCCACATGATCAGATATAAGTGCAGAGCCCTTATGACATGGTTGATGTGTTCATCCCATGGTTAGATATAAGTGTTGAGCCATTCTTACATAGTTGATGTGTTCATCACATGGTAAGATATAAGTGTTGGGCCCTTCTTACATGGTTGATGTGTTCATCCCATGGTAAGATATAAGTGTTGGGCCTTTCTAACATGGTTGATGTGTTCATCCCATGGTCGGATGTGAGTGTTGGGCCTTTCTGACATGGTTGATGTGTTCATCCCATGGTCAGATGTGAGTGCTGGGCATGCCTTTCTGACATGGTCGATGTGTTCTTCCCATGGTTAGATGTAAGTGCTAGGAGGGCCTTTCTAACTGGGTCAGATATAAGTGCCGAAGAAGATGAAGACCTACTTGGAGGCTAGGCCAACAACCAACATGAGAAAGGGCTGGCTCTGTAGAAATTCCCATGATGAGAATAACCGAGAGATACCACCAGTGATGATGATCCAGCAGTGATGATCCAGATCCAGTGATGACGCAAATCTAGTGATGATGACCCAGTAATGATCCAGATCGAGTGATGATCTAGATCCAATGATGAAGATGACTTGAAGATGAAGATGAATTGAAGATGAAGATAACTTGATGATGATCCAGATGATACAGAGAAGAAGACTTGTGATAATAAATTGTGTCGAGAGAATACCTTCCTAGTTAAGAGGGAGTGTTGATGTATTTGCAACTTCAGAATGTATTCACTTGTTTATCTTATGTATTGTACCCTGATGTTTATTCCTGAAAGTGTCTGTAATTTATTTGAGTCATGTCATGCCCCGATGTTCCTATCGGGAGATTCAATAATGTAAACAAGTCATGTAAATCCATTATGGGTAACCCTCCTATTGATCAAGGGTTAAATTCCTCGCAGTTGTGGGGCCCTAGGGTTATTAGACTCTCCTAGAGAAGTCAGCCCTAGTGAGTTATTGTCAAGTCAGGAATTAGTATAAATAGAGAGTGAGCCTCTCTATTTATCACACATTCACTCACACTCAGTTGTAGTGCGTAACTGAGAGAGAAGAAGTTGCTGGGACAAGAGAGAGAGAGACTACTGCTGTCGGGAGATCATCTTACTGTTTTGGGGTTTTACTTTTGGTGCTGATTCTATCTCTGAGGAAGTTGCAGGGTTTTCTCCTTTATGGTTTCCCTGAGGAAAATATTTGTGTCTATTGTCTCTTGTGTTTGATTGCTATGCTTGTTATTCTCTCAGTTAAAGATCTTAAGATAATGCTAGCTTGAATGATAAAATTCTAACAGCAAAATCATTCATTCAAGCATCTAGCATGTTCATAGTAATTCATGAAACAATTACAGTTGCGAAAAATAAAATATATAAGAGAATACTTATCTTGAGAGAAGCTTGTCCCACAACTAGCTATGTCGCTACAACGTTCCACCCAACCATAGGCTAGTGTGCTCTTTAATCTCTCAGCAACACTGCCACCCTTGAGTTGGGAATGATTTTCCCCAAGGAATAAAGAACACTAGCAGACTTCCCCCATAGCCAAAGATACAATAAAACTCATTCAAGACAACAAAGTTGGGTTTAATAGACTTATGCATGTAGTGATTACAATTAACCAATTTCACATGAGACACAGCCAAGCCAACAAAGTTGGGTTTAATAGACTTACACATGCAGTGATTACACTTAACCAATTTCACATGAGACACAACCAAACCAACATATGGGTTTATCAGGCTAAAAGCCAAGCCATCCTTCCAGTTGGGTTTATCAAGCTGCCAAGGAGGTAGAAAGGTTGACTACTAAGCTAGTGAGCTCAATCCAAAGCTATGAATGCCCACACCATATCTAACCTGAATTCTAAACACTTACACACCCAATACAAGGAAGCATCCCCTTCTCTGCTACACAGTCCCTCAGGCCATGCATTCCCTTCCAATTCTATTCAAGGTATGCAAAGAAGAAAACCAGCCCTCTAGATCGGTCTGTGAGGTGCCTTCACACACTGGGTTTATCAAGCAAGATTGAAAGAGTGGGAGGAAGTTTGGACGCTAAAAAGCAGAGCTATCTAGATGGCAACATAAAAAATTGCAGGCTTTTGTGAACGACCATGCCTCCACTAACTGGTGGCATCAGAGGTGGATGGGAAGCAGAGAGCTTGAGATTCTAAACTTCTGGAATTTAGAACGGAACAGATACATTTCTGCTCTCCAAATTTCCCATATTAGGCTCACAGATTCGCAGGATGAGCGTATATGGGAACATGATGTGCATGGAAGCTATACCCCGAAGATTGGATATCAACAACTCTATACCACTTCTTTCCAAGCTGATCCTCAGTGGTGGCAATTTGGGATTTGGAAAATTAAATGTCCTTTGAATGCAATTTTTTTTATGTGGCGTACCCTTGCTAATAGAATCCCAACTTGGGATAGAATGCAGAAAATATCCCTGGAAGGTCCTAGATGGTGCACTCTATGCAAAAATAACGAAGAAAATGCCAATCATCTTTTTCTCAATTGTTCTTTCTCGTCTGAGGTGTGGTCGCATTCTCAAACTTTGTTAAATTTCATATTTTATTGGATTGGACAATCCCTTGAAGATGCGTGGAAATTTTGGTCCTCCTCTCCTCATCTTGCACACATTAAAGCACTTCCCCTCTCCTGAGGCCATTGCCAAACATGGTCTCGACATTTTATCCTTTTTTCCTCAAACCAAAGATGCGCCGCCAATACGGATCATCACCGAAGAACAGATTGACCAGTCTATGCCATGGGATTTTTTTGACGGGGCCTCAGAAGAACGCATAAGTGGGGTTGGAGCTAATTTTTTTTCTTAACCAAAAACACCACTTTTAGAGACAAATGGGCCTAGGGGCCGAAACAAACAATTTTGCTGAGCTCATGGCTCTAAAACTCCTTCTAGGCTTTTCCTTTGAGAAAAATTGTAGAAGGATCTAGATCTTTGGGGATTCTCTAGTTATTATAAATTGGGTGAACAAATTCCAAAGATGCAGAAACATATCCCTTATTTCACTCTTTGAAGAAGTTATCAGAATCATGACAAACTTTGACTACATTACTTGTCGGCATGCGTTCAGGGAAAGGAACTTTGATGCTGACCGATTATTCCGAAAAGACTTGATGATGGAGCATGGCACTTGGAAGTTTGTGGAATCCAGGGATGCAGAAATATTTGAGTTCTATCACAAGTCAACCATCTTGATTGTAGTTGCGGATTATATGTAAAAAATTACAGGTTCTTGTCCAGTTCTTTATGATAGATCTTTATGATGACCTAAAGCCAATTTTTTTTTATGGACCTACATTATTACTATTTTTTGGAAAAACAGGGAATGACATCTTTTTGCAGCATGACAAGAGTATGCAGGCATACTCAGTATGTATTTTGACACTTTATTGATAAATAAAATTCAAATTTTTTTTCTTCGAATATATATATATTTGTTTTCTTCAATTTATGATTAAAAAAGATCTCCATTAACATAATTAGAATCTTAATTCATTCTTATTGCTTTAATTCCTGAATTCCTTCCTAATTTTACATTTCAATTGATTCGATTCATTCCGCTTGGTTGAGCCCCGAAGAGAGAAAGCCAATTCCTTCCTAATTTTACATTCCAATTAGTTCGGTTCATTCCGCTTAGTTGAGCCCCCGAAGAGAGAAATCCATTTGTTAAGCGAGGTTATGTAATACCTCTCTTCTTTCCACCTTGACCTCAAATACTTTATTTGGATATTGCTCCCGCTCTTTGTTGCTCACAAACAAACCACCTAGATTACTAGTCTGATTTGATCTCAGGTAAGTACAACCAACCAACTAAAGCTATAGTCCATTCCCCTCCTCTCTGGGGCCGTTCTTAAGGGGATATATTTATCCTTCCCATTCCTTTTAAAAATATTAAAATATCATTAAAAATGAAAAATATGTTTTCATGTATTCCTTTTCATCTTAAAATATGTTTAAGAATGAAAAATATATTCTCTTTATTAATAATTTTGTTTTCATTAATTATATTATAAATGAAAAAATCATGTTAAAATATCCTTAAAATGATATTTCACTTCATTCCAATAAATATATCTCTCTTCATTAATAATTGTATTTTCATTGATTGTAATATAAACGAAAAATTCATGTTAAAATATAGTAAAAATAAAAAATGATATTCCACTTAAGGAAATTTATTTTTAACATTTAATTTATATTTATATTTACTTATTTATTTTTTAATTGTGATATATTTATATTATTTTTTAATTATATATTGATATTTACTATTTCATTTTACTTGACTATTAATATTATTAATTAATTAATAAATATTGAATTTATACTTAATATAAAATTTAAAAGTAAAATGTGAAATTTATTTACTTATATTTTGTTAATTTACCTATTATTGTAAGTGAGATGATTGAAACATAGAAGATTAATGGGTAATTGAGTCCTTGTTTACAATAATTATGATGCAAATAATCTATGTTAATTTTGTTAAAATTCATTTTCATACAAATTCAATTGGAAGCCACCTTTGAACTCTGAATTTATAGAATGTATATGTATGTAATTCAAGTTAAACAAAATATAGCACTTATTTTTGCTAGTAATAACCGTTATTAAATCCTTTAACTGTATATGTTAATATCTCAAATTAAGAAGTTAGAATCAGGGTCAGAGTTTCTCAGGGTTAGAGTTTCAGTGAATCATACCTAAGGGGAGTGTTCTTCCAAAGCATGATGAAGCTCGCAATGCAAATGAATCTGGAAGGGAATCCTCATTCCTTCCTTCGTTCTTAAAATATAAAATGGATAGACCCTTTTCTTTGCTCACTAAGTAAGCAAAAAGGAAAACCACTCTGGCAAGTCAGGATTGGCCTTGCCATGATCAAGTTCATATCGAGATCCTTTTTCTCCCAAGCTTGGGTTATCAATTATTACAATACCCATTCTTTCATCCTGATAATATAAGAAAGGGTTCATTAAAAAAAAAAAAAAAGATTCATGAACTGTAATGATAAGATCCTCTAATTTCATAACTGAAAATCCCCATTATGCATAGAAAATTTATCCAAAGGAAATGTGATAGATTAAAGTATACATGTCTATGCAAACATAGCTAGCAGAAAGGAAAATTATTACACTGTAACTTCAAACTTTAAGGGTAATCTTCACAGAAGAATATATGTGCATAAATGTCAGAGGAAGATGCACTCCCAATTACACTCCTTTGCCAAGAACATAGAAAATTCGAATGAACATTTAAATTCAGGTTGATAATCAAGCTAGCATGAAATTACTTGGAATCCAAGCATGCAATGCTAGCTTAAAAAGGGAAACCCAAAGGAGGATGGTAGATGTAAAATAACAAAGAGGGCTAGATAAGTTGTATACCAGTGAATCCTAAAGATTCACAATTCCTGAGATTAACGCAATATTTGAGTAAAATAACTAAGAATAACCAGTGATTGATGAAGAAAATAAAAATTTAATATGAATTCCTAGAACCCTCTGACAGTGCAATCACCTACGGGTAACTCTAGAAAACCCGGTTTTCCTTCACCGGAAAGGTAATTACAGCCTCAACCCATGAAATTAATACCAACCGAAGAGAAATTCGAAAGAAATGACTATTAAAGAAAAATTTACTAGTGGAAGATTATGCAAGAGTAAAAGGGGAAAGGAATATAAATTACCTGTGGGATACAACTCCTTTCCTATGAAGTCTCTCTACTAGATAAGTCATAGTTGAACGTTGGTAAAATCCCATTAACCCCATAAGCACATGTTGTGAGAGGAGAGCTCCTTCATAAAAACTTATCACCAGAATTGACCCCCACAAGTGTTTACAGGTTGACCACATTTGTAATGAATGGATGGACTATTTCTCTTGATAACACTTGCTTCTCGAGGTGCCAAAGCTAGATAGCATACTAGGTAGCGCCTTAGATGAAAACGGGATAACATCGGACTCAAGCACTTTTTTCTAATAAAATGCAAGCCTAAGCGGGATAACAATGGCCGTTTCTAACAAGATGGCCTTCTTTGTGTAAGGACTCTTGCTGCTCACTCTGTGATTGCCCAGAATATCCACATCCCATTAGATTTTATAATTGTTAGATAAAGCCAACTGATACTTCTATTTCGCTTCTCTAGAAAACATTGCAAGGAGGGTTTCCCACAAACCCACAAACATGGAAATTACCAAGGAATGAAGATTTATAACAATTTTAAAATAAATCTCTGCAAAAGATTTAGGTTAATGATATTTGGATTAAGAAAGCAAACCATAATAAACAAATTCTCTCCATAACTAACCCATTAGTAAAAGCACCTGGTACTAACGAATAGATGGCAGAATGTAAGAATACACAAGTGTCTGCATTGTGTGTTTGAGGCTTGCCGATCCATCAGGAATGTAGAATCCAAAACATCTTACAGGTTATCATGTTACATTAACATCAATAATCAATGTATATGTCTACCGAGGTAAGTGGTTGCATTAGTTTCCAAAACGAATTGAAATAGTTGGAAATGGTTGATTGCTCAATCAATCGTAATACCATAAATTGGTTATCATGTTACATTAACATCAATAATCAATGTATATATCTATCGAGGTAAGTGGTTGCATTGGTTTCCAAAATGAATTGAAATAGTTGGAAATGGTTGATTGCTCAATCAATCGTAATACCAGAAATTGGTTATCATGTTACATTAACATCAATAATCAATGTATATGTCTACCAAGGTAAGTGGTTGCATTGGTTTCCAAAATGAATTGAAATAGTTGGAAATGGTTGATTGCTCAATCGTTATACCAAAAATTGTTGAAACTGTATTTTTTGTTATTTAAATAGTAAATGAAATTATTCGGGTGGCTCTAGAATCTGCCATTTAGTCTAGACAAGCAATGGTTCAAATCGCAAAATTGCAAAAACTGTAAATTTTCAGTCAAATTTTGATCCGATTCAATGAAAAATTGACTGAAAAATTGGGCCTTTAAGTTAGACTTTATCCTAAGCTGAAATGGGGTTAAAAAAAGCCATATGAAAGCATTAATGATAAAGTTTGAAGAGAGATTATAGTTAATGCAAATACAAATATCATAGTTTTTAAAAATAGTTTTTCAACTAACCATCTTATCCGAGTCTAGTGCTCTTTAACGCATTTAGTTTCATTGATGAAAATCGGTGACATAATATATGTCCTAAGCTAAGTGTCAATCAATAAATTAATACTTATTTTTAAAATATTAAAATATATATTTTTTATTCTAACAAATAAACCTCAAACCACGTAAAATTAGTATTTTCATTGTTTTTGTCCAATCACAAAATAGCAATAACATATTTTAAAATTATGAAAATCATTTTCAATTTTCAAATAATTAATTTAATATAAATATTTTTTAGAACTATTAAAAAACCATATAAAATCTTTTTCTGTGAAGCAAAAGAAATTGAAAGTCAACCAATTTTTTTTGGGGAGGGAAGTGGTGGAACCCCACTAACTAGCAGGTTTTCCATTGGCTAAGTTGCTAGGAACTAGGGGCATCTAAGCCGTCAAAATCACACGGGGTTCGCACCCGGCCTGGACAGCACCAACCCTTAACATGGTTGGATTTTTTGGTATCCGCATGATTATAATTGATGAACTTTCAGCATAGGGGGCGTCTTAACCATATCCCACCACCAACTGTTCTACATCTCATGGAAGAAAGTCAATCAAATTGACTGCAAATTAATTACTATATAATTTATCACTATAATAAAGTAGGGAATACTAACTCCTACAATTTTCATTGACTTGAATCATGGCAGTGGTTTCATCGACCTCTTTATGGACTTCTATGGCCTTGTCCCTAGACACAATTACTACCTAGGAAATATTCTACTTGTTCCTCAAACATTATATTATATTATATTATATTATATTAGTTTTTTGTTTTTGTAAGTAAGTATTATATTATACTATTATTGAAAATTTACATGTCTAGAACACCATATCAAAACCAATGATTGTCTTTACCTCATGATTTCAATCTACTTAGCACATGAATCTATCAAGCTAAATCATAACACAACCCTTCCATGTAGGAGAAAATGGGGTTCCAACCAGTCGGATTACCATTCAAGTATATTGAACAAAACATTGCTACTAACCAAATAAACAAAGTTCGACTCCTACACTTTTTAACAGACTCGTGACACTCCAGAATAATGACCTAACACATAAAAAGACACATTAAAACCAAAAATACTGTAAATAACCCAAGCATCAAGAAACTCGGTTGCCTCCTACATTGCTCGTCATCCTCGCCATTGCTGATGTAGATGCCTTTCTCCCCTCCCCCGACAACCTGAGGATGAACCGAATTCCCAATTTCTATGTGATGATAACAATTTTCTTATGCATCAGTCTGGAATATTCATTATGTTCTTTCCAGAACTTGATGGGCTCTTCATTTCCCTTCACCTTCTCCTCGTGGGCCATCAAACCCCACATTGGTAGGCCCTTCATAACCCAAAATATCGCCACAAACCTCTCATATATGGACATGTGACCTCGTTTTGTCCTTGGATCCTAAATCCTATTAGTCTCAACTTCCCATTCTTCCTCCATCTTAACATTCTCCAGGTCCACCTAGAGGCCTTGATCCACCCCATTGATTTCCTCATGAATTTCCTTTGGCACCATAAATTTGAAAAAACGGGTAGCCTAGGCTGCATTCGTCTACTCCTTGGTCACATTCTTCGGCCTCACTTCCTCCTTTCCCTTAACCTCTCAATAAGCTCTTTGACCACACATCTCTATGGCCCCAAACTTCCAACACCTCCGCTCTTTTAGGTTGCCTATGCCACAACTTCGCACTCTCCACTGAGTAGCGGACTCACCAACATCAAGCAATCCCACCGCCAGGCCTGCCCCTCCATCTCTCTAAATCATATAATTCAAGTTAAAGATTTGTCTTCCTTATTTGAAGACTTTAAAAAGAGTGCTTTAAATTGTGATATTGGACGCCAAAGACTTTAAAAGAGTGCTTTAAATTGTGATAATGTATGTGCATTTAATAGATTTAGATATTTGTGATATTAGCTTTGTATTTTATATTGAAGTTTGGCTTAAGTATTTTTATGCATTTGGACATATGGGGACCACATAGATGTATTATTTTGATTGTACATAAAACAATTTATCCTTTAGCGAAAGTATGAGTAAGGGTTGGATTTTTTTGCAGGGATATTTGTAGTGCTCCTTGATAAATATGTTTTTTTTTATAGTTTTGTTTAACCTTATCTTGTCTTTGTTACTTTGTTTGACCTCATTCCTTTTCCTTGTTTATTTGATGGTTTTAACTTTCTTCATTTATTGCCGTTGGTTCTTTATATGCTTTTGCTTTGGGTGTTATATTTGGTTTCAATTGGTGTTTGAGGCATTGGCAACTTCCTTGGCTATGATATTATTTGCCTTTAGATACAATGCTTCCATGCATAAGCCATGTTGCATCTCTTCATAAAAGTTGAAAGACGAGGAATTTATCATTATTCTATTATTTTTTTTTATAGATATACTTTTCCATGCATAATCCATGTTGCGTCTCTTCATAAAAGTTTTGAAAAATGAGGAATTTATTATTATTCTATTATATAATATTAAATAGTTTAAAAAAACATATATATTCATTACAATTTAGGGACATTATTAAGTTATTATTCTTAATATTTGGTATCACAAAATGTTTGAAACTTTATATATATTCAAATTATCATTCTTCCTGGTCCTGACGAATGGCCAGTCAAGTTCTTTATCTTTTCTTTTGAGCTGGTAGGTGTGGACTTACTAAGGGCAGTGTAACAGTCTAGAAATGATGAGAAGATTTTGAAGTCGATCAACTCAACTTTCTTGACCCTCATTCTGAAATGTGAAAAGTTGTATTCCTTTTTGGATTTCCGCCCTATCTCTCTATGCAACCTGATTTATAAACTCATATCAAAGATTATCTCTAACCATCTTAAGCCAATCCTTGGTGGGGCTATATCTACAGAGCAATTTGGGTTTTTAAAGAGTTGGCAAATTCTTGAGCCGGTGGGTATTACTCAGGAAATCTTACACTCTATCAAATCCAAGAGGTTGAATGCTTTGGTACTTAAATTGGATCTTGTTAAATCTTTTGAAAGAGTGAACTAGACCTATCTATGTCTTACTCTTCTCCAAATTGGATTGCCTCTAGATGTTGGAAACTGGATCATGGGCTGTCTCACCTCAACAAACTTTTTCAGTTCTCATAAATGGCTCACCGTCTAGTTTCTTTGATGCTTCAAGGGGCATTCACCAGGGGTGCCCTCTGTCACCTCTACTCTTCCTCTTGGTGATAGAAGGGCTTAGTCTTCTTATCGAAGATTCCAATAGTAAAGGATTTATTCAAGGTATTAATATTTCTCCCTCACTTGCTTTAACCCACTTACTCTTTGTGGACAATGTGGTATTGTTTGGGTTAGGTACTTTGCAGGAGTGACAAGCTTACAAGGAAAATTTGGATATCTTCTGTTCAGCTTCAGGTATGAGTATTAGCCAGGAAAAATCTACTTTTCTTTTCAATAAATTGAAAGAAGAGGATAGTAGAGGCATTTATGTTATTCTTCCCTTCAAAATGGACCCTATTAAAATAGGTTTTCAATATCCGGGGTACCTTCTTAAGCCCTTGGGGTATTGTAAAAATGATTGGAGATGGATATTGAAAAAATTTGAGAAAAAAATCAGCCACTAGTTTTACAGACTCTTATCTTTGGGAGGCTGTTTAATTCTTATTTGATCTGTACTGACGGGTATTCCTGTTTACTGGTTTGCGTTGGAAAAGATCCCCAAATCTATTATGAGTAGAATTAGTCAATGTAGTTTTGCCTTCCTGTGGGGGAGCACAGATCACAATCACATGATGCACCTTGTGGATTGGCATACTATCTCGTGACCCTATGAATATGGGGGTTGGAACATTAAAAACTTGGAATGGTTTAGTATCTCTCTTAGGCTTAAGAGCCCGTGGATGGTCCTGAAAGGTTCAGGCCTTTGGAATAAAGTGATTAGAGAAAAAGGGCCTGAAAATGATCCCTATTGATGGTTGGTTGCGTCGGCATAGGTATTATGTATAATGTACCTCTCACGTATGGAATGGCTTCATTCAGACTCTATCTTGGATAATTCTTATTCTGGGTTGGAGAGCAGGAAATGGGCAATTGATCAAGCTGGGTATTGACCCTATTGCGGGTCAGAATTTGACTTATGTACTTTCAGAAGATTTGTGGGACTATCTCTAGGACTTTGGCCTCTGCACGCCCAACCAAGCTCGCAATGTGGGGGATGGGATTTGTACTCACTCCTATTGGTTAACAGTGGATGAACTATACCTTGCTAGTGTTTGGAAGGAAGAATAGACTTGATACATCAGTGGTTTGTCACAAGGTGGCATTAGACTTACAAAAAAGCAAGACTCGTTGCGTTGGATGCATAATAATGTGAATGGTGATGTCTCAGTCAGATTGGCATATGACCTTATTGTTTCCTCAAACTTGCTGAAGAAAAATGGTTGGAATCATATACAGTTATGGTCTTGGCACATACCGATCAAACTCAAGTGTTTTATATGGCTTTGCTTGGAGAATCGCTTCAGTACTTGGGACAATTTTTCGAAGAAGGGTTGGTCTTGTCCAAGCAGATGTTGTTTCTGCAAAGTGGATTTAGAATCGATGAACCATATTTTCATATCTTTCCCTTTTGCTCGGGATGTCTGTGACTCTCTCTGTATGCAATTTAAGATGTTTATTCCATGGGAGGTGCCTACTCTTTTGGAAAACTTGGATAGTTGGAACAAGTTGGATAACAACCTGCTCTACTTTCCTTTATTCTTTATCTGGAACATTTGGTTATCTCGAAACAAATGCATATTTGGGGATTGCCCTACGGTTATCGCCTCTCTGTGCTACAGAATTATGGATCATATAATATCTTTTCCCATGGCATGTTCTAAAAAGAAGCTTAGGGTTATTGGTAATGCTCCCACCATCTGTTATCCTTCTATTTTTTTTAATGGGGCTGCTGCTTCAAAGATTGGCGGTGCGAGGATTACTCTTTCTTTAAGTCAATCCAATTTTTCCATATTAAAATGGGTTGTGGGGCCAACACAAATACAAGGGCAGAATTGTTGGCCCTTTGGGATCTGTTTTTTTTTTGCAGCTGTTATTTCTCTTCCTTCCCTTCGTGTGTTTGGAGACTCACTTGTCATTATTAACTAGGCTAATTCGGTGGCAGCTCTTTCAATAGTAGATCTCGATTATTGGTGTGTCCGAATCCTTGAGATCAAAGGCTCCTTCCTCTCTCTAGACTTCCTACATTTCTATAGAGAGCACAATAAGAGTGTCAATAGCTTATCAAAGGAAGCACTTTCTTTGGCTTCTGGCATTCTCACCTTCTCGAAATTTTTTGAAGAAGATATTATTGGGGGAGGTTCCTTTTAGATCTTTTAAAAACATGTTATGTTTTTGTAATGGCCTACTCATCTAACTTATGGTTAGGATTTGTATTGTCTTTGCCATTTTTTGTCCTGGGTACTTTGGATTAGCTGGACTCCCCAAGGGATGAGGTTTTTACTCCCCTCCTAGTGCTTCCTCAGATAAGCTTTCAGGATTCTTAATGTGTTCTCTTTGGATAAGCCTCGGAGGGCATTCTTGAGTGTGATTGGAGTGAATGTTTTTCAGATTATCTTCGGTTCAGTTTCTTGTAAACCTTCTTGTAATGTTTCAATGGATGCCTTTTTGTTGTACTGACTTAGAGTATCCTCTTCTTTTAGCTATTGTTTGATATTTATATCACGGCTTTGTAAAATTTACCTTTGATTCTTATGGAATATCGGAACAACTCTTTTTCTTCTGGAAAAAAAAATATATGCTATGTTTTTATTTGCCTTCCGATACAATGCTTCCATGCATAAGCCATGCTGCATCTCTTCATAAAAGTTTTGAAAGACGAGGAATTTATCATTATTCTACTATATTATTTACAGATATACTGCACCATGCATACTTCATGCTACATCTCTTCATAAAAGTTTTGAAAAACGAGGAATTTATTATTATTTTATTATATCATATTAAATAGTTAAAAAAACATATATATTCATTACAATTTATGGATATGATTAAGTTAGTAATAATTAACTATGAAAATGGGAAGCTACATAATTCAAAACTCCCGTACATATTCATCTAACAATCTTTTTTAATACTACAAGTTAAAGTTTTTTTTTAATATTAAAAATAATATACATAACATTATTTTTTGTGTTGTTATTTTATATTTAAAGGTATGTATTCGTTCAATATTTATTTTAAAATTTTTATAAGCCTATATAAATTCAAGAGTTTCTCTCTTTCCTTTTTATTTTTATTTTATGTTAGCACTAATGAACGTAATGTTATTTTTATGTTAGAACTAATCAACGTAATGATATTTTGAAAAAAATAACATAGTTCTTAGAGCTTTCAACAATTTGGAATATTCTCATGTTACTACTTGATCCGCAACGTAAATTGAGTTTAAGATAAATTGAAATCGTGATATGGTCATAAGCGTATAGACATATTTCTCATATGGTCAATGTTCATTTTTCTTTACCAATGTTTTATCAAGCTATTGTTTTTTAAGCCCATGTTATGGCATTGTGTACACTTTGGGTTCGTTGAAGATTAAGTTTTTTTTTATTTTTTTGGTTTTTTATTATTATAAAATTATTATTTTCCTTTGTTTTCATAAGTTTGTGATTTTATGAATAAATAACAACAATATTTTTTCTATAAATACCAACAAATTCTTTTATTTTCATGTTGTTTTAACTTTCTAAATATGTCATGGGATTGTTGTTTTAACTTTCTAAATAGGTGTTGGGATTGACCTTGCCATTGCCAATGACTTTGTTATACAACTCACTATTGGAAAACTCTTTTTCATGATTCAAAAATTGGAGTTTGCAACTATACTTCAACAAGAATTCCTCAATGACATTGTATTCCAACGTTCTTTTGTCAAAATTCTTTATTTTATTTTATCTTATATAATATATTCAATGAAATATGTTGCAAAAGGCTTGTGATGGCTCCTACAAGTTGTTTACGATTCTCTTATATTATGTTTAAATTATTTTAACATAAGCTTTTCCACCCCACCCAACCAATGTAGATCAAACTAATTATTTTCTTTGAATTGAGTATCTTATACATATCTAGATTTGTTTATGTTGAATGGAATTTAGTTTTAATTGTAGCTGACTACTTTCTGACATTATTCTTGATGGAGATAAAAACATACGCTAGACTAGTTAGGTTGCTTTAAACCCCTCAACTATTTGGTTGGGTCTTTTGCAAATATCAAGACTAAAACATAATAAGATAGGAGATGATAGAAATCTCTTTCACTAGTAGTTTTTGTTTGAAGCAATGGTTTTGTGTTATAAGTAATCCAACTATATAGATTTGTATGAGCTTACCAATTTACATATTAAACTAGTTATAGTTGTTACATTATTCACATTTAAGATGACTCGTTTTTGTTATAGCTTTGTATGAGCTTCCCAATTTACATACTAAACTAGTTATAGGTGTTACATTATTTACATTTAATATGACTCATTTTTGTTGAAGCTATCGTGAGGCTTTAGTATTTTTATCATCTAGAAGATTTTATAATTACTTTTGGGGTGAAGTACATTGTTGAAAATCATAAATTGGTTTATTTTGAGTGATTCAACAATCTCAAATGTGTGAAAAATATGACATTTTCACTCGTATGATTAAAGCAAGTAGGATCAACAATAGAAGAACTATTTTGGTCAGAGTAAAGTTGTTAGGGACTCAATCAACATAGGCATTGCTTATTGAATGTTTATATTTGTCCATGGTGTAATTTTGTTTCCTTTTGTAAATACAATTATGTATAGGGGATATTGATTAATTAGTCAATATTATCTTTTGGGATGGCTTGTTTAGATATCAATAAACAACCATGATGCCAAAGCATTCAAAGAGCCTAATAGGAAATTAAGCTCTGACAAAGTCTTGGTCATTATGGGTTATTAATGAATATGAGATTCCTCCATTGGTTCATATTATTGCTAATTCTAAATATTCAACAAGAGGGAACGAGATATGGACTCTAATATCACCACTATTGTGGTCTATACGTATCTACAAATGAAAGTATTTTGTGTGTCATGCTGACATTTTTTTTAAGTAGATTTGTTTTTTCCCCATGGTGCATTGTACTTAGGTTTAATCTCCATGTATACAAGCAGATTTTCATGGATGGTTGGTTCATTGTTATATTACTATTCAAATACTAAAAACATGTTTTAGATTTATTGATGAGCTTTTAGACTTTATATGGATGAGATTTTTGCTACCAAAATTAGAAATATGAAACATCAAAAGATATTAGTTTTAACACTTAATTATGATTTAAATTCGGATATTTCACCTTGTTTTTTAAAACATACCAAAACCAAATTAAATATACTTGTGGGATGCATCACGGGTTAGAATAATTTTCAATAATACACTCCAAAGTCTTACCCTAAAATATTTCTAACTTTGAGTTCATAAGGTTGCTATAAACCTTTAAAACAAAATTCTTCTTTACAATGCTACTTGGCCTTATATCTTTTGTGTCTACAATGAATTTATCATCGTGTCAACTACAAAAAAAAAATCGGGCATAAATACATTTTATTATATGTTTAATCTTATTGTTGGTATATTATACCTTCACTTGATGATATATCAAGAGACCATTTAATAATATAGAAAGAGCCATATAATGTGATTTGATTTATAAAATAAGTTGATTTAGATTTGATTTTTTTATTGTTTAGTTGATTGCTTAAAAGACTACATTTAAACAATGATAATAGTGTTACTTGTCATGTGCTACTAGCAATTGTTTAGGGTTGAGTGTCCAATATATATATATATATATATATATATATATATATTAAGGAGGAGTTGTGGTACAATAAAAAAATAGAGGATAAGATAAAATTAAGATACAACAAGGAGGTGATGAATCGTAATCTAAAAGATAAAAAAGTATATGTATGTTTAAATTGAAGTAAAGAAGAAACGCATCATTCTTAAAATAAGAACAAACTCTTAGAAGCTATATAGTGAAACATGGTGTAATTCCTAAAAAGTTGACATTTCTAACCTTTTAACTAATCACAACTATGTTGATTTAGGAATACGTTTTTAAAAATATAAGTAAACAATAAAAATTTAAAGAAAATTAAGTGTCTCCTTACCTTTTTAAAGTCCAATAAAACAATGGGGGGCATTTTAGGGCAGGTAGATGGGGCGGTCCACTGAGACCATCCCCACCCAAGATCCAACCCCACAACCATATATATATGAGGACCTCTAACATTAGAATTTACAGTATATGAAAAAAAAATCCAATAAAACAAAGTCGATCACAAAAAAGATTAATAACGAGCATTATCATTATCATTCACATCAAAATAATAAATTATTAAAAATTCTTTAAATAAAATTATAAAAGTAATTCACAAATATTATTTATTTAATTTAAAATTATTTAAATAAAATTATAAAAGTAATTTGCAAATATTATTTATTTAATTTAAAATTCTTTAATAAAATTACAAAATAATGTTTAAATATTATTTGTTTAATATATGTATTCAAAATTGTATGAAATATGAGAACCCCTCATCATTCATATATCATAGAAGTGTGAGATAATAAGTACTCATTTTTTTTTAAATGGTGGTTTACCACAAGGGCTACATCTTTTTTTTTTTCAGTAGAAAAATAACCGTTCCTTGATATTCATATAGAATCAAAGGTAACACTTACATATATATGACCATGAGTCATCAAAATCAGAAACGATACAAGAAGAGGTGACAAAAACCACAAAGATTATACGAGAGAGCTCCCCCATCAGCAAGAAAAGCCATCAAGAGCAAATACCCATCAGAGAGGACATAAAGAGTATAGGCATGCTTATCCAAGAGACAATACGGATTTGGAGTGTACACACCTCGTGGGGATCAAGAAAAGTAAATATCACCAACAAGAACAGTCCTAGAGAGGCACAAAAAAAGGATCCAAATCATGTTCCAAAACAAAAACCTTATGGAAAAAAATCCATAATGACAAAAAAAGAACTCCTAAAAGAGTCTTATAGAACCTTTTGAAATGATGGCACTCTCATAAAATTCTGTGAAATGGAGATGACCAGCCATCATCTTGAGAGCCTCCTTGGATAAGCCGTCTGCACTCTTGTTGTACTCCCTGTAGATATGTTTGATGACAAGGGAAAGGAAAGCTTGCTTTAAATCATAAATTCTATTACACCGGTGTTCCAGATTTAAAGCTGAGAGAGAAGCTTTAGAGATAATCCAATTAATGATCACAACATAGTCTCCTCTAATATGAATCTTAGGAATACCCATGGATGCTACAGTGTGTAGGAGGGCCCAGAGAGCTAACAACTTAGCCCTCGAATTAGTACTGGGACCACATCCCAGTTTGTAGAAAAAGGAGTGGTTGTGATTTAGAAACAGAGTGAAACCAACACCACCCAAACCATTTGCAGCAACCCCATCAAAGAAGCCATGAGGGAAGCAAAGATATTCAGCAAGCCCAATGACTCTGACCTTAGTGGTGTTCCTAGGACCTGAAAAGGATGTAACAAGATCCATAGTCCTGTGACAAACCAGATGAAAGCAAGGTTGTTTCCCATAAAAAATGAAAGCATTCCTACAGAGCCATAAATTCTAGATATAAAAGACAAGTAAAAAAGGAAAAGCCTGCTTCTTCTTGAACTAGGAAGTAAGATTCTCAGCCAATAACAGGGCGTCCCAAAGAAAATCAGCGTTATAATGAAGAACAAGAGCATATATAACCTTCTTCGCAAAAAAGCAATACATGAACAGGTGGTGTACACTCTCTTCCTCGTATCTGCATAAGCTACAAATGTTAGGCCCACACCAACCTTTTTTAAGCAGATTGTCCTAGGCCATAATAGAATTTCCAAGACAGAGCCATATAAAACATTTAATCTTGAGCGTGATGTGCCAAGTCCATATTTGAGCAAGAATCCAATCATGAGATTTAGTGGAGTATTCCGAGATAATAAGGTCATATGCTTTGTCCACCGATACATTACCATTAACAATATTGTGGAGCCAGATAATAGAGTCCTGAACATTTTTGAGAATGATCCCACCGCGTGACAGACCCTCAATGTAAGACTTCCACTCAACTTTCCAGCTTCCACCCAAAAACAAGTCATCCACCATGAACCAATATCAATTTCTCCAAGAACCTTCACCTCTGTTAATAATATGTGAGAGAGAGCTGATCCCAGATCTTGGAGATATTCACAAAGTGCTACAGATAGGAAAGGGGATGAATTCTGACCTGAGACTGGATCAATGCCAAGATTGATGCTAATACCATTTCCCGCTTTCCACCCTAGCTTCTTGCTAATCCAGAAGAGGGTTTTTATGAATCCATTCCAAAAGATGGAAGTACCTTGAACAGAAAAAATCCTCTTCCTCGGCCAGTATTCCAAAGAGATATTTTTTAGATATTTAGTCTTGATCACAGATGACCAAATACCAGAACCATTTAATACCATCCAAAAGTTCTTGAGACGAATAGCAGTGCCAAACAACTCAAGGTTCTTTATATTCCAACCCCCATACTCCAAAGGTTTGGAAAGAGTCATCCAGTCCACCAAATGAAGACACTTACCCTGAGCATAGTTCCCCCATAGGAAGGAGAAGATCCTTTGTCTTAGGAAAATAAAAATATATTTTGGAATCTTTTCCAATGAGAACCTGTACACAGGTAGCCCAGCTAAAACCGCTCGAATGAGGATGAACCTGCCCCCCAAAGAAAGAATCCTAAAAGACCAGTGACCAATTTTATTTTCATATCTTCTAACAATCCACCTCCAGTCATTTATGCCATAGCCCGAGGGATTCAAGTGATAACCAAGATAGTGAAATCCTCCATCAATATGATCCATTTTGAGAGGAAGGATTGATGAAATACTCCTGCAAGTTTCCTCATCAACATCATTGTACAGGAAGGAGGATTTTATCAGACTGATACACATACCTGTAGCAATGCAAAAAAGGTCCAAAGAAGATTTGTAAGCAGTCCATTCATCCAGAGAGCCCGCTCCAAGCAGTACCACATCATCCATGAATAGTTGATGTGTTAGTGCCAAGCGTTTGGAGATCCTAACACCCTTGATAGAGCCAAACATTTTAGCTTTATTGATGATAAGTCTAAGACCCTCAATAGTTAAAATAAAAAGGAGGGGTGATAGAGGACAGCCCTGCCTAATACCTCTAGAAGAACCAAAGAAATAAGAAGGGGTACCATTTATCAGAACAGAGAACCTCAGAGAAGTAATACAACCCATAATCCAGTTGACCCCCACCAAGGGGATACTAATCTGTAATAAGAACAGATGCAGAAAGGTCTAATTCACTATGTCAAAAGCTTTAACTAAGTCAAGATTCAGCACCAAGGCCTTCAAATTTTTAGTCTTAATGTTGTGCAAAACTTCCTGTGTGGTCCCCACAGGTTCCGGGATTTGTCTATTTTTTAAGGAATCCAAATTACTCAGTAGAGATAGATCTATCTAGGATAGGTTTAAGGCGTGAGGAAATCACCTTAGAGATGAGTTTGTATATAAGATTATGAAATGATATGGTTTGAAAGTGAGCAAAGGTGAGGGGCTTCTCACATTTAGGAATAAGGGTTATGAAGGTAGAATCAAGAGAGGAGGGAACCTTGCCATCCACCCTGGACAGTTCAACAACCCTCAACAGATCATAACCCACAAGCTTGAAGAAACCAAGGAAAAATTTGGTTGGCTAGCCATCTAGTCCCAAACTTTTATCTTTTTAAAGCCCTTCAAAGCCTCTTCGATCTCCCCAAGGGTCAAACTAGAATAACAAAGCTATTTTATCATCATCAATGAGGAAAGATGGGAAAAGATTGATCACTTGGAGTTGATAAAAAATGCAGAAAGAATCATCATCACATCGGAGAGATGAGGAGAAATTCTTCCCAGATATTTTAAATGTACCCCATCCTTTACCAGAACTCCCTTCTCATCATTTAGATCCCAAACAACATTTGTATTTCTTCTGGAAGAAGGATAGTTATGAAAGAAATTAGTATTTGCATCCCCCTCATTAATCCAATTAACCCAGCTCTTGAGTTTCCATGAAAGCACCTCATGTATAATAATTTTCTCTTTTCTGAACTTCAGTGATGCTAAAATCGAGGTTTGATCAACAAATAGGATACCGGTGGGAAAGGATTTAAATAGATCACTAATCTCATAATCAATAGCACTGGTAATTCCTTACAATTCTTGTCAATCTGAGCTTTTTCCCAACATTTCACCACCCCTTTAAGCCTTTTAAGTTTGTACACCAAACATCTCAAGTCATCCTCCACATAAGTGGGACACATTCAACCCAAGAATGTTGACTAGCAGAGAGAACTCATCATGCAGAAGCCAGGCCCTATTGAATTTAAAAGGGTAGACAAAATTGGAGGATCGATATACCCATTCCAGACAAACAGGAAAGTGGTTCGATATTTCCATAGGATGGGACCAAGATCTGAATTTATTAAGCAGAGGTAAAATTTGAACAAAGGCCATGAAACAATCCAATAGTTTACTAATTCCTACCTCCCCCAAATGACCATTCCTCTAGGTGGGCCCCAGATAGGCAGGAGCAAGATCCACCAAATCTGAAGTGATTAGCAGTTATGAGAAAGAAAGGAGACAAAGGGTGGTCAATATGGGTATGAGAGCCCCAAATATCCGAATCAAAAAGTGTGAAATTTAGGTCTCCAGCAACCAGAAGGTTGGGAAGATCGAAAATACCATTTGAGAATACCAAAAGCTAGAACTCCTCTCTATTAACATAAGGACCATAATAGTTTAAAACAGAGAGAACCGGATCATTGCCTCTGAAGGAGACCTTGACAAGGATCCCAACACAAGAGGAGTAAGCTTTACAATGAGCCAAATGAGGGTTCCATCTTGTTAATAACCCCCTAAAGAAACCCTCGAAGCCAATAGAGTAGAATTCCCATCCAGGTTTCAACTTAGCAAAAGAAATGAGAGCCTGTACATGACCACACATGTTTTCTTGGAAGAGAATCATATCTGAATTAATATCAAAGATTAGTTTCTTGAGGGATTTTAATTTGGTGAGACCCCCAAACCCACAGATGTTCATAGAGAGTATTTTCATGGAGAACCCACTGGGGGTGGCATTTCTCTAAGCACCCGGGAGGACGACAGACATAAAGGAGAAGAGAGTCACATGGTAGCATCTATGATCCATAGAGGTGGAGAGGGGAATAAAATAGAAGAGTCATTCTCCACAGGCTGTTGGGGAGGTATATTCTTTCTCGATCTTCTAATGATCACATTTTCAAAACGAATAGAGTTCAGAGGAAGCGTGGATGGTGATATAGGGGTTTTATCTGTGAAAATGGAGAGAGAGTTCAGAAGAGAGGGATTTGCAAAGAAGGGGACGAGCAGGGGCTATCAAGTCTAATAGGAGCTTAGTGGTTTAATAGGTGTCCACCAGGGAGAGAGGGGATATCTTCACAAGAAAAAGGGAGGGACCCTTTAGCAGATACAGTTAAAGAATCGGATAAGAGCGTGAAAGGAGGTAAAAGACTAGGTGAGGGTACATGAGGCAGGAGTGAAGAAGCCTCCGTCTCCAAAGCCAGATCATGAGGTGTATCTAGAGACATATGATTCACGACTGGCACCAAGGGTGTCACCACATCGGGAGGGTCATCCCTGACACCCCCCAAAGTGACAAGAGACCTACAGAACCCAACAATAATTTCCATGTCCTCAATAAAATTAATCTCACCCTTAATCAGATCCTTGTAATCAGTTGAAGAGACATATGTGTACTCATCCATAGGGGCAGAAGACAAGGGGATATCTGGAGATGAGAGCGAGGTGGAAGGCGAAGCCCCCATAGGATGTGTCATAAACCCAGTGCAAACTTGAAAGAGAATGGGGCAGGAATGCCACAAATGAATAGTCTCATGACAAACATTACATTGGAAGGGAATGTTTAAATAGTCCAGGTGATAGGAGAAAATACAATCGTCGTAATGAATATCAATGCAAGCCATCAACCCATCCAATAAATATATTTCAACAAGCACTTTCTCCATGCACTTGTCAAACTGATGGGGAAAATTTTCTTCAACCACCACAAAACGACCCAGTGTATTGGCCACCCCCATGAGCACATCCCTATTCCATAATGGCAGTGGAAGGGTTGGAAGAAGAACCCAGAGATGTCGATTATGAACACGTTCTTTGAGAGGGTCAAAACCAACATGCCAATGGTTGAGGGATAAAGAGCCTTTTCCTATGGTTCAAATTGAGCCAAGGATCCTCACAGCATCAACATTATCTAGAAAAGTGAAAAATAGTCATCTGCTGGCTAGTAGTCTAATAGTATGGATGTAGTTAATCAATGGTTTCCAGGAACTCATCGCCCAATATACCCACTCACTTTTGTTCATACTATAGTACTCGAGACAACCAATAAGAGCCATGTCACACAAAGCATCCACCTTATCCATGTATACATATTTACCCAACACGTAACAATGCTTATTTTCATTTGCCTTTAACACTTTTTCCTTTCGACAAGCACGATGGGGATGATTTAAGGATGAAGGGTCTGAACTTGACACCAAGAGAGGAGGCATGATATAATTCAAGTCCGACACTACCGAGTCGGAAAACCGAAGCCTAAAACCCATAGGATCACCCAAAAAAACAAATAAAGACACATAAAAGATGCCAAAATCAGGAGATAGATGAGAAACTCCAAATGAAGGAACCATATTCAGAAAAAGAGGGAAAAGTAAACCCAAAGGCCGTCAACAGACAATTAAAAACCACCAAAAGAGACTGGGACAAAATAAAACTGGAGCCGAAAATCCACAATATAACCCCACATACCACAAAAAGTCTCAGAATACTAGCAGAAGTCGGAAATAGTCGGGATAAACTGAGAAAAGGGAGCAACTGCATATGAGAAGCAAACCCAGAAACTGACAGTTAATAGATGTAAAACCCACCACAGGAAACAACAAATAGCCCTGAGATAAAGAATAAATATAGTCAAAGTCAGGGAACCCTTACCAAAACCATTAACATAGACAAGCAAAGGTTAGAGACATACAAAAATACCCCAGATCGACAACCTTAGTCTCAGTACCATAAACTGAAGCTGTAAGAGAAAACTGAAAATAAGTCAACCACATAAAACAAAATAACTCAAGTGTCTCAGAGTGTATAAGAAACCCAAAAAGTGAAAAGAGCACATATGCTCATCATGATATGAGATGACAGAGAAAACACAGAGAAGAAACCGAAACATGACAAATAAATAATGGGTTCCCACTTTTTGATAAACTTGGTTGGTATTAAGCCCTCCTGAGGGAGGGCGGACTCCAAGTAGAGAGATACGCTGATAGGCGAGCTAGAACTCTCAGAACACTAGACAGAAACCTAACAGCTAAAAATATAATAAACCGAATAATCCGAATAGGCATATAAAATAACCATAGAAACCCAGAGAAGACACCAAGATAACCTGTCACTGAACCACATAAAAGAGACGTTGCATAGCTCCAATGGAGAAACACAGAGAAAACCAAGCATCCCCGATGATGGACAAAACCACAACCCTCCATACAGATCCAATGATTCAATACCCGTCAAAGAGTTGAGGGTAAGCAATTGAACCAGGTTATTAAAAGGGTTCAAGGTCATTTAAGGGTTTCATGGTATGGTTTCATGCAGGATTGAGAATCCTAATTGACATCCATCGAAGGGCTTTAGCTAACAATGGTAAAGTCACAAGGGCTACATCTACAAGGAGGCATGATCATATTTACATAATCCATTCACTCAATACATAGAGACTTAACAAGAACATCATACCACTTACAATTGAACTTGGGTGGGGAGGGTAACAATCATTTTTCTCAACCACCCAAGCTACATCAAATGGTGTGAAAACACTCAAACTTACTTCATCCTTACTGAGTTTATATATATATATATATATTAGTTATAAAAATTCTACTTATACTCTGATGCTTGACATAAATGACTCTCTTAAAAGTTCAGTAAAGTAAATGAAACTTTACCTATAATATTTGATTAAATTCTAACTATTTTTTTAATACAAAAATTTGATTAAATTATAACTATTTTTTTAATACAAAAGCTAGTTTTTGGTTTAAATTCAATTAAAAATAAATATCATCATTCTACTTTGTTATTTTTAAATTAACAAATTTTAAAAATAAATATATTTAATTAAATTTTAAATAGGAATGAAATACTTAAATACTCTTTTCTAATGTTCCGATGGCTTGAAAAAATGTTTTTTTTTCATACTAAAAAGAACAACTTGATACTTCAAAACAAATATCTTTATCTTTTCTCCTTCCATCACTGTTAGAAAGACTTACATGTTCTTAAATCATTTTAGATTAAAATATTACATATCGCAATTATGACAAATAACCAAAAATGTTGCTAACAAAAAACTACTAGTTACACCTATTCACTAGTAGATCTACACAACTAAATCAAAAGAACCTCAAGTTGTGAGAAGCCAAAAGCTCCCCATCTCTGAATTCTTCAAAAGAAATACTGCCATCCATATCACTAATAACTTTCTTGGATAGTCTATGTGTTTTTCTCTAAAAAAACGTTATTAAATATATTTTAAGTTACGATGAATTGATCAATAAGTTTCAAAATATTAGATTCTAACATATCTACCCAAAAAAAATGTTATAGTAGATTAGCTCTTAAAACTCGGTCTTTAAGAGATTGAAAAACTCTGGTTGCAATGAGAGAAAAATAATATGATAACATTTGTTGTTTTTTACCAACATTAAAAACAAAAAGTGACCCTTCATGGGCTTTTTTTTATAGCTTAATGCTATAATCTTTGTTAGAGAATCATTTTTTTCAGTATGTACAACCATGTTTGATTGAGTTTTTGTAAACCTCTTTGGATGCATAATCTTTCTTTGCTTTATCTACTTAGATTGGAACATTATATAACCAGACCCACGAGGTGGAAATGTCATCGTAGTTGCTAGTAGCTATTGCCATAATACCAATGCTATAGGGAAAAAAACTAGTTTGCTCTAAACTTTAGTGGATAGTCAAAGTTACCTAAAGATCCAACAAAGTTCACACCAACATTATGGCAAGAGAGACTGCAACACCTCTGGATCATTCACCAAGCCTGTCCCTAACACTGGATCCAAAAGAGGACTATCAATGGAATCATCTTTTCTTGAAGCAAAAATGGCTCCTCAGGAATGCAAATTGAGTTTTTGGGATGCCTGCTTCATAATGAACTCCTTCACCACAACAACGAATGCATATATGAAATATATCGATAAGAATCCCAATGCTCCCAATAGATTGATCTTACCAACAATCAAAATAACACAGAGTGTAGCCAGAGTAACGAGAAAGAAACCAACATCTTTGGCAAAGCATCTACGATCCAAAGAAACATCAGAACCAGAAACAAAGAGACTAATGCATCCAACCATAATACAGATGACAAAAATAACACCTCCTAAGACACTATTGAGTACTAATTGCCCAACATATGTGCCAACAAAAGACACAATACTGGAAAATACATCGGGTGCTTTGTTTCCCAGAGGAAGAAGAGTCACACCTGCAACTGTCGGATGTAGCTTCAACATACTAGATATCATCTCTAAAAAAGCAAAAAAATCTATCATCATATTCCCCAACATATATAACAATGCCACAAGCCACACAACCAGCACTGTATACTTGATAATTGCCCATCCTTGAAATGCATAGCATAAAAAATCTATATACTCAATAAATCCTCTAGAATTGCACTAGCTATGATGAGATTTGATATATTCACTGTCGTTATCATGATTCAAGTGTTGCTTCTCTGCTCTATAAGGAGTATCGTCTTCTTCCCCATAGCTGACACCAAGATGTTATTATGGCCTACTTCTGAATGACTTTAAAAAATAGTCCACTATAATGGTTCTACTAAATACAATTAAATAACCTACCATCATGATGAGAAGTATTTATAAATATCCAAACATTTATTAATATCCTGCAATATTTGAAATGACATAAATTATGATTACATAATTTCTTACAACGCTAGCGACCACACGATTAATCTTAAATGTCCTTTTACAACAATGTATTCTTTTAAAATAATTTACCACTTAGTTGAGAAATCTTAAAACTACCATGAATTACAATAGCATCGTCTTTTCAGCAATCAATAATCATTATTTTTGTTTTATTTTTAATATACCTTCACAATGTATATTTCTCTTTATAGAATATAAGTTTTTTTTTTTGTTTTTTTTTTTCAGTGGAGAAAATTAAATGTAGATTTCTATACCAAAAAAGAAATAGTATTATTTTTTCTATGAGAAAGTAATGAAACAATGTCGCCTTCTCTTCCCACACTATTAAATATTTGTGTGTCGTTGCCATTCCTACTCGGTTTTAAAAATCAGTGTGTCGTTACCATTCCTACTTGGTCAATTCATCTCTCACATATATATAAAGTTGTAATACTTGCCTCAATAAATTTGAAACTAATGGTTTATACATGGGAGAAATCTCCAGAATATGTTAATATTATTTTATGGCAGATCATGGCGTGCTTCTCAAGCATTTTCATGGAGAATAATCGAGAGAACAACAAAAGTTGTGGACACTGAACAATTTTTCCCGACATAATTCGATGTTTGTGAACCAAATATTGAATACCTATAAGCTTTTGAGCTCCACATATGCAAATATTTTAAGGATTTCTTGCTTAAGTAAATAGGGGAAGTAAATCCAGTTCCGTTGAACAGAGAGGAAAACAACACAATCACGAACGCTAGATTAAGTATTAAATATTAAAGGCTGGTTGTGCTTGAATTTGCAAAAAGACCTCCCCTGGTCTGCCGTGTGTTATACGAATTGCAACTTCGACACTTGTAAGCAACAATGTTAAAATTTACTTCAAAGGTTACTCTACAGTCATTGCATAAGATCCAAACTTGCTCAAAGAACCAATGAGAAAGGATGAGATGTTTTCTATCACATTGTTAATGGGATTTAAAATATGCTTACAAATCATCACATGAACACCGAGCATCTTACCATTTTGTTCTTGTAAGCTTCAGACATTTTAATCTGAGCAATCTACATGATGAAAGAAAATTATCAGAATCCACTTACGAAACTTTAAAAAGTAATTGCCATTAGAAAAAAGTAAGTTTCACAAAATTAACAAAAGACATATGATAAGATATTATTTTTATATAGAATCCATTCCAAGATGACTCAAATATGTTCATCTTGTTATCTACCGCAACGCTCTAATAAGAAAATAGGTACCTATTTGTCAAGTTTCTCCCACACATTCGACATATCAGAGACAGATTTGGAACACATCGAGCAAGCAAATATGCAATATTCAAACAAACATGTTAGAATGACAAGAATTTAAAATAAAATGAAAGTTGTGACATATATAGCTAGAGAAGATACTATAAATATGGGCATATCAGTGCAAACATATGTACCGTTGTGTTATAATATAGATAGATAGAATGGAAACAAGTATAATTTGAAATTATCAAAGATTAGAAAATCTAAAGAGGTTTTGAGCCATGGTACAAAACAAGCCACATATGAAACTCACCAAAGATGTTCATGGATCTCTATTAAGAAATGCATGTGAATAGTGTGACCACAAGGCATTACATTGATGTTCTTTGTAGAGCCGAACAAATATTGCAGAAAAGTCAATAGATGAAAATTCATATATCGAAATAGCTTCATCTTTAAACTGCGAACTTCAATTACTACACTATATAGATAAGTGTGGCCTACCTCAAAGCAGACAGGGCAGTTGTGGTGCATTGCTTTTTCCACACAAGGGTGGGAATCCTTCATGAGGATAGAGTAGCAACATCCTAGAAAGAGGTACATGGGCAAATAAATTATTTTCGGACTACAATGAATTAGAGGGGGGAAAGTGGAAGAAATTGTCAACAACTTGAAATACATCTTAGGAAAGCAGGGGGTATAAATGAAAAAGAGAAACCCATACGTGAAAATACCACATCCATCACAATGGTATTGTTGTTTTAATTCCTGTAAAACAAAAGTGGCAAGTGCAATTAGCACCAAAAGCATATATATCCAATTGCATCTTTTCATAATTTTGTTTAGAATTTCTATTTAGACAAAAGTGATTATTTCCTTTCTCTTGTATTCGACACTCTTATGGGGAAAAGTTTTGGTTAAACATACTATGAGCTAGTAGACTCTTGTTTATATGAACCAGAACTATTAAAACTAAAAATTCATTAAGAACGTACATCATCATCAAAGAAATTGCATTTTTGGCAAAAGTACTTTCCCATACAAACACCACAAGTAATGCATGCTTGTTCATAAAAACCCTCTAACTGTTATGCACATAAATACCCAAAAATACCTGCACTGGAGCATGTGAAATGAAGGCAGAATGTTGTTTCAAATATTCTCTGCATATGCACTCGGCTTATTGCCATAGCTGTTGGATCAATAGGCACAATCCTGATTGTTTGGATCATCCATGTGATTGGAAAAGATGGATTGTAAAAATGGAAGTTGAGTGTTCAAGAAAAATCCATTACAACCTTCCAAACCCAAGAGAAATCATGCCATGATTTGAAAGTGCATAACATCAACAGTTTAAATCATACCCTTTAGAAGCAGGTATGAGAGAGTTATAAAGAAAGGGTCAACTTAGTAACATCATGGCCCTCGAGTGGTCTGAATTTGAGACACAACTATGTTCGGATTTTGAAAGGATCAAAGGATTAATGAGGACAAAAAACATCCAAGTCGAGGAAAAGCTAAACATCGAGCATTCGAGACTAAACCATGAGGCACATAGATAAATCATTGACATCAATATGTAATGATGATTTTGTCAAATGCCATACAAAATCATCATAACTCTTTATGCCCATATTTTAAGAATGACAAGATGAATTAGTAAGATAAAGATTGAATATAAAAATTACAAATATGACACCTCGATCAAACATCACAATCCTAGGATGGATCATAATTCAAATGTCCTTGAAGGGAATAAGGTTGATCTATAAACAAAGACGATCTTATCTATCTCAGACTCCAGTGAAATGGCCGTTAGATTTATGTATAAGATGTTGGTCATTAGATTTATGTATAAGATGTTGGTCGTTAGATTTATGTATAAGATGCTGACATATAGAGAGGAAGAAGAAGAGCTGATTTTCTCTAGAGCTTCAATTGATAACTTCCCCTGAGGTTTGATACCTCAAAATGCTCTCGTCTAGAAAAATTACAAAATAAACAAGGCTTAGGAACAAAGTTGCATATTCCTTGCCTTTAGTATTGTAAAAAGTGAAATATATGTGAATTATAAACGATATAAACCTAAACATAATATTATATATTAAACATTATAACCATAATAAAAACATAAACTAACATGAAAATCTTATCTTAATATACACAAATTGCTAAAACTTACAAGTCATTAGTCATTAACATTATTAAATGATAACACTTTATAAATTAAAAACAAAAAACAAAAGGTAAAAGCAACAAACCTTTTCACAAACATATAAATATTATATGTAATATATAAATGTTGAAAACATAGTGATTCCCCTACGCTTGGCTTTGTGCTAAGAGCACTTCACCATCTTTTAAATATAACATAATCCCCCCTCTAATTAAAACAAAGAGAATGATGTGTACAATAACTATTTTATTTCTATGGAAGAGAAGGATTTGATTTATGTCAAGCCTTTCAGTGGCCATATACAATCTTGTTGTCTCTTCTGTATATACATGAGTTTCTTTAACAACCTAAAAATCATCATCAACAAGCCTGTAATTTATGAATGAATTTGTAGAAAGATCTTACGATCTCTTGAGAATCAATTGTAAGTGGATGATTCGATGCCTGCAAAAAAAATCAGAGGAAGTCCTCGGTAGCTTACACTTGAAAACATGTCTTAACGTGTTGTATATGGATGAGAATATCTCCTCTTAATGTGTTGTATTTGGATGGAATCTGTTTCATGCAAACATTCTCCCTAAGCTTTTAGATATTTATATTGAATTCTTTTCCCGAAAGTTGAAGGAGATTCCACAGATTTTATTTTAAATTTAAACAAAAATTTGTCGAAATCAAGAAGCTTCTCAGCAGTAACTATGTCGAATTCTAATAGAATTAGCCTTCTATAACACTATTGTCTGGCCGACGCTGATTTCAGAAACTTCAGTGAGTGAGGAGATCAACCGCTCCTCTAACTTGATGTTTTTAAGAACTTCATTGAGTGAGGAGATCAACTGCTCCTCTAACTTGATGTTTTTAAGAACTTTAAACTAAATGAATAAAATTGTCTATGAAACTCAAGCCTCGAAATGAAATTAGCTGCAATTTTTGATGAGACTCCTAGAACTACAATACTGCTAGAAGCATTCCTTATTATTATCAACTTATTCTTTATCTTGTTAATTGATGTAATGCGTGACCCAGCAAAAGAAGACTGTCAAGAAATAGTTTCTATAATAATTTAAGCGATTTTATTGTGATGTTATACCTGAGTAACGAACACTCCTCTATGGCTCAGGTTTGGCTTTAGAACAAGCTCATAGAAATATTTTGTGTACAATTGATAACAAGGACCTCCTTCCATAGGATCTTTGAGGTCTCCTATTATGACGTGACGTCGAAATTTTCATCTTTGTTCCTCGACTCAGCCATGGGTCGAAGAATTTTGATTAAAGCTTTAAACTTTAGCAGGAACCTAAAAGTATAGTTTGAGAAAATGAAGCATTAAAAATTTGTTTCATCCCATCATTGATAATGAGCTCAAGGTGAGAACTGCAGAACGCTTCTCTCTTAACAATAAGGTATTTGTGGCAAAAATCAACAACATATCTTACAAACAACTTTATATCTAGTTTCAAATCTTTTTTCGTATGTTGTCCATTGTATTGTTTTTTTCACATGATGACCTATGGTTACCATGTTGTATATGACTTTTGGTAAAAACATTCAGACTAGTGGAGTCCATTTTGAATAGGGTACAACATGAAGGAAATAAATATAAATTTGTAACTAGCCAAGCTGGAACATAATTTTTTCGAACACTCACACCCAGTTAGACACATGATTTTAGAATATTTTCTATTTTTTAACTCATATAAATGCTAAAAATTAGTAGATCATAAGGGACACACAAATCTAGAATAACAAGTGGCAAACCAGGTAAAAAAAAGATGGTCATCTACGTCATAAAACCAATTTAACTAAGTTTATACATGTATGAGCTATGTCTCCCATTTCTAGGAGGTGCCCATGTATTTGTTTTAGTTGGTTTCATGGGGTTTTATAATTTATTCCATCCTTATAGGAAAGGTCTAGGAGGAGATATAGGGTTTCTATCTCTGCATTATTTGTATTTATAATTTCAAATGTAAAAATGTAAAATTGATTGAATTCAAGTTTATAGCTTTTGAAAGTTGAGATTGTAGATTGTTTAAAACTGTAATTTTGGAACAATGTTGTGTACATTTCACAGTGTTGTATAGATTATAGATTGTTTAAAACTGTACGTTTCCAAAATTATATGACATTAATGTGAAATTTATCACACAAATATAAAGCAATATGGTGAGTATTTGAGCTACAATGTTGTGTACGTTTCACACTTCTCCATAGTGCGTTTACATATATTTGATGATAAATATCAGCACAAGTATTTAAGCTACAGTGGGTGTACGTTTCACACTTTTCCATAGCGCATTTACATATATTTGATGATACATATCAACACAATTTTCATGAAATGCATTTCCATACATTAATATAATTTGGAAAGTTTAAAGATAAATACAATTTGTAGCAAATCTTCCTCATTTTGGATTTAGTGGATCATTGGATAACCTAATCTGAGAGCATACTATACTGACACGGAAATTCCCTCCAACGCTTACATATCCTTTTCATTATGGTGACTATTTTGTAGTGTCGACTAGGCAAGTAGTATGAATGTCACTGTCATGCACTCCCGCAAAACGATAATTTAAAGATCTTGAAATAAGTTGAGGTTATAATTGTAAAATGATAAAAGAGTAATTTTTACAAAATATCTTGCACTATCTTGCACTATCTTTTTGTCTCCTGATGATGATCCCAGAGTAGGAGTCGAAACGTCGAGATTTTCAATCTTTCAAACGCAGCTCCTCTTCATTTTCAAGAATAAAAAGTTTAGATAAAAAGTTGGGCATTGTATAACAGTGCTCATGATTATCGTTCACACTGGGCTTTTATTTACCATCTTAATTCCAAAAACCTTAAGGCTCAAACTCACTTTCTCTTTCATTTGTTGTAATAGCAATTATTGAATGAATAGCGAATGAATCACTTTCTCTTTCATTTGTTGTAATATCAAATATCAAATGAATCACTTTCTCTTTCATTTGTTGTAATAGAAAATATCGAATGAATAGGATGAATGTCTCCTTCATTAATCGTATTCATAAGATTTGCTGTAAAAAAATGTCTTCCATGAATCAAGTAGGGTAGAAACTTCAACTTTAAGAGATTGGGGTTGTTCTTATTGGTGTTACTTTTTCTAATGGATTTTATCATAATTTTTAATGACAGTTTAATGAAATTCCATTTATAAACATTTACAGTGAAAAGAATAATTGAGATTGGAGTTGTTCTTATTGGTGTTACTTTTTCTAATGGATTTTATTATAATTTTTTAATGACAGTTTTATGAAATTCCATTTATAAACATTTAAAGTGAAAAGAATAATTGAGATTGGAGTTGTTCTTATTGGTGTTACTTTTTCTAATAGATTTTATCATAATTTATTAATGACAGTTTTATGAAATTCCATTTATAACCATTTATAGTGAAAAGAATAAAAATATTATTGAAACTATATTTGGCAGAAATTTTTTGCTTACCATCGCTGTCTGTCAGGTGAAGGATCACATCACTGGCCAAGAGAATAAATGTCCCTCAAGTTGAAAACAACAAATTACTTAATTATCACATCACTGGCCTAGAAAATAAATGTCCCTCAACTTGAGGGCAACAAATTACTTAATTACTTATTTCAGGTGGCAGACGAAGACAGGATGCACAAGTAATTTGTGACAGATAAAATTGTCCACTTCTGCGCTTTGCAACTTTCTGGCTATAACAAGCACCTTCCTGAAAGAGAAAGAAAGCCTGATTGGTTAAGAGAAAAGGTAATTCACAATCTTAAGGGTAAAAGGATATAAACTCTAAGGAATTAAGAAGGCAATAGGAGGTAAAGCTAGAACGAACGATTTGACTATATTTTTGGTAAGTTAGACATTCACGTTAGGAATAGAAGCAGATATAATTCATTCAATATGGAAAAGGTAAGGTAAGGAGACAAAGAAGAGCATAATAAGTGGGGAGGGAGGTGAATAATAACATCAGATGTAGGAGGCGCAAAATAGTAGAATATGGGGGAGTTCATTATTTAGTGAAAAAGTACTTGTTTATGTATATATCCACACAAATGCTCAAAAATCTTTGCTGTGCGAAAATCAACCGTAAGTTATTGCCATTCAATTTAGACGGTTTACGAATTTTAACTATTTAGCGCGAAACACCAGCAAAAATTGTCTTCAATTCCTTCTTCATACCAAAAGCAGCGTCGCTGAGTGCGGTTTCCAATCCCCGCCACGCCATTGGAAACAACTGTCGTGGTAATACCATTGTCGTTTCCATTAACATATACATCACTATAGGAATGTCTATTTCCATTGATGGAAAATCCATTTGTTGTTGCTTGCCCTATTTTATATGTTGTAAAGTTCGAAGAAGTCAAAAGGAAGCAAGCAAATTCTAGAGACGTTGGAAGCAGAGAGTTAAGATGCTAAAGTACTACTTGCATGAAACTAGCTTACATACATAATTGACAGATCAGAAGAGACACTATACAGAACTGTTAGAATTCTATAAGTGATAACTGCACGCATTTGGAATTACAAAATCTTTATAGCCCTAGTCTTTCTTGAGAGGATAACCAAGGTAGAATTACAACATGAACATAGTAAACAAGAGGAAAAAAAGGAATGCCACATGCCCCAATTTTGTAAAATAATGTTATTTTATTTTTATTTTATTCCCAAACATTATGTTAAATTTAATGCTAAGTGGAAACTGATGACTCAGCAGAGTCAAGGATGTGGAATGTAATTCTGAATATCTAATTTTTAATAAATAAAAAGTGGAGACAATAGCCTGGGAGAGCTGTTAAAAAGAGTGTTACTGGTCAAGTGGTGGAAGGAACTAGGTGGTGGGCAAAAAGACAAGTGGCAGCATCCTCAAACACTTTCTATGTTGCAGGTGGAAACTTCCCTACATTTGGGGTCATGATCCCCCAAGAAAGTGGGATTAGAGCAGGTGGCTCAATTAATGACAACTAACCCAAAAAAAGACCTAGGCAATCTTATTAAAAATGCCCAATGTAGAGAGTTGAGGCTGCTCATTCCAAGAGAAGAATCATTCAGGTGAATGCACTTCAAGGTAATTATTGAGAAAGGGAAAATTGAAGGAAGGTGTTTGAGGGGTAAACTGTAGGAAGTTAATCTAGTGCAGATTGCAGCTGAAAGATCTTATTGCAGTATGCAGAGTTGGTATTGAGTCTCAGGACTGGTACTTTGTTGTTTGCTCCATCTAGTTCCAGCCAAGCAAACCAGAACAGGCCCGGGGGTCCTGAGAAGTCGTTGTTTGAGTGCTCTCCAGGACTTGGTAGGGAGGAACAGCCTCTTATTGCTGTTGTCGTCCAGCTTAAAAAGACAGGTTTCATTTTCCTTTCAGGTCCCGTGTTATAAGTTAATCTCTATGTATGGTTAGTAAATGAATGATGTTATGATATGCTATGTTAAACCTCTTAGTTATTATAGATTAAATCTGTATTGGGATGAAAGATAAATCCTACCTGTGTTTTTCCCCATCTGGAGTAATCCAGATCATACTCTAGCATAGGTAGTTTGTTTAAGTACATAAAGTATAATAGGATTGTAATGAATTGAATATTCATGTTCAGAGTAATGATATGTTATTTTTTTTTGTAGATAGATGCTTTTAGAAGATTATATTAATTTGTTTGCTGATATGTCATTAGAAATAGACTGTGCAAATAGCAGGTTAATACAGAATTTTACTTATAGTACTGACTGATATCAATAGATGAATTGTAGCAATTATTTTCTACACAGTCTTTATTTATATAAACTGTACTTTTACTTAGAAACAGAAGAATTAGTTTCATCAACTAGTTTATGTTGATAATAGGTATAAATATATTACTGATAGCTTTTTCCTTAGTAAAAATTAATATTTCCTGTATCCAATTGAACTATAATCAAATAATATGATAAAGATTATAGTAGTCCTTACCGAGCTTAATAGTTAAAGGACAGAAGTAGATTAGAGTTAAGTAAAATACTGTAAACTATATTATAATTCTGTAGAACAATGTAAATATAAAGAACACTGATAAGTATGAAGGTCTTTCAATTTTGTATTCTAAGTAATCCATAGATACAAATTAAATAAAACTAATGTAAATATTACAGATTGTTTTAGTCATAACTATTATATAAACTTAAGAATGGATGTACTACTTAGATAATAGTACTATAAATGTAAATATTATTATTATTATTCCTAAAGCAGAGAACAACTATAGGATAATAATTATTAAATACAACAACAATAATTACAAGGTAATAACATAGGAAAATACTATCCTATTAAAAATAATGTAACACCTCGGTTTTGACCTCGTTGCATTAGATGCACATGATGTATATATTGTAAATGATCATGGTGTGGAGCTAAAGGCCAAGGCCCCACCATTGATCGGTTATGCAATGTTTTGGGATTTAATTTGTCACCGATGGTATATCGGGGCATGCGACATATATTAGGATTGTCATCATGTGAATATGCATCTATAATTAATTAAATGAACCCGACCAGCTACGATCGCGGAAACTAAATCGAAAGGGGCATGATTTTCACAAGGATAAGGATGTGGGGGAATTTGTCAAACCTTGGCTAATGAGGGAAAATACCCATGTGTCTTCTTTCCTTGTTTTTATTGCAACCACCTCCATTGAAGAATTACTGCTGGTGGTTGAGGTAGTTAATTAATTTGGGAGTGGGGTGGCAGGACTGTCAGTACTCACCCACATGCACACTCCACCATAGTCATTGACTTCACTGAGGGAGGCAATTCGACTCTTCCCATGACGAGCTGAAGCACTCACGCACTCCCCTTTCACGCACTACTGGTTTTCTGTCCATCCACGCACTTCCAATTCACATCCTTCCTATTGTTTTTTCATCCATGGACAAAAACGGAGCTGTTTCTCCTCATGTAGGACCTCCATTGTCTGTTCATTCCTCACAGGGTCAGATCGTTTTCCACGCACAGGAGTTTTCCTGGTTTTTACCCACGTCGTTTTCCTCCACGGATTTGTGAATGATGTGGCTGGATCTTTTCCTCGCGGGCTAATTGTGGGGTTCTGCATTGTTGTTCCTCATGCACAGGTTAGGAGATTGTAAATTCCTTCCCATCGTGGTCTATGTAATTCGTCTGGTGACTTCGTTGCCCAAAACGGGCTGCTGTTCCCCACATTGTTGGTAATGTATGCTGATACGTTTCTCTTTTGGGACTGTTGATTTCCCTCAATTGGAATTGTGCTTGCTGTTATGTTTGGGAACTGTTATAATTTGGTTGGGAATCATTTTGGCCACAATAGGGCCAAGAACGATTCAGGAATTGTTTCCCTGTTTAAGCTGTTGCAGCTGTTTGATTGCCTGAATGCAATGGCTGGTCTTCGGACTGTGTTGGGAGCAGGGACGTGGGATTAGTTTTGCTTGATAAACCTGGTGGCTGGAAACCACACAGACAGAGCTAGAGGGCTGGCCTTCTTCTCCACCACCCCTGAATAGCACTGGAAGGGAATGTAGGGCCTGAGGGACTGTGCAGCAGAGAAGGGACTAATTCCTTGTGTTGGGTGTGGGTGGGTGTCTTAGAGGTCAGGCTAGTTCTGGTGTAGGTGTTCTTGGCTCTGTAATGAGCTCACCAGCTTAGCATTGAGCCGTTTCCAACTCCTTGATGGCCTGATAAACCCAACTGTGTTGGCTTGGCTATGTTTTTGTGTATCCTTGGCTATGTGTAAGCCTGCTTGTTCCCTTATTCCTTGGAGAATCATGCCCAGCTCGGGGGTGGCAGCGTTGCTGAGTGATTGATGAGCACGCTGGCCTATGGTTGGGTGGAAAGTTGCAGCGATGTAGATGGTTGCGGAACAACTTCTTCATGAGATAAGTAATCTTGTCCATTTTTACCTCTGCAACTATATTTACTGTTAATGAAAGTAATGAACATGTTGAATGCTTGTGTGAATGCATGTTGATTCTGCTGTGCATGATAATTAACTATAGTTGTGTATGATAAACAATTGCCTTTGTGCATGTTTTACTTCAATGCATTTTCTTTCAGCATTCAGTTTCAGCAATTTTAATTCCTGTACATGTTCATGGGGCTCTTCGCCCAGCTGGTTAAGGCCATGGATCGCTTCCTCTATGCCAGTCGGAGGCATGGGGACGTGACATAATGGTATTAGAGCTCATGTTGCAACATGGGCCTGCATGAGCCTTGAAGGATTGCAGTGACAGAGGTAGTGTTTCTTCTAGCCAGCAGCAAGCAGTGGAAGACTGTAAAAATTTAAAGATTTTGTTGAAGCATTGAACAATCAGGCCATTAGCGGAATTGACTTATGCCGTTGCGGAAGAGTTAGCGGTTTCCCATCCGCCGTTACGGAAGTCCAAACCGTTAAGTCTTCTGACGAGGAATAAAAATCACGGGAATTTTTAATGTTGGGCGACCATCGAAGGGATTTAGTTGATAAGCGTCCGCTGTTGTGGATGGAGAAGCAACTACGCAGCTGAAGGAGAAGTCCTCCGATCGTCGACATCGTCCAGAAGGGCTCGAATCGTTGACTGCCTGGGGAACATTAAAACTGAGGAGCCGCCGTTGCGGAAGCCAAAGTCATTTGGATTCCGAAGTAAAAGACTGACAATGCTGGTCAAGTCAGCTCACAATCGGAAGGAGTTCACCTTTAGTGTTCCGATGTTGTGAAGGTCAAAGTCATTGTCCGACTGATGGGGAACGAGCGCCGATGCCGATTTGGTTGTGCTGCTGATCGAAAGAAGGTGGGTTTTCCTGCACTGCCGTTGCGGAAGCCAAAACACTAAGGTTTTCGACCAGAAAGGCCGCCGAAGCTGAAAGTTTAAAATTGTTCTAAGTGCCGATCGAAAGAAGTTAGTATTTGGCATTGCGCCGTTGCGGAAGCCAAATTGTTAAGTATTCCGACAAGAAAGACTGCCGACGCCAATTGAAAGAGAAAGTGTTCTGAGAGCCGCCGTTGTAGAAGAGAAAGTGTTCCGAGAGCCGCCGTTGCGGAAGAGAAAGTGTTTCGAGAGCCGCCAATCGGAAGAGAAAGTGTTCCGAGAGCCGCCGTTGCGGAAGAGAAAGTGTTTCGAGAGCCGCCAATCGGAAGAGAAAGTGTTCCGAGAGCCGCCAATCGGAAGAGAAAGTGTTCTGAGAGCCGCCGTTGCGGAAGAGAAAGTGTTTCGAGAGCCGCCGTTGCAGAAGAAAGAATGCTTCCAAGAGCCGATTCTGTGGAAGAATAATTGGGGAATAGACCCGATTGAACAAAGGAAAATTCAGCTATTTTTCAAAGGAATTTTCAGCGGTTTTTTAGTGGATTTTCGTGAACTGAGAGGGAGAAAAGTGGCAGCAATCTTATGCGCCAGATTGCACGAAAATCAATAAATTACCAAAAAAATAAAAAATGAGGGCACTACCCTCGACCCTCCCTGCAGTGGCAAGCCACAAGGGGGCAAGCCCCCTTGACCCCTGTCGTCCCCCTCAGATAGACATTCTTTGATGAAGAGAATTTTGTGTTTGGGCAAATTGTTATTTTATGGTTATTCCAAGAGAAGGTAAGTGATTCTGATTTATATGTTATGCATCTAACAGTGTGTTGCTAACACGTTTGCAGAAGCCTAATCACCTCCAAAAGTAGTATTCCGAGTAGTGCAGTTTGATAAGCCAGTTGCAGTTCAGTCATGAGGACCCATGATGGGTATGATGCTCGGGATTCTCATGAGAAAGCAGAAGATGCCATGGGAGAAAATGTCCGTAATAGAAATGATGACATTGATTCTAATGGAAGGATATTTTAAGAGACACCATCAGATGTTGCAGTCACTATGAGAAGCTTAATTAAAGCCCAGGAAGAGTAGCATCAGTTGCATGTTGCAATGCTACAGAGTTTGACAGACTTGCAGAGAAAGATAGACTCTGGATGAGGTACAGCAAGACCAGAAGGTAGTAAGAGCAGTACTAGGAGAAGGAGAAGGACTCCTAGTGGATCATCTGATTTTGAAGAATCCAGCGGGGATTCAAGTTCTTCTTCTCGTAAAAGGAAGAGAAAAATACACCATAGGGATCGCTCTCGAGATGAATTTAAGAAAGCTAAACCTCCTACATTTGATGGTGAAGTAAAGACTGGACAGGAAGTTGAAGCTTGGCTTCTTGGCATAAAGAAGTACTTTCAAGTGCATGACTATTCAGGAAACATGAAGGCAAGAGTTGCCATATTCAATCTGAATGGAAGAGCATCCATTTGGTGGGAACACTTCAAGCAAGTAAAAAGGATCAGTGAAAGGAGACTTAAGTGGAAGTAGTTCAAGAAGTATTTTAAGCAGAAATACCTATTTGACATTTATTATGATGACAAGATTAAGGAGTTCCATGAGTTGAGATTGGGACAGCAAACCATGGAAGAATATGCAAATAAGTTTTTGGAGCTGTTGAGGTATGTCCGGTACATCAGAGATGAAAACGTGAAGGTCCAGCGTTTTCTGAGTGGATTACCTCAGTCTTACAGAGATAGAATTGATTTTTATGAACCTAGAACTCTTGAGGAAGCAATAAGGAAGGCTAAGTATTGCTATGAGCAAAGTAAAGGTAAACTTGATTACCATAAGGCATGGAAGGACAAGAAGAATGAGAAGTTTGACCAAAGAAAGAAAGGTTTCAAACCTTCTAGCTTCAGGAATCAGCAGAAGCAGCCATCCCAAGCTACGAGTAAGCCAGTTGGAGTGACCAGAGAAAATCCTAAAGATCCACAACAGAATAGAGGACCGCTTCAATGTTGGAAATGTGGAGGACCCCACATGCGCAGGAATTGTCCACTCGAGAATGAGAGTGCAAGACTAGCTTATAACATTCAAGAAGCAGAAACAGTGGGTCAGGTAGCAAGCGAAGTTCCTAGGATCTATGCAGCACTAGAGGACCACCAGGAAGATCACCAATCAGCTGTGGTTGAAGTAGCAGGTAAGATTGTTGAGCAATCAGTTTCTATTTTGATTGACCCTGGTTCTACTCATAGTTACATTACTCCTAGAGTAGTGGAAATTTGTGCTTTTGAGAAAGTGAAGCATAGGAAGTATTGGTTAGTTCAGCTAGCCACTGGAACTAAGAGAAAGGTCAGTGAAGTGGTAGAGAAGTGTCCATTGGTCATGAATGGATTGGTCACTTGTGTAGATTTGAATGTTCTACCGCTTGGTTCCTATGATGTTCTCATTGGAATGGATTGGTTAGAAGCTCACAGGGTAAAGCTTGACTATTACAATAAGACTTTCGAATGCATGAATGAAGAAGGGAACCTAGTAGTTGTGAAAGGCATTCCAAAGGTGATTTCAGTGAGGCAGGTTTCAGCAATGCAGTTAAAGAAGTTTTGTAGGAAGGGTTGCCAGTTGTATGCAGCTCAGATTTTGGAGGGAACGAGAGATGAAACTCCGAGATTGGAGGACTATCAGGTGTTACAGGAATTCAGGGATGTGTTTCCTGATGAGATTCCAGGGATTCCTCCAAAGAGGGACATTGATTTCACTATTGAACTTGTGCCAGGAGCAGCACCAGTGTCCAAGGCACCCTACAAGATGAGTACACTGGAGATGCTAGAATTGAAGATGCAACTGCAAGAGTTGTTGGAAAAGAAGTACATCCAACCGAGTGTGTCTCCTTGGGGAGCACTGGTTCTATTTGTAAAGAATAAAGATGGTACACTCAGGTTATGTATTGATTACAGACAATTGAACAAGGTTACTGTGAAGAATAAATATCCTTTGCCTAGGATTGATGACCTCTTTGATCAAATGAGAGTAGCAAAGGTATTTTCCAAGATTGAATTGAGGTCTGGTTACCATCAGGTGAGAATCAAGGATGAAGACATTCATAAGACAACCTTTAGGACAAGGTATGGGCATTATGAGTTTGTAGTGGTACCATTTGGCCTCACAAATGCACCAGCTACATTTATGTGCCTTATGAATAGTGTCTTCAGTAAGTATTTGGATAAGTTTGTTCTTGTTTTCCTTGATGACATTCTTGTTTACTCTAAGAATGAGGAAGAACATGAAGAGCATTTGAGATTGACATTGAATTTGCTTAGGGAGCATCAGTTGTATGCAAAACTGAGCAAATGTCACTTCTATAGAGATAGAATTCAGTATTTGGGTCACATTATCTCAGAGGAGGGTATATCTGTGGACCCTGAAAAGATTGAAGCCATTATGAATTGGCCTACTCCAAGAAATGTGACAGATGTGAGATCTTTTATGGGACTTGCAGGATACTACAGGAGATTCATTGAGGGATTCTCCAAAGTTGCACATGCCATCACTTCTTTGCAAAATAAGGGGATGAAGTTCGAATGGACATTGATATGTGAATAAAGTTTCCAGCGGTTGAAGAATCTTCTCACTAGTGCACCAGTATTGAAGGTTGCAGATCCAGAGAAAGATTTTGTGGTGTGTACCGATGCATGCGGACAAGGGCTTGGAGGAGTCCTTATGCAAGACAACCACGTGATATGCTATGAGTCAAGAAAGCTGAAGGAGCATGAGAAGAACTACGCCACTCATGATCTAGAGCTTGCAGCCATAGTACATGCTCTCAATATGTGGAGACATTACTTGATGGGTAGGAGATTTGAGCTCAGAACGGATCATTGTGGACTGAAGTATTTGTTTGATCAGCCTACTCTGAATGCTAGGCAAGTAAGATGGCTGGAATTTTTATGTGAGTTTGATTTTGAAATCAAGCACATAAAGGGAAAAGAGAATAAGGTAGCTGATGTACTCAGCAGGAAAATGCAAGAAATGCATGTGGCATCTCTTAGTATTTTCCAATTAGATTTGAGGCAGCAGATTGTTAATCATGTCGCTGGAGATGCATTGTATGAACAGGTAAAAGACAAGTTGTAGCAGCAAAGTCTTGAGAAGAGGTACGAAGGATATGAATTGGAAGAAGATGGACTTCTCACTTTTAAAGGCAGAATTTATATCCCAGATGTAGCAAATTTGAGGAGAGTTGTTATGGATGAAATCCATCAAGCTCCGTATTCTGGTCACCCAGGATATCAGAAGACAATTGCTACAGCTAGGAAGCAGTACTTTTGGCTGGGAATGAAAAAGGACATGGCTGAATATATTTCAAGATGTATGAAATGTCAACAGGTAAAGGTTGAGCATCAACATCCTGCAAGTTTGTTGCAACCTTTGCCAGTTCTGGAATGGAAATGGGAAGTTATTTCCTTGGATTTTATTACAGGATTGTCGATGACTTGGAGACAACATGATTCTATCATGGTTGTGGTCGACAAGTTGACATAGGCAGCACATTTTATACCGGTTAAGTCTACGCATCAGACGGACGACATTGCAAATATCTTCATGAAGGAGATTTTCAAATTGCATGGATTTCCTAAGGCAATAGTCTCTGATAGGGATGTCAAGTTCACTTCCAACTTTTGGAAGGGGTTGTTTTCAGATTTGGGTACAAAGCTAAACTTCAGCACTGCATACCATCCTCAAACAGATGGTCAGACAGAAAGAGTTAATCATGTGCTTGTTGATATGCTTCGCATGTACGTAATGGACAAACCAACCAAGTGGGAAGATTACTTGCAGTTGGTGGAGTTTGCTTATAACAATGGACATCAAGCATCCTTGGGGATGAGTCCGTATGAAGCTTTGTATGGAAGAAGGTGCAGGACACCAGTGACTTGGGATAATCCAGTGAACAGGATTGTGCTTGGACCGGAAGTGCTCAAGGAAATGGAGCAAGAGGTCGTGAAGATTAGGCAGAAGCTGAAAGCAGCACAGGACAGACGGAAAAGCTATGCAGAGAAGCATAGGGTGAACAAGGAGTTCAGTGTTGGGGATCATGTTTACCTCTGAGTGAGGGCAAGGAAGAGTTCCTTGAAACTTGGTAGTTGTGCCAAGTTGTCACCAAGATATTGTGGGCCGTTTGAAGTGCTTGAAAGAATAGGGCTAGTTGCATATAGACTTGCATTGCCTGCTAGCACTAGAGCTCATAATGTTTTTCATGTTTCTTTGCTTAAGAGATATGTACATTATCCTAACCATGTGATAAATTGGGATGTGATTCAGGTGGAACCCAAGGGAGAGTTCCGAATCAAGCCAATGCGCATCCTCAACAGGAAGGTCACAATGCTCCGGAACCGAGCCATAGGTCAGGAAAAGGTGCAATGGGAGCACTTCGGACATGAAGAGGCTACATGGGAGTTGGAGGATGCCATGCGATTGGCGCATCCATTTTTGTTCAATTCTGTGGAACACTGAGGTGATGCCAGTGTAGCTTTTTGTTCAATTTTGTAAGCACTGAGGACAGTGCTATTGAAGGGGGAGGGGAATGTAACACCATGGTTTTGACCCCGTTGCATTAGATGCACATGATGTATATATTGTAAATCATCACGGTGTGGAGCTAAAGGCCAAGGCCCCACCATTGATCGGTTATGCTATGTTTTGGGATTTAATTTGTCACCAATGGTATATCGGGGCATGCGGCATATATTATGATTGTCATCATGTAAATATGCATCTATAATTAATTAAATGAACCCGACCAGCTACGATCACAGCAAATAAATCGAAAGGGGCATGATTTTCACAAGGATAAGGATGTGGGGGAATTTGTCAAACCTTGGCTAATGAGGAAAAATACCCATGTGTCTTCTTTCCTTGTTTTTATTGCAACCACTTCCATTGAATAATTACTGCTGGTGGTTGAGGCAGTTAATTACTTTGGGAGTGGGGTGGTAGGACTGTCAGTCCTCACCCACATGCACACTCCACCATAGTATTTAACTTCATCGAGGGAGGCAATTCGACTCTTCCCATGATGAGCTGAAGCACTCACGCACTCCCCTTTCACACACTGTTGGTTTTCTGTCCATCCACGCACTTCCAATTCACGTCCTTCCTGTTGTTTGTTCATCCACGGACAAAAACAGAGCTGTTTCTCCTCATGTAGGACCTCAGTTGTCTGTTCATTCCTCACAGGGTTAGATCATTTTCCACGCACAGGAGTTTTCCTGGTTTTTACCCACGCTGTTTTCCTCCACAGATTTGTGAATGATGTGGCTGGATATTTTCCTCGCGGGCTAATTGTGGGGGTCTGCATTGTTGTTCCTCATGCACAGGTCAGGAGATTGTAAATTCCTTCCCATCGTGGTTTATGTAATTCTTCTGGTGACTTCGTTGCGCAAAACGGGCTGCTGTTCCCCACATTGCTGGTAATGTATGCTGATACGTTTCTCTTTTGGGACTGTTGATTTCCCTTTGTTGGAATTGTGCTTGCTGTTATGTTTGGGAACTGTTATAATTTGGTTGGGAATCATTTTGGCCACGATAGGTCCAAGAACGATTCAAGAATTGTTTCCCTGTTTAAGCTGTGACAGTTATTTGATTGCCTGAATGCAATATTTGGTCTTCAGACTGTGTTGGGAGCAGGGATGTGGGCTTAGTTTTGCTTGATAAACCTGGTGGCTGGAAACCACACAGACAAAGCTAGAGGGCTGGCCTTCTTCTCCACCACCCATGAATAGCACTGGAAGGGAATGCAGGGCTTGAGGGATTGTGTAGCAGAGAAGGGACTGATTCCTTGTGTTGGGTGTGGGTGGGTGTCTTAGAGGTCAGGCTAGTTCTGGTGTAGGTGTTCTTGGCTCTGTAATGAGCTCACCAGCTTAGCATTGAGCCTTTTCCAACTCGTTGATGGCCTGATAAACCCAACTATGTTGGCTTGGCTATGTTTTTGTGTATCCTTGGCTATGTGTAATCCTGCTTGTTCCCTTATTCCTTGGAGAATCATGCCCAGCTTGGGGGTGGCAATGTTGCTGAGTGATTGATGAGCACGCTAGCCTATGGTTGGGTGGAACGTTGCAATCACGTAGCTGGTTGCGGAACAACTTCTTCATGAGATAAGTAATCTTGTCCATTTTTACCTCTGCAACTATATTTACTGTTAATGAAGGTAATGAACATGTTGAATGCTTGTGTGAATGCATGTTGCTTCCGTTGTGCATTATAATTAACTATAGCTGTGTATGATAAACAATTTCCTTTGTGCATGTTTTACTTCAATGCATTTTCTTTCAGCAATTTTAATTCATGTACATGTTTATGGGGCTCTTAGCCCAGCTGCTTAAGGCCATGGATTGCGTCCTCTACGCCGTTCGGAGGCATGGGGACGTGACCAATAAAAGGGATTAAAACCCTAGCTCATGAATTGAGCATAAATGATAAATTTTAAAATATAAATTATAAATAAATCTAAGTATCATAGTAACCCAAGCCATACTTAGGTTAATATCTTTTCAATTATTATTCTAACAGGTGCAATGGCTTCTAGAAAAGAGACAGTGTCTATTAAAGACAACATATACTTGATTATTGGGATTTAAACCCTTAAAACTAAAAACATTGCCATTACTGACATATTAACCATTTCTCTTAAACAGTGTAATCATCGTAGATAAACAAAATACTCCATTCTTAGTCCTTAAGGACATATAAACTAAAATAAAGAAAACAATACAATTATCAACTTAAGAGTAAAATAAACCAAACAAGGGTTTTACAGGTTAAACCCTAACCAACGATTTTTCATCAAAATATTCAATATTTCCATCATGGATGTGAGTACAGCTTTCAAATTTAAACATATAAAAACCGAATATTACTCAACAGAGTATATCTTCTTAAATTTTCAAAATGGGTATAAACCCTAATTCTTTACAGAGTACGGCTCAATGGCCAACTATCAAACACATATTGCAGCAAATCTATGTTTGCTAGTATACTTCTAAAACTGAAAGAGAAGCTAAGCTTCAACCAAAATACTACACTCACAGAGTGCAATCACCCTGTCGAGGGTTTGATTTTAAAAAATAATATAATTATAATAACCTGTAAATAGCTTAAAAACATCACAGTTTAACTTGTGGCGAAACAAGAAAGGGTATTTAAACCCTGGGTGAGACCAACGACCACCCCAACTGCTTCTAAGGTGAGAACCCATCCTTCAAACCACGGGGCTTACCCGAAATGGAGCCACGAGCCACGACTGGCACAAGGGCAGACTTTTATCCCTGTACGAGCTGCACTTCCACAAACATCTGCAGCAAAATGCAAACCCTTGTCAGCAACCTTTTTACTTGTGAGAATATTAAGATAATTACTGTAAATAAAACTTGCTGAGTATTGACGAAGGATGTAAAAAAATCTTTACTTGTCACGAGGAGTAAGCTAAGCTGGTTCGCAAGCATTGTCACCTACAACCGCCACACTGAGAACCTATTAACTCACGAAAACCTCACATAGCAGCAAGCTTCTAAGAGCCAAGAAGGCAACTGAAGGTTCACCAACTACACAGACATTGGGGAGAAGGTTTCAGGCAGCGAAAACACATACAGCAAATGAATAACAGCCCCACGACTGACAGAGGAAGTTTAAAAATCAAAACCATTCCTTGGAGAATGGAAACAACACAAAGCCATGGTTTAAAGTGGCAATAACCAGGAAAATTCTGGCGGCCATGGAAAATGAGCCCTAGAGCAGCATAAACTGTGGGATAACAATGCCTTAGGTCAAGTTTCTTGAGCATTTTATATGCTTCATACATGGACAGGATCACTCCACGTATCCTTATATTTTTTTCCACAAACGAGGGTCGTGTTCCATAGTTTTTGCATGGGGATATTATTATTGTTTGTTTTCACAGCGCGGGGTAAAAACTTTATCAACAGCCAATAATGTGGAGCCAAACTCTAATCATCAGCATTACGATTTATTTAGCACTTAATCACCAATCATTAATGTAGAAAAATATACGTTGACCAAGCTTGAACCATGTGTAATTACAAGCTTAAAACCCGACGTGGATTATGCCAAACCCTCACTACTTTAATTTATATTGATTTATGTTATACATTATCTCAACGTGTTGAGTGTTGGCATAATTACTCTCTAGCTTAGTCTTAATAAGTTAGATAGCATAGGATACATGTTAAAATTTTAGATTTAGACTTAGTTAAGTCTTTAATATGGTTTTCGAGAATGCATATTAACTATTACAAGACCTTGACAACTCTAGTAAAAAGGCTTAAGTCCCTTGAGTTGTACCTTGAAAACTTGAACTCAATAAAGTTTGGTATGTAAATGCATGGTAAGTTAACCTTTATTAAACCACTCATTATTAGAGCTCAGGTATAGTCGACCCTTTTATTTAGGAAATTTTCTAAGTCTAAATTTTATAGAAGTATCTTATAATAATGCCAAGAAGTTAAGGTTAGATTCGATTTTGTGACAATAACAAACTTTTGTAGATTATTGGCTCATCAAACAAGTCATTTATGTATAGTTAAGAATTATAAATGAATTGATAACGCCTATAGCATCGAAAATTATGGAGTAGTACATTTTTAAAGATAATGGTATTATCACAAGAATATGTTGTATAGTTATACGACATTACTTGTTAATAAATGGGAATACTTCATTTTGGTTTCATGTTCATCAAATTGTCTAGTGGACAATAATATGGTTATATAGATAAAACTGATAATATGATAAAAAGCGATCCTTTTACATTTTCAAAAGTAAGTAAAAATCAGAGTTAAACTATAGGAACAAAGTATGGGTAGCCATAAGCTCTTGTAGAAGAGCTTGAGGGTCTTAGTTTCTTTATTCAAAAGTTCTTACTGTTTAAAAGATAATAGGCTAGGAGTACCCTATAAAAATAACTTTTAAGGGCAAACGACTTTGCAAGCAAGAGAAGATAATATTGCAAAAATATTGTCAAATAAAACAATTACTTATGAGTATGATTAAACACTTAGACTAAAGAAGAAATTCACATAACTGAAAGTCTAGTGATAAAGTCACAATTATACTATACTGACATTACACTTCCTTTAAGCTTGTTTATCTGAACAACTGATGTAAATCAAATGATTTTACCTTGCAATAGCTGTCTAGTGTTTAGAAGCTTATTGTACTAAGCTTTTTAATTTGCAATTAAAATACTGCTGACATTAATAAATATTTAAAAGAAAAATATACTCGATCGATCATACCTGTAAAAACCTGTAAGAAATAGTATTCATCTGCGTTAGCACGAATGCTAAGTAAGTCGCAGATCTAAAAGTAAATTCCACCTACTGACATAAAGAGCTAATCAGTTATCTAAAGCAAATATTACACAAAAGATTTTTATTCTACTATGAAAAATAAATTGTTAAGAAACCACTTACTTGACTAATATTGAGGTTAACTGTTAGCTGTTAGTAAAACCGCAGGTTATAACATTTATTATTAACTCAAAAAATTTTAAATTTTTTGCGAAATTTGGGGTTGTGACATGTGGTATTAGAGCATAAGGTTCAAACACTAGGCCTTGATGTAGCTCGACTAGCTTTCATAAAACAGTAAATTAAATTCTTATGTTAACATATTTTAATTTTTTTGTGTTATTCAACAAAGAATTGTCTTTTTCTGAAGTCTAACAGGCAGGTATGGAAAGGCTGGGAGAGTATGCACAGGAGAAGTCTCCAGTTACAGAAACAAGAAATTTACCCAAGGATCCTATACCAGGGGATGTAACTACAAATTCCTCAGAGCTGTTACAGACTGTAAAAGATTTGAAAACTGAAATGGAGTTTGCAAAGAAAGAGAATGAAAGGATTCTGAGAGCTCAAGAAGAGCTGAATTAGATCCTAATGGAAAAGTTTAAAACCGAAGGAAGGGGTAGAAGGTCAGAATCTGAAGATGCTAGTCATCCAAGAAAATCTAAAAATATGAAGCATATAAATACTGAAAGTAGTTCATCATCAGAAGTGTTTGGTGAACGACAAAGTTACCATACTACTAGTGATAGTAGTGATGATGATCTGTATGTCAAGAAGAGGAAATATAAACCTTATGAGGAAATCTCAGAGGAATTCAAAAAGATAAAACCACCAACCTTTAATGGAGAGACTGAGAAGGGGGAGGAAGCTGAGTCCTAGTTGTCCGGGATGAAGAAGTACTTTCAGATATATAATTATTCTAACCAGTTAAAGGCTAGGATGGCTATATACAACCTCTCAGAAAAGGATGATATTTGGTGGCAGGACTTGAAAAGAGTCAAAAGTATAAAGGAGAAAGAATTTAACTGGAGTACCTTTAAGTGGTATTTTAAAAAGAAATTCCTGTCTGAGCAGTATTACGAGGAAAGGGCTAAGGAGTTTTATGAACTAAAGTTAGGTTCAATGACAATGAAGGACCTGAACAGTAAATTTTTAAGTCTACTTAGGTATGTACCCTACCTAGTGGATGAGAAACCAAAAGTATAGCGATTCCTTAGCTATTTACCATATCATATTAAAGATAGAATTGAATATGATAACCCAAAGACCCTGGAGGAAGCTATGAGGAAGGCTAATTTTTGCTTTGAGCACAATCGAAAGAAAGAAAGCTTGGCCAACTGGAAGGCTAAGAAAAATAATAATCAGGCTACATTCAAGAAGAAGGATTTTGTGCCTAAAAATAATTTTAAGAATAATAAGGCCAAAAACTATTATACAACAAGAATTTCCAAGGAAATAGGATTAGTACACCCAATAATCATAACAATTTTAAGGGTAAGGAAACTGCAAATAATCCTGGAAGTTTTACCAAGAAATTTGAGCATAAAGAGCCTATCAAGTGCTGGGAATGTAATGGCCCGCACTATGCTTCGGTTTGTCCAAATCGGAAGAAGACTGTTAGCAACATTCATACCGTGCATGAGGAGATGACTGTTAGAGAACTAGCGAGGAGCATGCCTAGAATTAATGCAGCCTTGGAGAACCGACAAGCTGAATATCAGAATTCCATGGTGGAAGTAAAAGGTATGATTAATCATACCCATGTGACCATTTTAATTGATCCAGGAGCTAGTCTCAGTTATATTGCACCTCAGATAGTGAAAAAATGTAAGTTATCTGTCGATAAGTTTGAAAATTCATGGTTAGTTCAGTTAGCCACTGGGGCTAAAGTAAAGTAACTTGCTTTGTGAAAGAATGTGCTTTACTTATGGATAAACTTGAAACTATAATTAAACTTAATGTTTTTCCACTTGGCTCATATGATTTGCTGATTGGTATGGACTGGTTAGAACAACATAAAGTAATTTTAAACTACTACAACAAAACTTTTACATACTTAAATAGTGATGAACAACCAGTAATTGTTAAGGGTATTCCTAGAAAAACTATGGTAAGGTAGATTTCTGCTTTACAACTTAAAAGAGCTATTAGAAAAGGATGCAAAACTTACGCTGTAACCATTACCGATGAAGAAAGTAAAATCGAAACAGACAAGTTAAAAATAGAAGATATCCCTATTTTAAAAGAATATGCTGATGTATTCCCAGAAAAATTTCGAGATTACCTCCAAAAATGGAATTGGATTTCACCATTGAGCTGATACCGGGTGCATTACCTAGCTCAAAGGCCCCTTACCGAATGAACATATTGGAACTTAATGAGTTAAAATTGTAATTAAAAGAGTTAATAGATAAGAAATACATTCGGCCAAGTGTGTCTCCCTGGGGGGCACCTGTTATCTTTGTTAAAAAGAAAGACGGGACTATGCGATTATGCATAGACTATCGTTAGCTAAACAAAATGACTATTAAAAATCGATATTCATTGCCTCACATAGATGATTTATTTGATCAACTACGTGGAGCCACGGTGTTTTCAAAGATAGACTTAAGGTCAGGATATCATCAAGTGAGGATTAAAGAGGAAGAAATCTTCAAGATAGCCTTTAGAATCAGATATGGACACTACGAATTTGTCATAATGCCATTCAGGCTTGTCTTTATGTGTTTAATGAAAAATATAATGCATAACTATTTAGATAAGTTCGTGGTCGTGTTCATCGATGACATCTTAATCTATTCAAAAACTGAAGAACATAAAGAACACCTAAAACTTGTTTTGCAAGAGTTGCGAGAACATCAACTCTTTGCAAAGTTTAGTAAGTGTGACTTCTTTAAGGATAAGATTCAGTATCTAGGTCACGTAGTGACCAAGGAAGGAATTTATGTTGATCCTGAAAAGATACGGGTAATCGAAGATTGGCCGGTTCCTAAAGATGTGACGGATGTTAGATCTTTCATGGGCATTACTGGTTATTACCAGAGGTTCATTGAAGGTTTCTCAAGGATAGCCAATCTGATAAATTGCTTGCAAAAAAAAGGAAAGAAGTTCGACTGGAACCAGAAATGTGAAGAAATCTTTAAGAAGTTGAAAACTTTATTAACCAGTACACCTATTTTAAGAATAACAGATCCTAATAAAGAGTTTGTAGTGTGCACCGATGCTTGTAAAGAAGGCTTAGGTGGTGTTTTGAATCAAGAAGGGCATGTTATTGCTTATGAGTCTAGAAAATTAAAAATTCATGAAAAGAACTACGCAACGTATTATCTGGAACTAGCAGCTGTGATACATGCCTTAAAAATGTGGTGACACCACCTAATCGATAGAAAATTTGTTTTAATGACTAATAATAAATGACTGAAATATCTTTTAGATCAACCGAATCTAAATGGTAGACAAGCTAGGTGGTTAGTTTTCTTAAGTGAGTATGATTTTGAAATCCAGCATATAAAAGGTAAAGAGAATAAAGTCGCTGATGCATTAAGTAGGAATGCAAGGCTGAATTTTGCAACAGCAATCAGTACTTATGTTTCAAACTTAAATGAATAGCTTAAAGAAGGGGTAAAACAAGATAAAATTTATCAGAAATTACAAGCTAAGGCTAAGGAAAACCCCTCAGAGAACTTAATAAAAGATTACAGCTTAAATGAAAAGGAGTTTTTACTATTTAAAGATAAACTGTATGTACCTAATGTACCTAAAGTTAAGCTGTTAATTCTGGATGAAATCCATAAAACACCATATTTAGGTCATCCAGGTTTTTAAAAAACTATAACCATGCTAAGAAAGGAGTATTTTTGGCCAAATATGAAAACTGAAGTAGCTGATTATATTGCAAGATGTCTAAAATGTCAACAGGTAAAAAACCGAACACCAACACCCAACCAGTTTGCTACAATCTTTACCTATTCCTAGCTGGAAATGGGAAGTGATTAGTCTAGACTTTATTACTGGACTGCCCATAAATCAAAATCAGAATGACTCTATTATGGTAGTGGTTGATAAATTAAGTAAGGCAGCTCACTTTATACCTGTTAAAACTACTTACAAGGCTGCCAATATAGCCGATATTTTTCTAAAGCATATTTTTCGATTACATGGGATACCAAAAATCATAATCTCAGACCGAGATCCTAAGTTCACAGGGAACTTTTGGAAGTCCTTTTTTAAAGGATTAAATACAACATTGAATTTTAGTACTTCTTTCCATCCTCAAACAGATGGACAAACACAAAGGGTAAACCAAGTACTGGAAGATTTATTGAGAATGTATGTGAAAGATAAGCCAGGTAAGTGGGAAAACTATTTACATTTAGTGGAATTTGCGTATAATAAAAATTATCAGACATCAACTAGATTTAGTCCATTTGAAATTTTGTACGGACGAAAATTTAATACTCTTATCTCTTGGAGTAATCCAATAGATAGATTGGTATTGGGTCCAGAATTATTGAAAGAAATGGAGGAGATTGTGAAACAAGTACAGGGAAATTTAAAAGTGGCACAGGATCAGCAGAAGAGTCAAGCAGACTTGAAACGAACTCCAAAGGAATTTCAGGTAGGTGAACATGTGTTCATCAAGGTGAGGCCCAAGAAAAGCTCTCTAAGAATGGGGAGTTGTGCAAAATTGGCACCTTGTTACTGTGGTCCATTTGAAATATTGTCTAGGATTGGTCAAGTAGCCTATCAATTAGCATTACCACCTAACTTAAGAGTACATAATGTTTTTCATATTTCCATTTTAAAGAAATATGTTCATGATGCTACTCATGTGGTTAATTGGAATGTTGTACAGCTGGAACTAGAAGGAGAGTTCCTGGTGGAACCGGACTGTATCCTTGGGAGGAGGGAAATTACGCTTCGAAACCACACCATTGGACAGGTGAAGGTGCAATGAAAGCACCTTAGTCCTAAAGAAGCCGCCTCGGAATTGGAAAGTAAGATGTGAGATGCATATCCAATTCTGTTCTAGGGGACTTTGAAGGATGAGGAATAAATAACATCAAGGACGATGTTATATTTTAAGGGGGTGTGTATGTCACATGCCCCAATTTTGTAAAATAATGTTATTTTATTTTTATATTATTCCCGAACATTATGTTAAATTTAATGCTAAGTGGAAACTGATGACTCAGGAGAGTCAAGGATGTGGAATATAATTCTGAATATTTAATTTTTAATAAATAAAAAGTGGAGACAACAGCCTGGGAGAGCTGTTAAAAAGAGTGTTACTGGTCAAGTGGTGGAAGGAACTAGGTGGAGAGCAAAAAGACAAGTGGAAGCATCCTCAAACACTTCCTATGTTGCAGGTGGAAACTTCCCTACATTGGGGTCATGATCCCCCAAGAAAGTGGGATCAGAGCAGGTGGCTCAATTAATGACAACTAACCCAAAAAAAAACCTAGGCAATCTTATTAAAAATTCCCAATGTAGAGAGCTGAGGCTGCTCATTCCAAGAAAAGAATCATTTAGGTGAATGCACTTCAAGGAAATTATTGGGAAAGGTAAAATTGAAGGAAGGTGTTTGAGGGGTAAACTGCAGGAAGTTAATCTAGTGCAGCTTGCAGCTGAAAGATCTTACTGCAGTATGCAGAGTTGGTATTGAGTCTCAGGACTGGTACTTTGTTGTTTGCTCCATCTAGTTCCAGCCAAGCAGACCAGAACAGGCTTGGGGGTCCTTAGAAGTTGGTGTTTGAGCGCTCTCCAGGAGTTGGTAGGGAGGAACGGCCTCCTATTGCTGTTGTTGTCTAGCTTAAAAAGACAGGTTTCATTTTCCTTTCAATTCCTGTGTTATAAGTTAATCTCTATGTATGGTTAGTAAATGAATGATGTTATGATATGCTGTGTTAAACCTCTTAGTTATTATAGATTAAGTCTATATTGGGATGAAAGATAAATCCTACCTGTGTTTTTCCCCATCTGGAGTAATCCAGATCGTACTCTAGCACGGGTAGTTTGTTTAAGTACATAAAGTATAATAGGATTGTAATGAATTGAATACTCATGTTCAGAGTAATGATATGTTATTTTTTTTTGTAGATAGATGCTTTTAGAAGATTATTAATTTGTTTGCAGATATTTCATTAGAAATAGACTGTACAAATAGCAGGTTAATACAGAATTTTACTTATAGTACTAATTGATATCAGTAGTTGAATTTTAGAAATTATTTTCTACAGTCTTTATTTATATAAACTGTACTTTTACTTAAAAATAGAATAATTAGTTTCATCAACTAGTTTATGTTGATAATAGGTATAAATATATTACTGATAGCTTTTTCCTTAGTAAAAAATAATATTTCCTGTATCCAATTTAACTATAATCAAATAATATGATGAAGATTACAGTAGTCCTTCCTTAGCTTAATAGTTAAAGGACAGAAGTAGCTTAGAGTTAAGTAAAATACTATAAACTATATTATAATTCTGTAGAACAATGTAAATATAAAGAACACTGATAAGTATGAAGGTCTTTCAATTTTGTATTCTAAGTAATCCACAGATACAAATTAAATAAAACTAATGTAAATATTACAGACTGTTTCAGTCATAACTATTATATAAACTTAAGAATGGATGTACTACTTAGATAATAGTACTATAAATGTAAATATTATTATTATTATTCCTAAAACAGAGAACAGCTATAGGATAATAATTATTGAATACAGCAACAATAATTACAAGGTAATAACATAGGAAAATACTATCCTATTAAAAATAAAAGGGATTAAAACCCTAGCTCATGAATTGAGCATAAATGATCAATTTTAAATTATAAATTATAAATAAATCTAAGTATCATAGTAACCCAGGTCATACTTAGGTTAATATCTTTTCAATTATTATTCTAACAGGCGCAATGGCTTCTAGAAAAGAGACAAAGTGTATTAAAGACAACATATACTTAATTATTGGGATTTAAACCCTTAAAACTAAAAACATTGCCATTACCGACATATTAACCATTTCTCTTAAACAGTGTAATCATCGTAGATAAACAAAATACTCCATTCTCAGTCCTTAAGGACATATAAACTAAAATAAATAAAACAATATAATTATCAACTTAAGAGTAAAATAAACCAAACCAGGGTTTTACAGGTTAAACCCTAATCAACGATTTTTCATCAAAATATTCAAGATTTCCATCATGGCTGTGAGTATAACTTTCAAATTTAAACATATAAAAACCGGATATTACTCAACAGAGTATATCTTCTTAAATTTTCAAAATGGGTATAAACCCTAATTCTTTACAGAGTACGGCTCAATGGCCAACTATCAAACACATATTGCAGTGAATCTATCTTTGCTAGTATACTTCAAAAACTGATAGAGAAGCTAAGCTTCAACCAAAATACTACACTCACAAAGTGCAATCACCCTGTTGAGGGTTTGATTTTAAAAATAATATAATTATAATAACCTGTAAATAGCTTAAAATCATCACAGTTTAACTTGTGGCGAAACAAGAAAGGGTATTTAAACCCTGGGTGAGACCAACGACCACCCCAACTACTTCTAAGGTGAGAACCCATCCCTCAAACCACAGGGCTTACCCGAAATGGAGCCACGAGCCATGGCTGGCGCAAGGGTAGACTTTTATCCCTGTACGAGATGCACTTCCACGAACATCTGCAGCAAAATGCAAACCATTGTCAGCAACCTTTTTACTTGTGAGAATATTAAGATAATTACTGTAAATAAAACTTGCTGAGTATTGACGAAGGATGTAAAAAAATATTTACGTGTCATGAGGAGTAAGGTGAGCTGGTTCGCAAGCACTGTCACCTAAAACCGCCATAGTGAGAACTTATTAACTCATGAAAACCTCACACAGCAGCAAGCTTCGAAGAGCCGAGAAGGAAACTGAAGGTTCACCAACTACACAGACATTGGGGAGAAGTTTTTAGGCAACAAAACACATACAACAAATGAAGAACAGCCCCAAGACTGACAGAGGAAGTTTAAAAATCAAAACCATTCCTTGGAGAATAGAAATAGCAGAAAGCCATGGGCTAAAGTGGCAATAACCAGGAAAATGCTGGCGACCATGGAAGATGAGCCCTGGAGCAGCATAAACTGCGGGATAACAATGCCTTAGGTCAAGTTTATTGAGCATTTTATATGCTTCATACATGGACAGGATCGCTCCACGTATCCTTAGATCTTTTTCCACAAACGAGGGTCGTGTTCCATAGTTTTTGCATGGGGATATTATTATTGTTTGTTTTCACAGCGCGGGGTAAAAGCTTTATCAACAGCCAATAATGTGGAGCCAAACTCTATTCATCAACATTACGAGTTATTTAGCACTTAATCACCAATCATTAACGTAGAAAAATATACATTGACCAAGCTTGAATCATGTGTAATTACAAGCTTAAAACCCGACATGGATTATGCCAAACCCTCACTACTTTAATTTATATTGATTTATGTTATACATTATCTCAATGTGTTGAGTGTTGGCATAATTACTCTTTAGCTTAGTCTTAATAAGTTAGATAGCATAGGATACATGTTAAAATTTTAGATTTAGACTTAGTTAAGTCTTTAATATGGTTTTCGAGAATGCATATTAACCATTACAAGACCTTGACAACTCTAGTAAAAAGGCTTAAGTCCCTTGAGTTGTACCTTGAAAACTTGAACTCAATAAAGTTTGGTATGTAAATGCATGGTAAGTTAACCTTTATTAAACCACTCATTATTAGAGCTCAGGTATAGTGGACCCTTTTATTTAGGAAATTTTCTAAGTCTAACTTTTATAGAAGTATTTTATAATAATGCCAAGAAGTTAAGGCTAGATTCAATTTTGTGACAACAACAAACTTTTGTAGATTATTGGCTCATCAAACAAGTGATTTATGTATAGTTAAGAATTATAAATGAATTGATAACTCCTATAGCATCGAAAACTATGGAGTAGTACATTTTTAAAGATAATGGTATTATCACAAGAATATGTCGTATAGTTATACGACATTACTTTAAATAAATGGGAATACTTGATTTTGGTTTAATGTTCATCAAATTGTCTAGTGGACAGTAATATGGTTATATAGATAAAACTAATAATATGATAAAAAGTGATCCTTTTACATTTTCAAAAGTAAGTAAAATTCAGAGTTAAACTATAGGAACAAAGTATGGGTAGCCGTAATCTCTTGTAGAAGAGATTGAGGGTCTTAGTTTCTTTATTCAAAAGTTCTTACTGTTTATAAGATAATAGGCTAGGAGCACCCTATAAAAATAACTTTTAAGGGCAAACGACTATGCAAGCAAGACAAGATAATATTCCGAAAATATTGTCAAATAAAACAATTGCTTATGAGTATGATTAAACACTTAGACTAAAGAAGAAATTCACATAACTGAAAGTCTAATGATAAAGTCGCAATTATACTATACTGACATTACACTTCCTTTAAGCTTGTTTATTTGAACAACTAATGTAAATCAAATGATTTTACCTTGCAACAACTGTCTAGTGTTTAGTAGCTTATTGTACTAAGCTTTTTAATTTGCAATTAAAATACTGCTGACATTAATAAATCTTTAAAAACATATATATATATATATACTTGATCGATCATACCTGTAAAAACCTGTAAGAAACAGTATTCATCTGCGTTAGCATGAATGCTAAGTAAGCCCCGGATCTAAAAGTAAAATCCACCTACTGACATAAAGAGCTAATCAGTAATCTGAAGCAGATATTACACAAAAGATTTTTAATCTACTATGAAAAATAAATTGTTAAGAAACCACTTACTTAACTAATATTGAGGTTAACTGTTAGCTGTTAGTAAAATCGCAGGTTATAACATTTATTATTAACTCAAAAAATTTTAATTTTTTTGCGAAATTTAGGGTTGTGACAAGGAAACTTATAGAATGTTCAAGACGTATCATGAAACCGACCTAGGCATTCATCGATCACCAAACTGAGGCACAACAAGCTTTGCCATGAGCTTATATCAACGTTATGAAATGCCATTGTCTTCCTGCAAGAGATTGATGATGCCCTCAACTGTGAATTACTCTTAAGCACAACGAATGCTCTACCATGATGGTTAAAATGCAAATCACGAAAAAATGGCAGGTAATTACCTATTGCTCCTTCATTGCTTTCAAAACCAAAAGCCATGGCTCAAAACTGACGCAAATGAATAGAAAATGACATAAAAATTGCATGCAATTAGTGGAGAAAGTTAATCAAATGAAATACCATTTCCTTCCTGCAAGAGATTGATGGCAATCTTAACTTGTGAATTCCTCTTAAACACTGTGACGACCCCTGCCATGGCAGTCAGTGCCCGGGTTGTAGGCATGAAGGAAAGATTCGAACCACATAACCCTTGAACTCTGACTAAAACATAACTCCGGTGCGCGTGGGTTCTTTCAATTTTATATTAAATGGGATGAGTGGTCGCAGCAGGAAGAAAGCACTATCAAAGAAATGCATGCAAATTCGTGGTAGCAGGAAGAAAATGCTATCAGAGAGATGCATGCATATAGCCATAGCACGGCAAGTGTAGCTCCCAGCCTTGAATTTTCTGTCAGAGTTGAGAGGAACTGTACATCAAAATAAACACCAAGGAAAAAATAAAAAGCCACAGCACGACAAGTGTAGCTCCCAGCCTCGAATTTTCTGTCAGAGTTGAGAGGAACTGTACCTTGAAATAAACAACAAGGCACAAAAATAAAAAGGTAATTTGACAATAAGAAGGTTGGTAAATCAAAATTAGATCATAAAAATGTGTAAATAATTGTACAAGAAAATAAAAACTTATTAGTGGATTGTAGCATGGGTAATTGGTTTTAATATGGACCTGAGGTTCGGAATAAGCATTTTCAAGGTAGCAATTAATGATACTTGGTCATGGCAGTATTAATTGTTGGGATGAGGACTATTTGATGCAGGCAGTAAACATATGTTATATCATTTGCTATATACTAAGATCCAGGTATAAAATTTCCAAGCATGCCCTACGTCACCCCACCGCCAACGTTGGAAGCAAAGATCGAGACGCTAACACAAGCAACCAAATACCAATCAACATTCAAATAATTGTATTTTTAATTACATTTAATAAAAAATATTGTAAACTTTAGAAAATTGAAAGAATAATGTTCATCTTTATATGCAGCTATAATGTTCGCTATAATGGAAAGAATAATGCCAAAATGCATTGACCAAATAAATCGCGTGTAATTGTAAGTGCGACAACCTATTCTTTTTCTTAATTAAAGAACTATACGATATGAACCATAAAAAGACAAACAAAAAAAGGTAAACGATTATTTAAACTATTCATGAGAATTTTTAATATAAGTGCGGCAACCTATTCTTTTAGTTAATTAAAGAACTATTTAATATGAACCATAAAAAGACAAACAAGAAAAAGTAAGGGGATTGGGAGGCCTACCCAAGAGAAGGGCGCTCTGTGAATACATTACTTCACATTCTGTACAAGTTCTATTTTTGCAGGAGACTATGGTACCAGCTTCTGTCGCATGTGAGAATTTCCTCAAGATTTGTCCAGACTGGATTGTCACAGTTACAGACTCGGTAGGATTCTCAGGCGGCCTGTTAACGGCCTGGGATCCCCGATTTGCTCGATTTAAATCTTTTAGTACAGCTGGTGGTATTCTTTTGGAAGGGCAGTTCAAAGGTTTCGATGGGATACTAAACCTACTCAACGTCTATGGACCATATAAGGACAGACTGAGATTTTGGGAACATATTTCTCAGCTGGGGTTACTAAGATTGGAAAATTTGATCATGGGAGGAAACCTCAATTTCACATTGGGGCCTTCGGAGGTCTGGGGAGGGAGACAGATTGTTGATCCTTTATGTAATTATCTTGCTGATTTATTCCAATCGGCGGACTTGGTGGATGTTATTTCAGATTATTCTTCACCTACATGGTACAATGGTAGAGAGGGGGAGGGGCATGTTGCGAAGAGACTGGACAGATTCTTGATTAGTAACAATATTTTGGAGATGGTAGACAGATATAGAACCTGGGTGGACTATACTAAGCTGTCAGATCACTGTCCAGTGTCACTGCAATTGGATTTTGATTCTCTCAAAATCAATTTCCCGTTTAAGTTTAACCGGGTCTGGCTAGAGGAGGAGGAGTTTAGAGATTTTGTTAGGACTTCATGGGCTGATATGACACAATTTGAATGTGTACCAGAATGCAGTAGGTTTATGATAAAATTGAGCTATCTCAAACGACTGGTCATTAAATGGGAAAAGCTGAGAAAGTCAAAGAATAGATTGGAGCTCAATGAAGTTGAGGATTCTATTGCACTTTTGAATGAGTTGATTATGAAAGGATTGGGGGTGGATGAGGACAGGAAGAGAATTTCAGCTGCCATAGATAGAAGGAACCATCTGGTACACATCAAAGCTGAGACTCTCCTACAGAAAAGTAGGGCACAGTGGATGGCAGAAGGGGAAAAAATACGCAGTACTTTCATAAAGTTGCAATTCAAAGAAGGATACAAAACTCAATTTGGGAATTGGAAGATGACTCAGGAGGTAAGATTTATAAATAGCAAGATCTTAGTAAAGCTGCTAAATGTAAATTTGCTAAGTTTTATGAGGAGGCTGGTGAGAGGGACATTATTGAACAGCTTGAGGTGACTAGACATTTTCCTAGGTTTTTTGAGCAGGAAGAAGGAGAAGAGATCTTTAATACCATTACTGTTTCAGAGATAAGAGATGTACTTGATCATTTTAAAAAGGATAAAAGTCCGAGGCCAGATGGGTGGACAGTAGAATTCATCCTGTGCTTCTTTGAACTTTTTGAGAAAGATTTGGTGGCCATGGTTGAAGATATTAGGGTGAATGGGCAAGTACCTGGCATATTGAATGCTACCTTCATAGCATTGATTCCAAAGACTGATAAGCCACTCACCTTTGATGATTTTAGACCTATTTCCCTTTGTAATTTGGTATATAAGATCATCACTAAGATCTTATCTAATAGATTGAAGCCAATTCTATCAAAGCGGATTACCAAGGAGCAGTTTGGTTTTTTACTTGGTAGGCAGATTACAGAGGCGGTGGGTATCACACAGGAGGCATTACATTCTATCAAGACACAGGATTTGGACGCAGTTATACTGAATTTGGATCTTTCGAGAGCCTATGACAGAGTGGACTGGAGGCTCTTGAGACTTATACTTTTTCAGATAGGACTCCCTTTCGAGGTGGTTAGATGGATTATGGGATGTATTACCTCGGCAAATTTCTCCGTGTTGGTTAATGGAGCACCTACTTCGTTCTTCGGATGTGGGAGGGGACTTAGGCAGGGATGTCCCTTGTCCCCTTTATTATTTTTGATAGTTATTGAAGGACTTAGTATACTTTTGACAGAGGCTAGGATCAGTGGCAGGATTAAAGGTGTTCATTTTAATTCGGCCCTAGCTCTTACTCATATACTTTTTGTAGATGATGTGATCATTTTTAGGACGGGTGATATTGAGGATTGGAAAGAGATAAAAAGAATTTTGAAGCTCTTCTACTGTGCATCTGGAATGCAATTAAACTTAGATAAATCGTGTTACTTTTTCCATAAACAGGAAGTTGCTGTGGTAGCAGCTATCAGGGAAGTCATACCGGTACAATCTTCGGTCATTGGGGATGGTTTGAAGTACCTGGGCTATTTACTGAAGCCTAATGGTTATTTATCCAAAGACTGGCATTGGTTGCTGATTAGAATGGAGAAGAGGATTAGAAACTGGAACAACAGGTGGCTGTCTTTAGGTGGGAGATTGATACTGATTAAAGCTGTACTCATTAGCATTCCAGTGTACTGGTTGGCCATGGGGCTGTTACCGATGTCCATCATATCTCGTATGAATAGCATGATTGCTAAATTTCTGTGGTCGGGCAGCTTATAGAAGAACAAGATCCATTTGGTTAGTTGGGAAAGATTATGTTCTCCTTGGAAGGCTGGGGGATGGAATATAAAGGACCTCGGACTTTTTAATGTAGCTATACTACTAAAGATGGGATGGAGAGTCATATCACAACCAGAACTTTGGCATTCCATATTGAAGGCAAAATACTGGAAAGAAGACTCGGTTGTTGGGTGGATCAGGTATGAACAAAAGGATAAGGTGACTGGATCTTTGTTCTGGAGGAGTTTTAATAAGCAGTTTTATAGAATAAAAAATTGGTTAGCTTGGAACTTGGGGAATGGAAACAAAGCATTGATTGGTATAGACCCTATGGTGGGCTGCAAAGAAGATTATTTTTTTCCTTTGCACATCATTGGGAGGCTACACTCACAGGATATCTAGTATTTCTTTCAAATACGATCAGGGAGAGTGGAGGACTACAATAGAGGGTATTGGCTGGACAGTAATCTATTAGGCTTCACTGGGAGGGATGCTACTATTTGGAATAACTATGTGGCTGAGTTAGAGAAAGCTGGGATCCGTTTAAGGGATAGTGAAGACACTTTGGTGTGGGACAGGAGTAAGTTTGGAACGATTACTGCAGAAGAGGTTTACTGTTCTGAGATTGATGAGGTATACCCGTCTACTGGAATATGGTAGCATCAGGTTATTTGGACGTGGAATGTTCCCCTAAAGATTCTCTGTTTTCTTTGGCTGGCCCTTAGAGAACGCATTCTCACATGAGACTTGCTTTGCAAAAGAGGGTACTCTGGACCTAACATGTGCCTATTGTGTATGGAAGCTGCTGAAACAGTTAATCATCTTTTTTGTCATTGCACTTTCTCATTGCAGGTATGACGTTTGCTGAAGTTACATTTTTATTTTCCTAATGACTGGGGAGGTGATTCACTGGGTCACAGCCTACATGAGTGGCATCAGTCTCATAAATTGCACAAAACTTTACCCATTTTCTACACTTGGGTTTTGTGGAGGTACAGGAACTTACTTATCTTTGAGAACTGTAAAATGCCTATGGATGCCATCATGAGCTGGATCATTAGATTATACAGCCATTATCCTATTAGTCCGATTAGTAGGAGGAATGTTGGCATACATCACCCTCCATTACTACCGAATGGAATCATAGGTACTTTTGATGGGGATGAGCAGGGAGGTATTTGTGGAGGGGGGGGGACTTTGACAGTGGCATACAATCATATCTTCCATTTTTGGATGGGATTGGGAACTGGAACAAATACTAAGGCTGAACTGGTGGCACTTTGGGCATTACTCAGAATGGCTAAAGAACAGAAAATTGATAACATAAGCATTCTGGGAGATTCGAAGGCAATTATTGGCTGGGCTAGAAAGGAACATCCCATTCGAGTCAACAAAATTCTTGGATGGATTAACAGGACAACTGAGATCATTGATACCTTTCAGCACATACAATTTCAGCACCTATACAGGGAGCATAATTCTACAGCTGATAGGCTTTCCAAAAGAGGCTTGAGGGTCAAAGAAGGATTCATTTACATAGAAGAAACTTGAGGGTAGTAGATGCACCTGTAGCAGTACTAGATTTTATTAGATTGGTAAATAGGAGAGGTTCCATAGTACTAGTATTGATAAGTAGATTATGATTAGATACATCAGATCTACATTTTGATTACATATAATAGATCTGAATTGCATTTTGTGATGTAAGTATTGATTATAGCATATGAGGGATCCATGGATAGCAAGGTAGGTAGATTAAAGATTATTAGATGAATCATGGATGTATTGAAACTCTCGTATGAACAAGTCACCTTTGATTTCATAATAGAAATAGCAAGGGACTGGTTTTTTCCCTTTACGTGAAAAAAAAACAAGAAAAAGTAAACGATTATTTAAACTATTTATGAGAATTTTTAATACCTCTATATACAACTATTATGGAAAAAAATGCCAAAATGCATTAACCATATAAACCATTTGTATTGTAGGTGTGGCACCTATTCTTTTAGTTAATTTAAGAACCATATAATACGAACCATAAGGTGACAACAAGTGAAAGTGTGAGCGATTATTTAAACTATTTATGAGATGTCTTTTTAGGAAGAGGAGGAATAAGACTCATCGACCCAATGCCGATGCATTAATCCTTTCATATGTACACGTATACTTAAATATAAGATGTCAATCATTATGAGATAAAGATTAATTAAAAATAAAAATTCTCAATTATTATGAGATAAAGGGTAATTAAAAATAAGAAAAAATATTTTAATTTTATACTACCATTCATTCATGGGGACTTCACTTAGTGAACATCTCACATAGCATGTGCGATCGTGGGATATTAAAGAATATCCTTAATTTCGAGAGATATTGACCCAAACTCTTTTTGTTGAAACCTCCTTCCAATACTTAAAACCTCCTCCCCACCCCTTTTTATACCTCAATCCTTATAAACCACCCTACCCACCCCCACCTTAAACCCCTCATCCCCCTAATACTTGCAATATATTGGTTCAATTTTTAATAATTTTAAAACCCACAATATGAACTAACATGATAGGATATTGGTTAACAAGTGAATCCCTCGTGCATTCATTTCACTATCCAACAACTACTTGAAAACAATGCCCAACCTCCCTTATGGTCCTAGGGGATTCGCTAATGCCAACAATTGAGGGTGGGAGTGGCAATTGAATGTTGTAGTTTTTAATAAGATGACTAGTAACTACCGCCCAACACACTCCCAAAACATTAAGAAAACATCAAAACAAGCTCACATGTCCAATATGGAGTTGTATTACTTGTATACAACTCTCTCACAAACTTCAATTCCTTCTTGGTTATGAAATTTAGTTGTTGGAGGGAATACAGCCTCAATGTTCAAGAGAGAAGATGATTTTGTTACCGATCCTTCAACATGACTAAATTATATCATCCTTCATTTACATAATTAGAAACTAAACTAATTAATTGCACCAACTAGTTTTTAATTTCGTTGATCACATAATTCAAATGAATGTTATTATAGAGCTATTATCTACCATAAAGTGTTCATAGAAAATGAATGTATACATAAACGTAATGAAATTATTCATCATAGGAATCAATATAATTACTAGCATAATTTTAAACATAAAGAAATACTAATAACTCAAGAATAACAATTAAACATAGAGAGAAAATACATTATATATGAACACAACATTTACCCTGGAAACCCAAATGGGAAAACCAACATTCAAATGGTTTCTTGGTCCTATTTTAGAAAAAATAGTTATAATGATGATGATGATGATGATGATGGTTAATGTCCACTGAGACCAAACTTTGTTCTATCGGAACTAAAGAAACCAATTAATTATTTTGTTTTAAAATTGTATTCCTATGCTCAAAGAGCGTGGTGAGAAGCGTCCTGAGCTCACTATAATTTTGACAAGTTAAAAGGCTAGGAAGGTTGATATTGCAACAAAGATTATGAAACTAAGATCTAATGTGGGTGTACGCAAGGCACTTTAAGAGGAAGTGATTTTCATCTTCAATGTTCCTATTCTCATAGAGACGACAGATCCTTTCCACCCATGGTGTTTTAGGAACAATCCAATGACCTGTTTCACTATGGAGCTCATGAGAGTGCGTTCTTATCTTGGCTATATTGGTTTTTTATTTGAACTGGTTAAAACAGAGATATACCTTTTATCTTCTATAGTAGGGTTGATGACCTCCTTATAATACCTTAATTTTCTTTTAGCCTCTAAATCTTTCTCACACCACCATTTCTCTTTAAACTTAGAAGTAACAATATTTTTGATGTTATTAATATTTTGCAACACAGTATTTTCGTCGATCTCCTAGTTGTTTAACCAGGACTTGGTATCTTTATACCAACCTCGCTTGAGCCTTTTTGGCTGGAATTAAAAGCTAGCTTAGGAACTCTATGGTCTCCCATGTTATTGATTATGTGCTTGTACAACAGGAGCCTAATCATAGCTAGGCTCTTGATAGGGGAAAGACCCACTTCTATAAGGAGAATAGGACAAGGTGTATTAATTTTAATTTTAAGGTTATACGTTATAAAACGCTTCTGGATTAGTTCAATATTTCTCCTGCAAGATTCTCTAGAGATGATGCAACCCCAAACCTCACACCCATACAAGATAAAAGGAGTGACTAAAGTTTCAAAGAGGAGCTTCTTTTTATCTCACATCACAAGGTTTGCTACTTTACAATTATTTTCAAGACCAAAGTAAGCTTTCCACCCTCCATTAATCTTTTCTCAATGCTATAGTTCCAGGTGAGCTTGTAATGAATATCAATTCCTAGGTATTTGTAAGAAGACACTTCCTCCAAGTTGCTATTGTCATACACAAAATTAGCGTAAGTGTCCTTCTTGGATTTGATAATCATAACTTTTGTTTTGTCAGTGTTAACAGTCATACCCATGGTAGAGTAGAAATCCTTAAGAACTCATAGTTTCTTATCAATATCAGATGGACACCTTGCCAGAAGAACAATATCATCAGCGTAGAGAATAAGGATGATGACTATTCTAGCTAAGAACATGCCAGCACAGTCTTCTTCTTCTAAGCAACCTTCTAGCTTATCGATGTAAATTCCAAATAGGGTAGGGGAGAGGGGGAAACCTTGTTTAATTCTGATATTACACTTAATATCTCTCGAGCACCCCTCGTTGCCTAAACTTAGCGATTACATTCTTGTATAACCTTATTGTGGCAACTCTCAACTCGAAAGGAACCTTTAGATATTCTATTATATTTCATAGGTTATTTCTAGGTACCGTATCAAAAGCCTTTCTAAAGTCCACAAAGCAACAAAAGAGATTGGATTTATCATAATGACACTCCTCCACAATGATCCTAAGCGTAACGAGGTGGTCCGTTGTTGAGTGTTGTCTTCTAAAACCCGCTTGGCCTTTAGCCCGCTTACCTTCACTTTCAAGCCATCTGTTGATCTTCTTTTCTAGAATAATACCATATAACTTATCTAAGAGGGGGATAATTATAATTGTCCGATAATTAGAGGGATTGTTTGTATCCACACTTTTAAAAATAGGGATAATGAGACTCTAATTCTAAGGTTTAGGGAACCCTTGCTTGACTACTTGATTGAAAATCTTGTGGATGTGAGGGATGAGGATAGGACCTCCAATTTTTAAGATTTATGCCCGGTAACCTTCAATGTCCTTAGCTTTTCCATTTTCCAGACGCTTAACCCCAAAATCTATGTCTTCTAAAGAGAAAACTTCTATCGTTGTAAGCAAGGTTTCAAAGTTGTCTATGACATTCGGGGATTCATAAAGCTTTTTAAGATAGGAAGTCTAGCTGTGTAAAGCAATTCTATTATTATCTTTAGTTTTTCTAGTTAGAATCTGTCTCCAGAATTTCTTAGGAGCCACCTTAGAGAGGTGTAAGAGATTTTCTTGTCTTTATGAATATACTGTATTTTTTTCTTTTTAGTTAGTGCTTTGTATATTTTTATCTTTTCAATTTTAAGACACTCATCATGAGCTTCCTTAATTTTTCTCCTAACATTTTTACAACTCATGGCTCTCTGTGTATACTCTCCTATTTTCACCAAAACCCATTTAAGAGTCAAGTTACAAGGAGAGATGGGGGCTAATGAGAAGAGAAAGAGGTTGACTTTTCATTTCCCATTGATTTTTTCCTTCTCTTATTTTCATTTATCTTCTACTTTTAATTCTTATATTTTTCTGCTCCTTTTCTTTTATCTAATTTTCTTTATTGCTTGCATTCTCTTTTATGTTTTTTCTAATCTTCATTAATCACCAAATTACACTTCTAGTGTCAGAAAATAGGATTGCAGAACAATAGCATTAAAAACTATGCATAAATAAAATACATAAACGAGACACCAATATAACATGGCTCACCCAAGATGGGATACATCAACACAGAAATTTTTATTCCTTTCTATTAAACTGTCCATCAAAATCAAGGGATATAAAATGCAACACATTTGCAGCAACTTCATCTTTGCTCTCTCTCATAGTCTCGTCTTTCACAATACAATGATACATATCCGTAATACAATTCTTCATACAAAAGAGGCTTACCTTCTAGGGATAAAATCCCTAACATCATTCTAGGGATAAATTCCGTAACATTATTCCTACCGTCATATCTGAGATCTAATGGATGACTCATATTGACTAAGAAATTACAACATTTTACAAGGAAATTTTCATCATCTGGGTGTTCAAACGCGATTGAAATAATAATAAGAATAATCAAGCTCCACACCCAACATCTAGGTACCGAGTCTTAGAACCATTTGTTTGTTCCAATACATTTTGGATCAATCGGAGAAAATAATTTATGTTACTTGAGAAGTATAGATGAAAATTTCGGGGTAATTTTTAGGGGCAAAATTTTGCCAATTGACTAATTTTGGGGCATTTTTTTCAAAAAATAAATTTGTTATTTGGTCATTTTTACTGTCTAATATCGCCTATACATACATAAACTATGTTTTTAGCATAATATTCTCCAAAATTTACAAGTTTAAGTGGTAAATTATATGTTTCATATTTAATATTTGCCTACCTATCTATATATATATGATTTTTTTTAATAAAAAAAATTGCCTAGAATACTTCAATTAAGTATATTATTAGAATCCTTAAAAAAATACCATGGATGAAATAAACTCTTGTAAAATTAGTTGGGAATGAAATCATTATACTAAATTCAATTTCTGAAATGTTCTTTGTCAATGTTTGTTTATATTGATTGGCATTAAATGCTAATGACCTCAAATTATTAGTCTACACACTGAACAATATTTGGCTCATCGAACTTATCAATCCACATCTTCCATTACAAGAAAATCACAAACTATATTCTCTCTTCTATCAAATGTGAATGGATTATCATGGTCAAGGTGAAGGCCTAGTCAATATTATGAACAAGATAAGTCATATATTCCCTTTTATAGTAGCACTATTGTTTGCACTTTTCCTTTCTCTTGTATCTTATTTTGAACAAACCATAGTGTACACAAGATGCCCTCCACAACTTGCATAATTTGAATGTTTAACTATGAATTTAAAATAAATAACTTGTATTAGTTGTTTATATAACCCCTCCATTGCTAAGTATGCATTATGAAATTTTATTTATGATGTTGAGTTGATTCTAGGTACAACTACACTTACTGCAACTTCTTTCTTATCCATTGATTAGATATAAACATTGTCACTCATTACAATTTAATATTAATCGTATATGACGATGATGATGACGACGATGGTTATTGTCTATTAATGCGTTTTTTATTATTATCAAACCTTTAAGTAAAACCAATAAGGAAATAATTGAATGGATTAAAAAAAATTAATGATCAAACATATGATATAGAATCTTACCTAAATCTTTGTAGTTTTGGTGAATTAACGGGTTATATAGATCATTAGTATAGCAAATATTTTGAAGTTGAGACTTGGATTTAATGTGGGTATACATAGGAATTTTTTTAAGTATAAGTTCGTTCATCCTCCACCTTCTAAGTATCACAATGATGAAAAATTATTTCATCCCATAGCATTCTAGGATTGGTCCAATGACTAGTTTAACAATGGATTTCATGAAAGTTAATTTTGATTTTAACGATGTTTACTTTATTCAAGTTTAAGGTAGTTATAATAGAAAGATATTTTTGATATTCTAGATTGGGTTTATCGTCTTTCTTATGGTATCTAGATTTTTATCTTATATTCTATATCTTCATTGCACCATAATTTCTCCCTAAATTTGTAAGGTATAGTGTTTTTAATTATGTTAACAATATTTTGTAGAGTTATGTCCTCTTCTATTATCCAATGGTTTAGCCAAAAACTAATCAATTTATTTCATTCCCTTTTAGGTTGTTGATGAATTTAGCTTAAGTATAAAGTAATCGTACAATATCTCGTACCATTACATTAGTTACTTTATACATTAGGTACAAATTCATGGCCATTATCCCAATGAGTGAAAGGCCAAATTCTAAGAGAAAGATAATATATGGTGTATTTCCCTAAATTTTAAAACTATAAATTATAAAGTTCTTCATAATTTGCTTGAGTTTCCTTAGGGATTCCCTAGAGGGATCGCAACACCAAAATTCACATCCATAAGATGTTGAAATAATGTAACTGCAGAAGATATTTTATTGTACTTTTATTATATTATTGTTATCCCTCCTTTCTAGAGATTTTATTCTTCCTATTGAAGATGTCATTGATGTAATTGGTTATGTAAAAGTATTGAGGTAAAACCTCAGTTGTAAGTTAGGTCAATAGTACCCACAAAAGTATTGTTAAATATTCTTTTTGTGTCTCCCAAGGAAAGTCATCCATGTTGGAGAAATTAAGTTGGACTTGTTGGGTTATTAAAATTCCTAGTTGACGTGTATAAATAGATGAGGCTCCCTCCTCATTAGGACACACTCACAACTTAAGCAAGTTCACTAGAGAGAGAAAGAGGAGTCCATTTAGAGGAGAAGAAGTAGCCTAAATTATTCTTGGGGTATTACATTGTACTTGGTTGGATTCTATATCGAGGAAGTTTTGTTGGGTTTTCTCCCCCACGAGGGTTTCCCAAGATAAATCTCTACGTCTTATTTGCCTTGTTGTGCTTGTCATTCTTTCAGTGATCTTCTTGTTATTGGGCATAAAAGTTTTAAAATATAACATGGTATCAAATCCAACCTGAAAGAAGTCATTGTGCAATAGTTTGTCTGTAGTACAAGAAGATAGGGTTTGTTGTTCTGAACAACTCCCTCATCAGATCAGTTGAAAAATAAGGATAGATCAAATCACCCTAGGAGGGTTCATCTTTCTGTGGTGGCAAAATTCCATTATGAAATATTTTCAATCTTTTACTTGTCACTACTACTGGCAGGAACTAGGGCATCAGATTTTTCAAGATTCTGTCCACACTTTTGGAGGAAGGACCTCATTGCTCAACTTGCCTTGGGAGGCACATATTTTCATCCAAACACATCTTCAAGATCTCCAACTTGAAAAATTAGGGTTTTCCATCAAAACCTAAGTCACGCTTAAGCTGGTTCCATGATCAACCTTATTACTAGTGAGTTCTACTTTCTATATTTCCATTTGAGGTTCCCATTCAATAAATTTTACAAACAACACTAAGATTCATGAAAATATTGAAGGATGAGAAAAATTCAGGGATGGAAGTACAGAGTCATGCTCATCCTTGAAGAACATGACCTAGAAGGATATGTCAAAAATAAAGTCACGGAAGGAAAAGGATATGAAGCCAAAGATAAGCATAAGAAGGATATGATTAAGGCTAAGAGGATCATAGTTGACTCCATCAAGGACCACCATATTCCTCAAGTATCCTCAAAGAATACTATAAAATAAATGTTCGATGCACTAACTACTATATTTGGAGGAAAGAACATCAATGTAAGAATGACCTTGAGAAATCAACTCAAGGGATTGAAGAACCAAAAGGTAGAAACTATGTTGTCATACTTCACAAGAGTATCTCATATCAAAGAAAAATTGGAGGCTATTGGTGACATGGTAGAAGAAGCGGAAGTTGTGATGAGCACCTTGAATGGTCTCCCAAGGGATTGGGGATATTTCATCAGAGGAATATTTTCTAGAAGAAATCCCACCAAGTTCAACATAATTAATTAGGAATAATGTGTGTAGGAAGAAGGAAGGATAGCTAACAGAGAATAAAAACTAAATGATGATGAATATCAAGCCTTGGAAGCTCATGCAAAGAAAGAATCAAATAAGAGAAAGGATCATGATCAATATCTCAAAAGGAATCAAAAGTTTCAAAGTAACTCAAGACCCAAGAGAGACTTCTCATCCTTTGAATTTTTCTCCTGTCACAAGATGGGACACATTGCAAGAAATTGTCATCTCAAAGTAGAACAATTTAAGAAGAAAAGCAAGAAGTTCCATGCCCATGCAGTTGAAGATGATGGCCCATTTGAAAAAAAGAACAATGAAGATGAAGACTCTATTGAAGAATATGTTTTGATTTCAACCCTCATTGGATCAGTCTCACATGGAAGTGACACTTGGATCATAGACAATGGAGCTTCTAGACATATGAAAGGTTATAAATACTCTCTCCAATGTCTTGTTAAAAAAAATCACCTAACAAAGTAAAGCTTGGAGATGACTATCAATATCCCATCAAAGGAATGGGAGAATCCTTTTACATGTTGGACTTATGAAATTCCATGAAGATGAAGGGGGACTTATATGCCCTAGGTTTGAAAAATAATATCCTTTCTATTTGATACTTAGATAAGAAAGGTTTCAGAGTTGAATTTGCAGATGGAGAAATCCTCATGTGGCAAAAGGGAAAGACAATAATGATACATTTGTGATTGGAATAGAAGAAGGAGGATTCTACAAATTGAAGGGACACTCATTATCATCCCTAACAACAAGTACCATTAACCCATGTGAACTATGGCATATGAGACTCGCTCATGTGAACTACAAAGCATTTCCAATTGTGAGCAAGTTAGAAACAGGTTTATGAGAGATTCAGATCAATCATGAAGGATTTTGTTGTTAGACACTGAGAGGAGGGGTGAATCAGTGTGAAGCCAATTTTATAACTTTTCTTCACTTGTCACAATTAACTACCAATTCACCATTACATTATTCTATCAATCTCATAATCAAAACATATTTCACTTCATCATTCACGTATCATAAGCATTTGAATCATTAAGAACCATAATACAACAAAACACAACACCATATAATTTTGTAATCTTTTTGTATTAGTTTTGGTCCGGCTACAACCGTTAGGTAAAATCAGCACCTATTGATACAAAGAGAACCTAATATGTATCTAGGACCCTGCCTGGTTTTCTTAGACCCTGCTAAGAAGGGTTTGAGGTATCCTAACCTCAAATATAAGTCAAGCTTGCATTTACAATTAAATCTCACTATCACATCAACATCATATGTTTCTTCAATCTGTTCTGCTGTTGGTCAATACTGCTGATCATCTGCTCATCACTCTCATCAATACTGCTGCAACACACGTCTCAATCTTCGCTATTCATCAACACTTGCTCTTCAATACTTCCAAGTCATCAAGGTTTTCTCATTTATTCTTGCTGGTCAACTGTCATCTCATCATCATGTCTTTTGTTGTAGGCGTATCACTGCTATATAATCATTATTGTCTGGTTCACTTGGTTGCTGGTCATGTCTTCTGTTTGTTGCATCATCAACAAGTTAGGGCTGTCATCATCATTCACTTGGACTTCAAAGAGCCAGGGTGCCATCATCCAAATACTTCGTCAACGGCTTCTAGGGCTGTCATCATTATCATCATCAACAAATTATCATTATCAACAGGTGCATCAAGCATGCATAATTAGGCATCATCATAGAACAAGGCACTCATCATCATGTGCAAGTGTGCATATATGTCTTCCCTCATCATTATATCCTATATCATTATCAAATCATCATCTACATAGCATGCATCAATATGGAATTATCATGCAACTTCACACTTCATAAATACACCACTGAGTATACCGCTTTATCTTTCAAACATCTCATACTCAGGCTGTGTGTTTAGATATCAGAGGACTGTTAGTAACCTCAGATGTCCAAAGAAGTCACTACTTTATCATCACAAATTGCAGCATTATCATCAACAAGGTCTATCACCATCTAGCTCTTGGTCAGACGGTATGTACCTGGTATGCTTCCTATGGTGCTAAAATAAACTCATCCTTAGAGATTTGTAGATACTTCCTTGTCACTAGTCACTATCAAATGTTGTCACTGGTTAGATCAAAGAAGTCTGCTCATACACTGCTCATACCACAATACCAAGGAGTATACTGCTTATGTCAAAACATCTACTCATACACTGCACAGTCTCACTCAATCATCACTCTTTATGTCGTATCAAGTCAATGCATAGTCATAAAGACTGTCACCTTCTGAACCCAAAAGGGTGTAGGACTAAACCTTGGAGAGTCCTTCAACCCATAAGTTTTGATCAAAGTTCTCATGAACAAAAAAAGCTACGACTATCAAAATAGTCACAATTCAAATGTTGCTTCAGACTTAAGGTAAAGTCATACTTACTTGAACATGGACTGCTTGAACATAGCTTTACACAATTTTCCGTTGACTGATCGCTAAGCTTATCTCAATAGGGCTTGTACACTGTAACCAACGAACCTTTAGTTACCAAAATCAGAGTTTGAAGTATTTCAACCATGAAGTGATCTTAATGTATTTACACAGTGCTTAGTAACTCCCACTTCTCCAACTGTCTATGTATAAACTGAGGTTGTACAAACTGTGGCTTCTTGAACAAATTCAAATCAAGGATCAGTGATGTAGCTGCTTCACTTCGGATGCCCTTCCTACCTGTGAGCCCCTGTGTAAGAGGTCTTTGTTACAGTTGTATCTTAGAAGTCTGAGAGATTAGGCATATGTACAAATGCCTTTACTTGTTTATGTGTATTTGGCTGCCCTGAGTTTAACCAATCTAAAACACCACAAGTTCATCTTCCGCTGCTGCAGATATACTTAAAGATCAAAAAATTCAACACCTTCACAAATAGCTGCAACTTTCTTTCACAAAATCAGTGTTTAAAGACTTCAATCAACCTCTAGATCAGACATTCTGTGTACTTAGAACCTGTGGCTGTCTTAGTCTCTGTTTATCCTTCGCTGCCTTTAGATGCCAAGTTAAATCTCAAATCAGAGTTAAGATAACACCCTTTACTGTTGCTGCTCCTCAGTCTCGAATATCCTTAGTAGCTACCTCAGTGATGCCTGAAATTCAAAGCTAAAATATTCACTCTTTCACTTGCTCATACCAAAAATTATATCAGACTTTTGAACGCAAAAGCATGTCTATGGCTGCCTCAGTGATCACCAAAAAAACTCATTTTTACTGCTGCTATTACAGTGAACTCGAATTTACTCAGACCAAAAACAAATAACTTAGTTCAGCTACTCTTCCTCAGATTACGAGTTCACCACAGTTCACACTTCATTATTCTGCAAGTGGCTTCCTCAGTGATCACCAAAAAAAATTCATTTCTGCTACTACAATGAAGTCACCCGAGTGTTGCAAAAATCAGACTGGGAAAAAAAAAACTGACTGCTACCTCTGAATTTTCCTCAGTTCAGACCACCAAAATTACAGACCTCCGTGACCACCCTACTCCTCCACTATGGCTGCCTCAGACACATCTGAATTTCAGAGCTAGAACTCAGCACCGAAAATCACACCTCAAAAATTGAACACTTGATCGGTATTTATATTGATTTTTCATTACTTTGGAGCCAACCTGTTAAAGGAATTATATTAAATTTTTGCTGGGTCGATTTGTATGAAATTCAATATTTTATTTTTATTTTGTAATTTGAATTTAAATATTAATTTGGGGCCGACCTTCAATTGAGTCATCACATCATCACAACATTCCTTCAATACCATTAAGAATGGTTTTAGGGTTTGTTGTAAGGATTACATCAAGCCCTTAGGGCTTCCAAAGACATGCCGTCATTCCACATGCAAGATTATCATCTACAATAACCATGGGCTCCATATCATCTCCTTCAAGGGTTCAAGGACCATTAACCCAACAAATGTGGATCCAAAGGCTTCTTCATGTCAACCAAGACTTCTCCAAGGGTTTCAAGACTCCATCAAATCATCAATAACCATGCAAGCCAGAAATGACCACAGAATGGGTCATTTGGCCCATTTGGTGTTCTAAAGGATTCTTTGGCATGCCAAGGGTCTTCATGGGCTTCTTCATCCACCTCAACCACACCATGAGACCTCCAAGGGTCACAATATCTTCTGTGGGGATGCTAGGTCTTCTTCTGGGGTACCATGACAACATCATAGCATGAATGACCATAGAATGGGTCATTAATGCTTCTCTAACCCATCTAGGGTTTCTCCAACATCCATCAAGGCTTCAGGACCATCTCCAGGGTCTTTAATGTCTTCAGCAAGGTGGCAGCTTCAAGATTCATCCTTGTGGGTACAAGGACCTTTTCAACTGGGTATAAGGTGCTTCAAGGCACAAACCCACTCTGTAAGGGATAAAGGCACTGTAGGTGGGACTTGGTGGCATCAATGACATCCCGTGGGGCCACTGCAAGTCCATGTTGGCATCAATGAAAATTTCATCAACAATCTCCCCCTTTCTCATTGAAGACAACAACTCATGCTCCCCTTTTGTCTACATCTCTCCCTTTGTCTTCCTCTCTCCCCCTTTGGCATCAATGGCAAAGGGTGTCCACATACCTGTGTCTGAAATCTCTGATCACTACTCACTTCTCCCCCTGTCAATATGCACGATCCTAGGAACTGTTTGTATGCTTGGAGTAACCAACCTTTCTCCATTGAGTTCATCCTCCAGGCTTATGTACTCAAGGTGTGCTAAGGTCTTTGAGAGACCTTACACTTGGATTGTCGTATGGCAGCCATCTTCCCTGCTCTGATCAACCTTTCCTATCTGCAACTGCTCAGTCTTCCTTATCCATACTTACTTCTTGGCATCTGTCCTTTGAGCATTTGTACCGGCTTTCCTTGATGAGCTATATAGGAAACTTCTCAAGGATTGTTTTCATGTACTCCAACAATCTTGAGCTTTGTGCCCAAGGCCACTGCAGCGATAACACCTTATCGTACGACAATGTGCAACAATGTGACCAACATTGTTGCATGACCAACATCTGACTGAGCTGTTGGAACTTCCAACACTTCTTTGATCAACTTCATTTCTCCATGCTTGAGAGTGTCTATGACTGTAGGCATTTGATTTCTGATCTTCAAATCTTCTTGCTGATGTATATGAAGGACTCCTTCTTGGCTGACTTCTTTGACTGGCACATTCATGGGATTTATGTCCAAACCCACTACACATGTAGCATTTCAATCTGTGACATGTGGCAGCAAAATGTCCAACTTGATTACATGTCCAACATCTAACTCAGTCATTGGGGCTTCCAGCCCTTCTTCTTCCATAGAATCTACAATCCATAGCATTATGACCAAAGTTAGAACAAAAATAACAATAACCATTGAAGCCACTTTCATACCTGGGTCTTGGAGTTGTTTCTTTGCTTTGAGGAATAGACCTAACTCCTTGTTTCATCTTTGAACTTCCAAAGTCCTTGTTGTCATGTGCAGGTGCATGGGGAGCAGCTTTGGACATTGATGGACCTGCTTCTAGAGTCTTCAGAGACCAAGTGTCATCTTCAGATTTTTCTTTGTTCTTCTTGTAACCAAGACCAGTTTTGTCGAGTGGATATCTTTGGCAATCTAAGATATTATATAGGACAATTGAACTGTCTTGGAACTTGACCAAGGCTTCGTTCTTCTTACCTTTCTTCCTGAGTCCAACTACCTCCATTTCCAACTTCTGGACTGTCTCCTCCTTTTCTTCCAGTTGAATCTTCAAGATTTCTTTTGTCCTCTTGGCTTCCTCTAGCTGAGTCTTCAGATCATGATTGACCTCTCTAGTTTCTTCAAGCTCTTGAGTAGGATTTTTTGATTCTTCATTTTGACTGATCAATTCAGTATTTAATTGTTCAACTTCAACATCGTTGTCTTTCATTTGATCCCACAACTCTTTTTCCTTGTCTTTGAGCTTTATAAGCAACACTTTCATTGACATGGTCTTCTGCTGATATTCATTCGAGTCCAAGATTTTCTTTTTCAACTTTGTGAAATCACTCTGGTTCAAATTTACTGTGTTTAGGAACCAATTGGATCTGAGATCAATATTTAGCAACGTGAGATGTATCTCATGTGCAGTCTGTGATAGCCCTTCATCACCTTCTGCAAGAACCTTCTCAATTTCATCACACAAGCTATCATTATAATCACAAGAGTCCATACCTTTACTAGAGTCCTCTTCTTGTTAGCCTTCTTCTTAATTGAGCTCTTCTGGGGGCTTATCTTCTGATTCCTGATCTATCTTTTTAGGTTCTAGTCTTGTCTTCTGATACTCACTCTCCAACTTGAACCATAGGTCTTTTGCCGAAGTCTACTCTCCTACACTTTCCTTCACTGGGCTGGGAAGTCCATCCATGAGGAACTTCAAGGCTATAGTGTAGTCCTTCTTTGCTTCCTTCTGTGCAGCTGATTTTCCTTTCTTGCTTGAGGGAGCGAGTGGATTGATAACAATTTCCCAAATACCAAAATTCTTCAGATAATCCTTCATTTTGCTCCTCCAACTGAAATAATCTATAATATCAAGTATATGCACGTCATTGCTTGATGACTCTTTCTTTTCCTCCATTGTGTCTAAGGATCTCCTTCAAGCTTTCTAGGCTTATGACGAAGGCCGACTCTGATTCTAATTGTTAGACACTGAGAGGGGGGGGTGAATTAGTGTGAAGCCAATTTTATAACTTTTCTTAACTTGTCACAATTAACTACCAATTCATCATTACATTATTCTACCAATCTCGTAACTTAAAACATCTTTCACTTCATCTGTCACATACCCCAATTTTGTAAAATAATGTTAATTGTTTTAATTATATTTCCTAAGACATTATGTTAAATTTAATGATAAGTAGGAATTGATGACTCAGCAGAGTCAAAAGAAGTGGAATGTAATTCTGAATATTTTATTATTAATACATAAAAAGTGGAGACAATAGCATGGGAGAGCTGTTAATAAGAGTGTACTGGTCAAACTGGTGGAAGGAACTAGGTGGAGGGAAAAAGACAAGTGGCAGCATTCGCAAACACTTCCTATGTTGCAGGTGGCAACTTCCCTACATTTGGGGTCATGATCCCCTAAGAAAGTGGGATCAGAGCAGGTGGCTCAATAAATGACAACTAACCCAAAAAGACCTAGGAAATCTTTTTAAAAGTACCCAATGAATAGAACTGAGGCTTCTTAGAGATTTTCCCGAGAAGAATTATTCAGGAGGAATGCTATTCAGGAAATTCATTGGGGAAAAAGGGAAAATCAGTAAGGAAGGTGTTTTGAGAGAAAGTCTGCGGTAACTTGATTTGTTATAGCTTGTTAAGCTGGGAGAACTTACTGAAAAGTTCAGGGTTGTATTAAGTTTGTAGACTGGTACTTGATTATTGTTGCACCTAGTTCCAGCCAAGGAGACCAGAGCAAGCTCGGGGGTCCTGAGGAGTCGATGTTTGAGCGCTCTCCAGGAGTTGGTAGGGAGGAATAGCCTCCCATTGATGTTGTTGTCCAAGTTCAAGAACAGGTTCTGTCCTCTAACAGCCTTTGTTTTAATAACTGCGTATGATTGAATGTATGTTTGTAGATTATGATGTAAAGATTTAGATGGCTTAGTAATATAGTTGTTCTTAGTTTGTCAGTAATAGAATTTTTTGATGAGAAATAAAAACCCACTTGTGTTTTTCCTCATCTGAAGTGACCAGACTGTACTCCAGCACAGGGGTGAAATTATGAACAAAGATAGTAGGATGAAATTGTAGATTAGAATGTTAATAGAATTATAGAGCATTTCTTTGTGTTGTTATCAGAAGAAATATCCTTTGTATTAGTAGTATTAACCTGTATTGAAACTGTTATTCTTTTTAGAAACAGAGAAAGAAGCTAGGTTAACTACTGATAGTAGCAGGAATGAGTAGATAAAACTGTTTTGATACAGTAGTTACTTTCAGTATTCTCATTGCTTAATTGAATTCAAGAGAAAAGTAAGGTAGTTCACTAGAGTAGGATTAAGCTAAATAAAGATACTTTACAGTCTACTTCTTTCCAGATTTAACTACTGTTTGTATAATAAACAACACTGAAAGAAAGATTAGCTAGAATGATTGATTGTTTCTACAGGTGACATATTGAATTTCAAACTTTATTTATGGTTAGCAATCTATGTGTTTTATTTATTGGGTTTTATTTAGTTAAGCATAAATAAATTCCACAAATGCCATCCTATACTTTTAAGTTGTTAACAATTGCAGTACTAAGTTCTTTTCTTATATTTTCTAAATATTAACCTGTAACATAATTAAGACAATTTAGTATACAGAGAACTTCTGTAAAATATATAGTACAGTAAGTATAATAATATAGTAATAAATTACTAAGTTTATTTACGATTATAAATAAACATAGAATAAGGGTAACAATTTTATAATAACATTTAAAATTCTTTTAAATAAACTAAACTGAGTAAAATTAATAACAGAAGCCATAATACTTACAGATAAGACAACAGTCTTATAATATATTCTTTCTATCATATATGTTGCATGGACTAAGTATGCAGATTATATACTAACTATAGAAGCAATATCATTTTTAATTTTAGTAACACGAAATAAAATTATAACTTCTACACCTAAAAGAAAAAAGAAGTAAGTGTTAGTTACTTAAGTACTCCACAAAGAACATTAAGTGTTTTATTTTATTCTTTTAGTAAAATTATAATAACATTGACAGGGTTTATAAAACAAACTGAATATAAAAATAATGTACAGGAAAACCCTAATAATAATTTATAAAATTATTATGGAAATAAAATCAAGTATATTAATGCACGACCATTAATCAATAGAGTGACGAAGTGCTCAACTTATCGAGCTTAAGCAAAAATTATACAACCTAACTAACAACCTCATAATTTACAGAGGCATATTATAAATCAAAGGTAAACGCTGTAAATATTTTCTTACTGTCGAGCTTCAAATATTATAATGATAACATAAATAAGCATATAAATTTCAGTACTGTATTATAAACAAAGAAATATAAAAAAGAAAAACAGTATTAATAACTTATATCGTGGACTTAGGGTGAAACCCTGTAAATTCAAAATTACAATAGAGGTAAGAAGCCGAGGGTTGTAAACCTTGTCTCAATTCAGGCTCACAGCCTCATTTATTACATAGTAAGATAAACAAAAAGAAACTAGCGTATACAACCACGACCGAAGCCGGAGCACCCTCATACAAATGCAGGGGCCTCTTCAACTACCACAAGTATCAAACAATTTAACAGGACAACTGAAGCCGCAAGGGTTACAGGCCTCAACGCGCCAACCCTCAAAAGTCCCAAAGGAACCCCACAAAGAGAAAGTGCCATGGTTTAACTAGGCTTACCAGGAACTTGTAACTGCTGTTCAAACTTTGTACTAGAAGCCGCGCAGAAGGGAGGGCCAAGACCTGTAACCACGAAGAAAACAATAATGTTAGAAACTTGTAAGCTGGAATAAATATTTATGTATTTAAAACAAAACAGTAAAATTGAAGGGAGGACTTACAAACTACCCACCTAATCTTTGTTTTGAGGCGCGACCACCAGCAGCAATAAAACAGCCACCAACGCGAGGAGGAAACCCTGCTGCAGGGAGGGAGAAGAGGATTAACATAAAACAACACTCAATCACAATGCAGAAGGACAAGACTTCGACTCTCACTGAGGAAGGAGTTTATCTCTGTCAAGGGTTCGGGTTCGAGCTAGTATGACAGAGAAAAACCTAAGGGAAGAACAGCTAACGGATGACCAACAGCAACACATGGGACGACACTGCTAAAACGTGATAACGAGCTAGAGGATACCATTGCAGAGGAGCAGCGCAACAAGGGTGCACCAGCACCACCGTAGAGCGACAGGAGCCTAAAGGTGAAGGAGGGAATGGTGAGCTAGGGTTTGACTACTGCTCTTATAACTACGTAACGCATGGCCATGGTAATGCCACGTTACCAACAAATAAATTTACTTGCGGTGGGTGGATTCGTATAGTTCGGAAGAGGTTCCACCAAGAAATGATTGCAATCATTTTATACATCAAGGTTACTCTTAGCCTTGCTGCAAAGTCAGCTTATCATTCCTATGCTGCTTGAAAGAACATAAAAATCATTACTTTAAACACTTAAACCTTGCACTCATTAAGGTCGTGGAGACAATTACGACCAATGCTTGGTAAATTATGGTATTCATATAACTTAACAAGATTAAACCTATGATTGTTATGGCAGGGTTATGATTATAACCTTTCTTGCTAGGTAAACAATATTCACCATAGCTTATAAATGTTTGAAAAAGAGGCAATTCCTCTATAAAGTTTATAGAACCATAAAATAAAGATTAAGCTATAATTTGATCATGAACATGGTTGTTTCTTAGGCCTCTTATTCCCACCTTTTACTTTTTCTTATGCATTATGAAATATTAAGTTCAATCAACTTCCGGCTTAACATAAAAGTATACTTGGAAGATTAGAAAGGAGGTTTATAGAGTAAAAACTATGACATTGGTCCTATTGTTCATAATAACCTCAATGGCTTATCTATATTGGTTAAAATAGTAACATTTGGTAAAAAGATACAAAAAGAGAGTAGTAACTACTATGTGGTGACAACTTCTGCTTAAGGCAATATCCTTAACCATAATTTATGACTTGGCAAGGTTAAGCCACATTTCTCTTATCTAAAAATTTCACCATAATAAAATAGATGGGCCATATAATGATTAAGTAATGCATTCTTTTACGAATTATAGTCTCTTGAGGACATGTCCCGTTTATAAACATAAAGGGAATAGGATAAAACCTGATTCCAGTAAGATATATATATTACTAAAGATAAGCTCTAGTTATGCTTCAAAACAGTTGATGAGTGAATAAAAACTCTATGCATCAACTTTAGTATAGTTTTCTTAAAAAGCAGTTGAAATAAAGTTGTAAACTCTTTTAAACTTCAAAGTTTGAAAATGGAAACAGTAATACATAAACCCCTTATCAATTTACATTTACTATGTAAATGTAATTATATACAAATGAAATCGTACCATAGATTTTATAACTCTGTTACTCTTACTTTGTTGTAAAGAATCAGTAAGACATTTTTATACATCACGACTATGATAGATATGGAATAGTTCCGTAATCATCAAGAACCATAAAGTTACTTCTACTAGAAAGAAGGGCAGTTAATAAATGTACCTCAACAAGCGTTGGAAATTGTTTAGCTTTTATTTTCTTACTGATCTTTTCTGTTGCGACGAACTTGAATTTAAATACTTTAGAATTGCGACAAGCAGCACCAAAACCTCTTACCTGTAGTCTATAAGAACAGGCAAACTTTCTGCATTAGCTTGAAAGCTAAGTAAGCCCATGTTTGCATGACAGTCCCACCTTGTGGTTGCAAAGAGAAACAAAGTCAGCAAACTGAAAAGAACTGTTCTATCACTAAACATAACCAATAGATAATTCAGATAATGAATTTGGTAACATATAACTAATTTAGTAATTAGTTTAATGTAATTATGAAAATTATATGCTTTTAAAAAATTTTAAATTTTTCAAAAAATTTGGGGTTTTGACATCATCATTCACGTATCATAAGCATTTGAATCATTAAGAACCATAATACAACAGAACACAACACCATATAATTTTGTAATATTTTTGTATTAGTTTTGGTCCAGCTACAACCATTAGGTAAAATCGGCACCTACTCTGTATCCAGGACCCTACCTGGTTTTCTTAGACCCTCCTAAGAAGGGTTTGAGGTATCCTGACCTCAAATACAAGTCAAGCTTGCATTTACAATTAAAGCTCATTGTCACATCAACATCATCTGTTTCTTCAATCTGTTCTGCTGCTGATCAATACTGCTGATCATTTGCTCATCACTCTCATCAATACTGCTGCAACACACTTCTCAATATTCGTTGTTCATCAACACCTACTCTTCAATACTGCCAAGTCATCAAGGTCTGCTCATTTCTACTGTTGTTGGTCAACTGTCATCTCATCATCATGTGTTTTGTTGTAGGTGTATCACTGCTATATAATCACCATTGTCTAGTTCACTTGGTTCCTGGTCATGTCTTCTGTTTGTTGCATCATCAACAAGTTAGGGCTGTCATCATCATTCACTTGGACTTCAAAGACCTAGGGTGCCATCATCCAAATACTTCATCAATAGCTTCTAGGGATGTCATCACTATCATCATCAACAAATTATCATTATCAACAGGTGCATCAAGCATGCATAATTAGGCATCATCATAGAACAAGGCACTCATCATCATGTACAAGTGTGCATATATGTCTGCCCTCATCATTATATCCTGTATCATTATCAAAGCATCATCTACATAGCATGCATCAATATTAGATTATCATGCAAATTCACACTTCATAAATACACCACTGCGTATACCGCTTTATCTTTCAAACATCTCATACGCAGGCTGTGTGTCAAGCTATTAGAGGACTGTTAGTAACCTCAGATGTCCAAAGAAGTCACTAGTTTATCATCACAAATTGTAGCATTATCATCAACAAGGTCTATCACCATCCAGCTCTTGGTCAGACTGTATGTACCTGGTATGCTTCCTGTGGTGCTCAAAATAAACTCATCCTGGGAGATTTGTAGATACTTCCTTGTCACTAGTCACTATCAAATGCTATCACTGGTTAGATCAAAGAAGTCTGCTCATACACTGCTTATGCCACAATACCAAGGAGTCTACTGATATACTGCTTATGTCAAAACATCTACTCATACACTACACAGTCTCACTTAATCATCACTCTTTATGTTGTATCAAGTCAATGCATAGTCATAAAGACTGTCACCTTCTGAACCCAAAAGGGTGTAGGACTAAACCTTGGAGAGTCCTTCAACCCATAAGTTTTGATCAAAGTTCTCATGAACAAAAAAAGCTATAGCTATCAAAATAGTCACAATTCAAATGTTGCTTCAGACTTAAGGTAAAGTCATAGTTACTTGAACATGGACTGCTTGAACATACCTTTACACAATTTGCTTTCGAATGATCGCTAAGCTTATCTCAATAGGGTTTGTACACTGTAACCAATGAACCTTTAGTTACCAAAATCAGAGTTTGAAGTATTTCAACCATCAAGTGATCTTATTGAATTTACACAGTGCTTAGTAACTCTCACTTCTCTAACTGTCTATGTATAAACTGAGGTTGTACAAATTGTGGCTTCTTGAATGAATTCAAATCAAGGATCAGTGATGTAGTTGCTTCACTTCGGATGCCCTTCCTGCCTGTGATCCCTTGTGTAAGAGGTCTTTGTTACAGTTGTATCTTAGAAGTCTGAGAGATTAGGCATATGTACAAATTCCTTTACTTGTCTATGTGTATTTGGTTGCCCTGAGTTTAAGAAATCTAAAACACCACAAAATCATCTTCTGCTGCTGCAGATATACTTAAAGATAAAAAACTTTAACACCTTGACAAACAGCTGCAACTTGCTTTAACAAAATCAGTGTTTAAAGACTTCAATCAACCTCCGGATTAGACATTCTGTGTACTTAGAACCTGTGGTTGTCTTAGTCTCTGTTTATCCTTCGCTACCTTTAGATGCCAAGTTAAATCTCAAATCAAAGTTAAGATAACACCCTTTACTATTGCTGCTCCTCAGTCTCGAATCTCCTCAGTAGCTGCCTCAGTGATGCCTGAAATGAAAGAGCTAAAACATTCACTCTTTCACTTGCTCATACCAAAAATTATATCAGACTTTTGAACACAAAATCATGTCTATGGTTGCCTCAGTGATCACCAAAAAAACTCATTTTCATTGATGTTGTTACAGTGAACCTGAATTTATTTAGACCAAAAAAAATCTTAGTTCAGCTGCTCTTCCTCAAATTACGAGTTCACCATAGTTCACACTTCATTATTCTGCAAGTGACTGCCTCAGTGATCACCAAAAAAAATTCATTTCTACTGCTACAATGAAGTCACCTCAGTGCTGCAAAAATTAGACTGAAAAAAAAAACCCTTAAAAATTGAACTCGTGATGGGTATTTATATTGATTTTTCATTAGTTTAGAGCCGACCTATTAAAGGAATTATATTAAATTTTTGCTGGGCCAACTTGTATGAAATTCAATATTTTATTTTTATTTTGTAATTTGAATTTAAATATTAATTTGGGGCCGACCTTCAAGTGAGTCATCACATCATCACAACATTCCTTCAATACCATTAAAAATGGTTTTAGGGTTTGTTGTAAGGATTACATCAAGCCACTTGGGCTTCCAAGGACATGCCATCATTCCACATGCAAGAGTATCATCTACAATATCCATGGGCTCCATATAATCTCCTTCAAGGGTTCAAGGACCATTAACCCAACAAATGTGGATCCAAAGGCTTCTTCATGTCAACCAAGACTTCTCCAAGGGTTTCAAGACTCCATCAAACCATCAATAACCATGCAAGCCAAAAATGACCACAGAATGGGTCATTTGGCCCATTTGGTGTTCCAAAGGATTCTTTGGCATTCCAAGGGTCTTCATGGGCTTCTTCATCCACCTCAACCACACCATGAGACCTCCAAGGGTCAAGATATCTTCTATGGGGATGCTAGGTCTTCTTCTGGGGTACCATGACATCATCATAGCATGAATAACTAGATAATGGGTCATTAATGCTTCTCTAACCCATCTAGGGTTTCTCCAACATCCATAAAGGCTTCGAGACCATCTCTAGGGTCTTTAATGTCTTCAACAAGGTGGCAGCTTCAAGATGCATCCTTGTGGGTACAAGGACCTTGTCAACTAGGTACAAGGTGCTTTAAGGCACAAGCCCACTCTGTAAGGGATCAAGGCACTGTAGGTGGAACTTGGTGGCATCAATGACATCACGTGGGGCCACTGCAATTCCATGTTGGCATCAATGACAATTTCATCAACATTTGCAAGGGATGTGCTCAAGGGAAGAATATGAAGAACCAATTTCCAAGAAGCAACAGTAATGAAAATTGGATCTTGGACATTGTTCACTGAGATGTATGTGGTCTGATGTCATCCACTTCATTAAGAGGGTATGTTTATTATGTCTCTTTCATTGATGACTATCCCCACAAGAATTGGATTTACTTCTTGAGGATCAAAGATGAAGTATTTGAAAAGTTCAAATAATTCAAGGATCTTGTAGGAAAATTATCTAGAAAGAAGATCGAGACCTTGATATCCGACAATGGACGAGAATTCACTTCAAATAAATTCAAATATTTGTGCAAAAAAGATAGGATTAAGAGGGAGCTAATCACACCCTATAATCATCAACATAATGGAGTAGTAGAAATAAACAATAGAACTATCATGGAAGCTATGAAATCCATGATCCATGATCAAGACCTACCCACGCACTTATGGGTTGAAGCATGTAGGGCTGCAGTGGATGTCCATAACATAATCTCCTAGATTTTTCTTGGGAACAAAAATGTAGAAGAAATGTTTAGAAAAGAGAAGCCTAAAGTCAACCACATGAATATATTTGAATTCCCTATGTTTATACATGTTCCCAAGGAGAAAAGATAAAAATTGGACCTTCCAGAAAGAAGGGAATATTTGCTGGTTACAGTGATCAGTCAAAAGCTTATAGAGTATACATTCCAGGTTACCGCCAGATTAATATCAACATAGATGTCATATTTGATGTAGATGAAACTTTTAGTAAGTCCAGATAGAACCATGAAAATGAAGAGCATGAAGAGGAACATGAATCCCCTAGAGTTGAAGAAACACGTGGAGTGCCAGTCTGACATGTTGAAGAAGAACAATTACTAGAATACCATGACATGGAAGAAACTCAAAGGCCTATGGAGATACCTTAGGAGATGTTATCTTGTGAAATGGAACTTCTCCGTCTAAGTACTAACACTCAATGTCAGTATACAAAAGGACAAAATGGATAAAAGTGTCCAAAACACTATAGATGTGCATGACCTTTGATGCATCATCCTCTTACTAGCCTGACCTTCTTTTATAAGGTCATTAGGGTGAATTCACGACTATTTCCATTACAACCCACGTATCATTCATGAGTATTGACATTGCAACCCACGTATACATGATCAGGGTTGGAATTTGCGGGTTGCCCTTATGAAAGTCATGTATCATGCATGACCTGCTAGTAGTAATAGTCGCGAATGCCCTAATCCAAAATTAAAAAATATAAACATTTTTAGTCGCAGATAGTTGGTCTCTTAATCATAACTATCCAACCTTCCCCAACCATCTCAACCTTCATAACCTCTCTCTTTTCTCATGTTAAAATAGAGGGTAGAGGTTGAGGCTAAACAATCATCAATTCTAGAGAAAAGTTATGATGTTGGTTTTTTTTTGGAGATCTTGGAGCAATAGAACTCAATTTCCTTAGATAGCAGAGGAGAACTTGTTTCAGATACTAGTTGTAATCTTCCATCACTTGTTTATCAATAAAGAGAGTCCTTCTTCTAATATGTGTCTTTGTACTCTTATATATTGTGATTTATGAATTGTCTTGTTATTTCATTGCACACATTTTATTTCATTAATCATCTATATAATATATAAGATATTGCAGGAAAGGTATTTCTCTTTGCAGGTGTTGAAGGTTCCTTAGAAGCTATTGGAGAAATTTGTGATTGAAGAAGAAAGCTAGGATCGACCATCATAAGAAAGGTACACCTAATGTCTTCCTTATTTCTCTGTCAAATTATTTAATGGTTGAATGTCTGCAAGTTTATTTAGTACATTGGTAACCCGAGAGACCCTATATTATAAGTTTGTATTCTCCTTAACAACAAAACTGGTGACTCCGCTGGGGGGTCCAACCTGTTGTGGGTCCCTTTTTTGGTTTTCTGTCAGTTTTGTTCTGATTGATTCTGTTAGTGATCTGTTCTATTTTTTCCTTTGGTTGTCAATGACTCATGCTCAGAACCTTCATGTCATTCATTTTTCTCTTTAAAAAGTTTGACAGTATTCATGCCTTGTCAGTATATACAGTCGTGAATTATCGGTTGTATTCGCAGGTTTCTTCGGTAACAGTTGCGTATGGTATGCAGGATGCTTTTATGACTGTCACAAATTTTCAGTAGGTGTCTGTCAGTCAGTAAGGATTTTCTTGTCCTTCATTTTCTAATTATTCAGGAGTCTGATAGGGTTCTTATTTAGCATGATAATGTAACTTAGGGTGTCTACATTTCACTGCTTGCTTGTTAATTCAGGTTTTTTTTTAGTAAGTTTGGTTTGATTTCTTCATGTGTGAATGTGTTGGGTCCTTCCTGCTTGGTTTCTTGGTCTCGGTACTTGTGTTTTTTCTTGTCATTGATCATTCCTTTAAGGCACTGATATACTTGGGACTGCTTTTCTGGTAGTCTTAGTGAGTCATTCTTGCCATCTTTTATATCTATTGGTCCTTGCAAGTTGATAGTTCTGCCAAGTCTAGGGTTTTAGTCATCTTTGCATGTTGGTTAAAGAGTGTTACTGTAGGGTCTGACTACCATCATTTACACTTTATAAAATCAGATTGTTAATTTTCTCATAACACATTTAGTTGCATATAACTTTTGAATTTTTCAAAAAAGGAAAGACAAAAAAGCATTTTTGTTGCATTTTGCATTAGTTTTCATTAGTTGTTCTTTTCACTATTCTTTCATAAAAATAAAAAAAATTTGGTCTTGTATTTTCTCGCATTGTTTAAAATTTTCATTAGCTTTCATTTACAAAGAAAAAGAAAGGAAAAAGTTACATTTGTAGTCACATTCATTTCAAATTTTTATACATCATTTGCTTTCACTTTGTTGAGTCTATAACACCATTCAATCTCATTCCACTACCTTTGACTAATACATCCCATTAAAAATAATGTTTAATTAAAATTTATTAGTAAGTTTCTTTTTATAGGTTCATACATCAACTAGCTTGGGCTAGGTTTTTGGAATAGGGGTTTAAACTGTCCAAAAGCATTTGATTTCAAACACAGTGGCCTTTCATTAGGTAAATCCTCTTCTAAAAGAGACAATACAGAAATGTCCTCTCACACATGAGTTAAGAACGAGGTTGTGTGAGAGCTCAGTTGAGGAGATAACCCTCCACTTCCTTGTTCGATCGTCCACTAGGTTTTTTATGTGTTTGGGGATCTTGTCTATACCACCTCTTGGGCCCCATGTGGTGTTAGTGTTGACAGGGTTTCGGTCTTACCTACCGTTCCCATGCATAAGGATCAGGCTTGCATCTATTCCGTCGGACTCTCGGTGTATATTTCGTAGCCTTAGTCTCTAGACACTAGGATATTACATAGGTGGTATTGGGAGGCTATTTCCATTACACATAGGATGGACTTGGAATGTAACCTCGGTATAAAATTTGGGAGGGCGGTTGGGTGATTCCAACTCTTGCACCCAAAAACGTCTTCACGAGACACCAAGTAACCATCCTTCAATATTCATTGGTTGGATTTGGGCCCTAATCATCCCAGGATTTCCTTTAGAAGATGTATCTTCTATCTGGTGTGTTTGTGTTACTTAGGACATTTTTAGTGAGTGTTGTTTGGATTGTTTGTGTTTATTTGGCCTTTAGGTGTGTGAGTCAAATTTCTAGCTGTGGAGGACCAACCTCTTCGTCAGTCCAGAAGGTTGCAAAACCTTCATCCATTTGTTACAGTGGATCCTCCACTGCCACCTCAAAGGCAGAGACCTGATACAAAAGGTTCCTTTGAACCGAATGATGTTAGTGAAGTTCCTGGTGAACCGACACTCATAATTAATCAGGAAGAAACATCAACAATATATATAAAATACTTGCAAACTGACGAGTTTGCAAGAAACTTTAATCCACCTCTGATTAATCTAAACAATCATGTGATAGTCCAGGTCCTCCCATTTAGTTCAGTTGGTTCTGGTGTTCCTTTAAGCCGAGCTATGTGTAGCTTAGGAGAGGGTATGTCTACCCCGACTTCAACCATTTTGGCCGGTGGAGTCTCACCTCCCTAGTGAGTGCTCCTAGACCTAGTGAATCCATTGTGCCTCTTTCACCAAGTGATCGAGTGGTTCAACCCTCAAGACCTTCTAGTATGGTAGGCTGGTCTAGTGGGGTGGTCACTAGGATTCCCAGTGCACCATTTACTTCTCCTTCTTTTATGAAAACTTCTCAAAGTGGTCCAAGTGGTCCACTTCGTTCATCTAGGTTTTTCTATGGAATGGAGGACATATTCCTCCATCCACTCCTTATGTAGTCCCTACACCTGGATATGTGGGAATGTCGTCTGGAAACACAAATTTCTTAAAAGGTCATAATTTTCAAACACCTAGTTAGGTTTCAGCTCCTTTCATGAACTCCCCCTTTTAAATTTTTAGTGGAGGGATTCCTAGTCCTGTGTTTCAAACTCCAGTTTCGTCTAGAGCAGGTCAAACCACATATAATGCACCACAAACTAGTAATCCACTGGATTTCAAGTGGAATCCTTTCCAGAATGTTTAAACCACTTCACAACTGGTGGCTGGGGGAAACCCCACTTTTTTATTTGGGATTCAAGGGGTGGGTACTTCCACACTCCAAACTCCTTATTATTAAACCCTGGTTAGGCCCAAATTCCCTTTCCTAGAAATTTTAAACTTTCCTTATTTGTCAAAGTTAATGAATGACCCCATGTGGAACAATGTGGCGTGACCACCTGTACCTATTAAATTGCCAACAAACATTCCTAAGTTTGAAGGAAAATATGGTGAAGATCCAGGTGCGCACATTACCACTTTTCACCTTTGGTGCTCTTCAAACTCACTGAAAGATGATTTTGTTTGGTTGAGGCTTTTTCAGAGAAAATTGACCCACGTTGTAGTAAAATGGTACATATAACTTCCCTCTCCTACATATGATAGTTTTTTGGATTTAGCGACCGTGTTCCTTAACCAATTTCAACTTCTTATCTTGTATGATACTGACACAGACTTGTTGTCAACTTTCAGACAAAACAAGGCCACACATATTTTTGATCATATTCAGGGTGGTGAAGACGAAAGATGATTATTAAATACACTATACCTCCCAAGTTTCTATTATAGTGGTTCTTAAAATATTTACTTCCTTACATTTCTAAGGACATATCCACTTCGGGGGTGACCACGGAATAAGAGGCTATCCTCAGAGCCCAGTAGTTAGAATTAATATATGCTCAATCTAGTATTTTGTATGAAATAATACCTGAGGCACCAAGGTCTGCAAATGATAAAGAGAAACCCAAGCTTGGACCCCATGTCGATGTCGTGGTTGGTTCAGTTAGTTCTTTTACTATAGAATCACTGACTTATTAACTCCATGAGTTGTCACTGAAGCAATCTGCAGCAGAGGCAGCTAAGGATGCCATCCCCTCACCACAAAATGAAAATGTTTTTGCAAAGTCTTCTCAGAAGGGAAATCAACATCCCTGTGGGAAAAAGAAGAAAGGGAAGAAGGGTGAGGGTAATCAAAACAAGAAAAATCCCACAAACAATGCTGATAGGGGAAAAACGACAACAAAAAAGGTTAAGTTTCCTTGTAAGTTGTGCCAGGGAGAACACCTTACTTGTCAATTCCCTCTTATGGAATAATCTTAGAAGTTGTTGAAGTAACAACAACCAACTGTCCTAAAGGATCCCTTTCCCCAAGGATAGAAGGCAGCTTCTTTTTGAATTTAGCCAGGGGCACTTCTAGTGCTTCTCCTGATCAAAACTATATCAATATGGTACGATCCAACACTTTAATCCAAACAAGAAATAAGAATCATGAATCAGAGGCTCTAGAGGAGGGTAATCATATTAGTGAAACTTCAAACCCTCTCACTATTGAAAAACTAGTTGACCCAATGCCCAAGATACCGAAAGGTGTCTTTAAGAAAGGATTTCACAACCCTAATGATGGGGTTGCTTCCAAATACTCCGTAGTTGAAGAATTAACTAAAACTCCTTATGTGATGTCGGCATTGGAGGTGTTATAGAGTTGTACTGCTCAACAAGATTCCCTCTTAGAATCCACAGGTAGCATGGATTCATCGAGCATGCTGACGAAATTTAATCTTTTCGATGTTAAAATACGCCTGCCATACCATGTGGCTTTGTCAATTGATGTTGTCCATGGAGGTAAAACCATTTGACGTACAGTGGTTGATGAAGGTGCTTCCACATGCATAATGTCGATGTCTTGTTGGAGAGCCTTAGGATCCCCATAGCTAGTTCCATCAAACAATCTACTTATTTCTTTTGATGGAAGGTCTTTCTATCCCCATGGTATCCTACCAGCTTTCAAAATAAAGATGGAAAGGAAAGCGATTTCTGTTTAAGTGGAAGTGATCGATGCCCCATTATATTATAACTTGATGTTGGGGAGACGTTGGAAGTACGCTATGTGTGCGATTTCCTCGACCATTCTTCGATTTGTAGTGTTTCCACACGAAGGAAAGTTGGTTACTGATAACCAACTCAGTTTCACTTGGAAGGTTCGTTTGGATAGTAATGAGTCCACAATACCTTTGATAGATCAGACCAAACTGACTAATGAGATCTTAGGGGTTGGAATGTCTGCATCTTTGATGGGGACATTTGATATACTAACCCCTATTAACTACTTAGGTTCTATGAGTGTAGGGAAATATATCACAATGGTTGTCGATAGAACTAATCCTTGGGTCGTTCCTTCCCATCATGAGCCTCAAGTTTCCTTATCTGCAGTGGAAGTGGCTTATCAAGTTGTTTTTAATGCCACTGTCGATTCCATCACAACTCCTACAATATCAGAGGAGTCCAATGAAGCTTATCTACACTCCTGGGTGGAGAACTCTTTGTATTCATATGATTGCTTAGACATGGTTTTTCCTTTGGATGAAGCCATTTTAGAAGCCATGATTGGATGAGAAAATACTTGTGAAGACCTTCACCATAAGTCCTTCTTTCTTCCAGAGTTAAGCAGAATTGAGAATCAAGAGTTCCATGTGAGATTGGTAGAGGGTGTTGATTCATTGATTAATACTTTACCAAAGGAGGGAGTATTTGCTGATGGGAATATGGAAAATTTCTCTCCTACCATTCCAATCAACATCTCCGTAAACCTAGACGTTGTTGAAAATGTGCATATTGGTGCAACCTGCTCTCCAGAGGAGATTTCCATATATACACCCTTCTTTAAGGAATTTCGTAACGTATTTTCCTGGTAATATAAGCATATTCAAGGCATATATCCATCTATCGTTGAACATGAAATCCACACTTACCCTGATGCTAAGCCTGTTTGACAAAAACTTTGACCTATAAACCCGCAGAAAGTGGTAACCGTTTAGGCTGAAGTGGAGAAACTACTGAAAGCAGGGTTCATTTTCCCAATTGCTCTGACAGAATGGGTATCCAATCTTGTTCCTGTTGATAAAAGACAAGGGAACATAAGGGTGTGCACTAATTTTCATAACTTAGATAAAGCGTATCCCAAAGACAACTATGACATGCCCTTCATCGACTAGATTATTGATGCTTGTGTGGGTAGCGAGGTATTCTCATTTATGGATGGTTTTTCCGGGTATAACCAAATTCAAAGTTAGTCGGAAGAGCAACATAAAACAACCTTCACCTGTCCTTGGGGGACCTTCATGTACAAGAAAATTTCTTTCGGTTTGAAAAAAGTTGGAGCTACCTTCCAACAAGGAATGAATTTTTCCTTCCACAATATCAAGAATATTGTCGAACCTTACTTAGATGATCTGCCTGCCCCTTCTCGCAAGAGGAACGAACATCCAGATCATATTCGTATGATATTTGAATGATGTAGACATTATAAGAGACACTTGAATCCCCACAAGTGTGTTTTCTGCATCGATTCGGGGAGGTTACTAGGGTTTATTATGTCAAATAGAGGAATACAGGTGGATCCTTTGAAAGTTGAGGCCATTGTAAATCTGCCTCCTCCTCGTTCCATCAAGCAGCCTCACAGTCTACAAGGGAAGTCCGATTTCCCTTGGCATTTCATAGTCAATTATTCCATTATAACTAAGGGTTTCATGCGCTTGCTGAAGCAAGACACCCCATTCTTGTGGGATGAAACCACACAACTCGCTTTTGAGGCATTATAGAAGGATTTACTATCGGCTCCTTTAGTACATCCACCAGATTATACCAAAGACTTTATATTGTATCTAGTTAAATTGAAGTCAACTATAGGAGTAGTACTTGTTTAGGAGGATGACAAGCTTGAAGAGCATGTTGTCTATTACCTTAGTTGTGCATTAGTTGGACCTGAACTTAGGTACTCCAACATTGAGAATTTGGCTTTAGTAGCAGTCTATGTTGTTCAGAGGCTATGCCACTACATCTTACCGATGACAACCACAGTGGTGGAATATGTCAATATGTTTCAGTATGTTTTGTCCCAACGCATAATCGGGGGAAAATTCAACAAATGAATATTCATTCTCCAAGAGTTTGACTTGGATTTCCAATCTGCTAAATCCAAAAATCCTTAGATATTATCTCAGAATTCCCTATGGAAGAGACTATAGTGGCAGAAGAAGACTCATTCCCAAATGAGCACATATTTTTGATTTCCACCTTTGATCCTTGGTAACGAGATATATTAGTGTAGCTCCAGACTCTTAAGTGTCCCCGTCCTTCTTGCAGTAAGATAAACATAAATTATGTGTCAATGCAAAAAAATACCCGATCATTGGTGATACCTTATATCGTTGAGGGGTAGATTCAATCTTGCGTCAGAGCCTCACCCATGAGGAGGCTAATATTGTCCTAAGGGATTCCCGTAGCGAAGTGTGTGGGGGTTATTTATATAGGTTATAAATGACCCGTAATATTTTGCGTGCTGGCTATTTCTGGCCCACTATCTGTAAGGATTGTGTGGAAGTTGTAAAGCAATGTCATCCATGTCATCTTCATACCAGAAAGATGCAGTCACATCTTGCTCCTTTGTTTCCCATAATCACAGTAGTTCCCTTCACCAAGTGGGGGGTAGATTACATGACGCGTAATCCAGTTTCAAAGTGGTGAGAGAAAATTCCTACCTTCAAAGTCGATGGCGAAATGGAAGCTTACTTTGTATTCAAGAAAATCATTGCTCGTTTCGGTATACCAAAGCAGATTGTCACTGACCATGGCAGTCACTTTCATAACAGCATGATGACCGAGTTGACCACCATGCTAGGGTTTGGGAAATATCATTCATCTTCCTTTTACCCTCAGGCGAATGGACAAGTAGAGGAAGTTAACCAAACCTTGAAAACCATTCTAAAGTGCACCATCAACATGAGTTGGTCAAATTGACACATCATGTTGTACCCTACACTTTGGGCATACTGGACTAATGTCAATACTTCTATTTGTTTCTCACCATTCCAACTCATCCATGGAGTGGAGGTAGTCATGCCGGTTGAGTGTGAGATTTCATCCCTTAATATTTCTATTCATGTGCTTCTTGACACTACGAATATGGAAGAATGTTTTCTTCACCTAGAGAACCTGGATGAACATCACAAAGATGCATTGACTGTAAACAAGGCTCACAAGAATAGGGTCAAGAACCAATATGACAAATCCGTCAAACCAAGGGTTTTCTCCAAGGGAGAACTTGTTTTGCTCTGGGATCAAGACAAGGAACCCCGGGGGACAGGAAAATTTAAGTCAATGTGGTTAGGTCCCTACATTGTTTCGAAAGTTTTGAAAAAGGAATCCTATGAATTAATTGATTATGATGGAAATAAGTTGTCGGAGCCCTGGAATGGGATATACCTAAAGAAGTACTACACATATGCATGGTACTTATTCTTGTATTTTTGTTGTATGTATTTTTATGTACAATAGGTCATTAACTGGTTAGTGTTTCTTATACAGTCTATTGGTTGTTTCAGATGTCATCTGTGTGGTTCGTATGTTTTGTTGATGGCTCTAGGCGCCATACTTGTAATATGACTTCAACCACTTGGGTTATCTATTCACCCTTAGGACAACTGGTTGCCTTTGGTGGCGCTTGCTTAGGTCCTGAGACTAATAATGTGGCTGAGTACAATGTAGTTATTGAGTTGTTATGGGATGCTACACTGTGTGGCATTACCTATCTGGAAGTTAGAATTGACTCTCAGCTGGTAGTTTCCCAACTCAATGGTGATTATCAGGTGCAAAAGCCTAACTTACTACGTCACTTTTTATGTGTTAGATTACTTGAAAGAAACTTTGAGTATATTTCATTCAATCACATTTCAAGAAATGAAAATAGAATTACTGATGCATATGTGAATTACATACTGGATTGGCACTCAACACACATATTGTAAAATAAATACAATAGACACATTTGAGACGCATGTACATAACCAGAAGTATATATATGTAAAATATGTCCACAGATATAGTGAGTTTTCGATCCGTAGATCCTGTCATAAATGTATCAATATACAAAAGGTGGTATCATAATCCATATACTCCTAAGTTTAGGCCTGTTCCTTAACCTCCTCGGCTACGGCTGCGTCTATAGCCTCCATGTAATGAAGAACATCCCTAGCCACCCTTTTGAGAAGGTGCAGCCAGGTTGACGGAACCCCAACAACATACTCCTGCATGATGATAGGGATCTGATCCATTTGTAGTGCAGGGAGATCTTGGGTAAGCCTGGCTAGCTTCCCCTCAATGACACGCAATAAACTATCATCTCCACCCTCTACGGGTCACATGAATGTCTTGGGATGCCCATTGGGGCACACTGGTCCAAATCTGCATATAAATCATAAAGAAGGGTCAAGATTTTATACATATGTATATATAATTTTATGAATAAAAACTCATAAAAATAAAATAATATAAAAAAAGAAAAAACATACCTATCTCCCCCCATGCCTACCCTTCAATGAGGACAAGTTCAAGGTCTCCTCGAAAATCTATATTGACATCTAGAAACTGCTTGAGAGAAGGAACCTGTCTTTCCCACCAGGTATAGAAATCATCATCATAACCACTTTGGACCCCGTGTCCACCACCTTGACAGAGAAATATGTCTCCCCATCTCTTAATTCTAGGCTAATGCAGTTAGAGCGGTGGTAATGGTACTGCAGGGTTGAGGGAAGGAACCCTCTCGAAGGAGAACACTACCAATATGCTAGCATAGCCAAAGTTTTTTCTTCGACCCCTCTTGAAATTAAAAAGTTTTTTTTTCATTACCGGGATCATCCTCAAACACTAGTCAAACAACGTGCCCCGCATACTTTATACTGCAACCTGCATGTGGGTCCGTGTGGCCAGTTGTAAAGCAAAAGAACGAGCAACCCTAGCTACCATGCTTACCATCACTTTCATTGGGAAGCTAGTTATCTGTGAGATCAGGACGCATATCCCCAATTTTTGTGTACCAGGTAGGCAGTATGTGTCAATGTAATCTTGCATGCTCATAGGGTCAACACCCCTGCCAGTACCCTCAAGGTTTATAGGTATGCCTCTGCGAGAAATTCATGTAATGAAATAAATATCATCTATTGTAAGTTCCAAAGGCTGTCCCTGGAGGTCAAAAAGTCCGAGCTCATGGTCCTAATAGTATACTAAACTCTCCAATAGACAGACTTGCACTCTCATATTGGACATACAATAGAATTTCAGCAAGCCACTTTGTTGTAATGCTTGCAAGGTTGGAGCATCCTACATTGCTTCTCGGTCCATGTCTTCATGTTCCCTCTCTCTCCACTCTAAGACCATTTTGTGACTGCCCAATGCACATATCAAACCATTAGAATCTATCAAAATCCTGTTGTATGGGCATGTTTTTAAATATTTAGAGGTTGCGTAGTATTCGCAACTGTGCTTTCAGCATAGCGTGAAGCATACGCGGGCTGCATTGCAGCAACCCACGAGTAAAACTCATATTCGCGATTGCTATTAAGCCGACACGCTAATGCTGTGTGAGGCTCTTAGGGAACGCATAAATATATAAAATTTTACACTAAAAATAAAAATTGAATGGATGGAAAGGAGGAGAAAAGAGAGATAGCCAACCTGCAACTTGCGGAATCAGAATTGGTCCAATGGTTTGTCCACAATGATCAATTGAAGTCTGAAGGTAAAACTTGCCAAATATAGTAATTTTTCAAAATGGTATGTCTATTTTGGGTTTTTGAACTATTTATAATAACAATTTCAATTTTTTTACTGATTGTCTATAGTATAAAATCAGTTTTTAATGTATACACTAATACCATGGTCTTTTTGCTAGCTGCGATAGGTCATGGATCATCGAAAATTTGTTTTTCGTCGCATATATGGTAGGATTTGGTCCTCATTGTAGATTTTGCACTTATACCTTATTGGTCCCTAAACCCTAAGATCACTTTTTCGTCCATGGACTATGGTGTAAAACCACTTTTACCTCATACACATCATTTTTCTTCCATGGATAGGGCCTTCTTCACATGGGTATCCTAGCTTAAAACACTTTATTTTTTTCCAGTACCCATGCCGTGGTTGTGTTACGTTTGCAAGAGATTCCTAGTTGTTTTTCATGACAAAATGAACCTCATTTTGCATATTTTTATGCGTTATACCCAATTATAAGGTTCCATGTGATTATGGAGTTTTCTTTAGGCCCGAGTCTGACTCCCCAAAACAGACTAGTTTGCCGAGTAAACTTGTTCGTTCAGACTCATTAAGAATATTTTAACGATCATCTACATTGGTGGTAAGTTTGCTCTTTCTCGGACCATGTAGATTATTTACGTGAAAGGAATACTCTCTTTTCTGCGGAATTGAGAATAGTATCTTCAAGCATAGGTTTATCTCTTTTCTAGACCCAAGTGACTAAATTTACGGAAAATGAACACTCGGTATGAGCTTAGTTTTTCTCTTTTTCGTGCTCTAGACCCAAACATGAAAAATATTCCGAGTGTACTTTATGTCTTTGTCATGCTCGCAAAACCTAAAAAACAAAGCATTTAGTTTATTGTTGTAAGCCCCATTTCTTGTAATAAAAAATATCTTTCTGAGTGATCTTGCCCTCCTTCACACTCGTTAAACTCAGGTTATATGTTGCTTTTGAAGGTGCATCAGTCTGGTATTAGCTTACCCCTTTTTTGGACCTTTCCAACCAAGTACGAAAAAGGTATGCCTTAGTCCTCCGGGAGCTAAGAGAGTTCTTCTGTTGATTGTTTTATAGTTTTCCAGCCTCAGGAGACTAAGTTGTGTGAAAAAGAACCCGCCTAGAGTCTTCTTTAGAGTTTTCAGACTCTCAAAACTATGAAAACACCAATGAGCATCTACTAGTTCGGGCTTGTAAAATCCACAGATCCGTGCATATCAAACATTATTCTCTCCCCTCTTCAAGCTTATAAAAAATGAATAGAGACTCGAGTTGACTTTCTTGGACTCGTTAAAACTTAACAAGAAAGATAAGGAATATTTTATCTCTTTGGGTTATAAACAGTGGAAGCATGTCATCCTTGAAAAAACCACTCTCTGAAATTTTCGATACTCATGTCTCAGTTTACACTTCCAGCTTAGCTATTACTTTGGGTTTTTACTCCTCGACTTGTCCTTTATACATGGGGAATATGATCATGTCTCCTACATGATATATTTAAGTCTAGTTGTCATATCTGCAAGTCAAAAGCTGCCTTGGGTCAGCTCTATGTCGTGCTCACTATTCAAGGATTTGTCCCTTTATCTGATCATCATGATTCACATCATTATCATCTCTTATAATTCCTTGTGTATCCCTTCCCCTATCTAGTTTCCTAGTCACTCTTGTGATATGTTGAAGGATTAATTACCTTCCTCCTCACATCACGGTTTCTCATCAGCATCTACTAAAGATGAAGGCCTAGAGTTTTGATGATGGTACCTTAGGATTCACTCCCCTTATTGGTGAACTCCTTTGCTTCAGTTGTCAGCATCACTGATTTACTGACATTTTGTTGATTTCCTTCCATGTTCGACTTCAGCACGTCTATTCACATGGTAGGGATTGTACTGGTTACTATGAAGGAGACCTTAGGTTTATACCTCTATAACCTAAGTTGCACAAGATTGTGTTATGTTCAGCAACACTACTTCCATATTTTGAACACCCATCATTGTATATTGTGGCCCTGATCCACCTTTGTAATATATGTGGCCTTATTTCCCGTATTATATGATGTAATTAAATATTGTAAAGGAGCTAGTGTTCCGCTTTATTGAACATGACATCCTCAGATATGATTTTGTATATGACTTTGATATGTATTATTTTAGGTACCTCCCTACAGCCTTGGTAACTAAGTTCTCCACGAATAAAGTTTGGAATGCATTTCAGCCATCGCTTCCCTTTGACATCATACATTAGGTTATCTTTTGAAGTGGCACTTCTCCTTCTGACTACTGGCACTCAATGCGT
>LPNX010144310.1:63711-75410 GCA_001517045.1 Pseudotsuga menziesii | reverse complement strand
TCTTGGTATCCCATTGATCCACCTATTGATCCATTCATTTCTTAAGTTACCAAGCACCTTTGGTCTACAACCACAAAGGGTTTCTTGGAGTGATAACAGCGTCGGTACACAAAAGGAAAAAAAGTATAGAAGTGGCCAAAACACTATATATGTGCATGAACTTTGATGCAACATCCTCTTACCATCCTGACCTTTTTTTATAAGGTTATTAGGGTGAATTAGTGACTATTTCCATTGCAACCCGTGTATCATTCGCAAGTATTGACATTACAACCTGCGTATACATGTTCAGGGTTGGAATTCGTGGGTTTCCCTTATGAAAGTCGCATATCATGCACGACCATATAGTATTAATAGTCATGAATGCCCTAATCCAAAATTAAAAAATATAAACAAGTTTAGTCAAGGACAGTTGGGCTCTTAATCATAACTATCCTAACTTCCCCAACCATATCAACCTTCATAGCCTCTCTCTTTTCTCATGTATAAATAGAGGGTAGAGGTTGGTGCTAAACAATCATCAATTCTAGAGCAAAGTTATGCCGGTGGTTTTCCTTTGGAGATCTTGGAGCAGCAGAAGTCAGTGTCCTTGGCTAGCAGAGGAGCACTTATTTCAGATACTGGTTGTAATCTTCCATCACTTGTTTATCAATAAAGAGAGTCTTTCTTCCAATATGTGTCTTTGTACTCTTATGTATTGTGATTTATGAATTGTCTTGTTATTTCATTGCAAGCATTTTATTTCATTAATCATCTATATAATATCTAAGATATTGCGGGAAAGGTCTTTCTCTTTGCAGGTGTTGAAGGTTCCCCAGAAGCTATTGGAGAAATTTGGGATTGAAGAAGAAAACTAGGATCAACTGTCATAAGAAATGTGCATCTAATTTCTTCCTTATTTCTCTGTCAAATTATTTAATGTTTGAGTGTCAGCAAGTTTATTTAGTACGTTGGTAACCCCAGAAAACCTAGGTTATAAGGTTGTATTCTCTTGAACAACAAGAGATGATATCATAAAAGAGAAGATCAGCTTGGGCTCGTGCTGTAATCCAATATGCAAAAAAATATGGTGCTCCAAAAGGAAGCAAGAGACCAAGAAACTATTCCAGCTACATGGCCTCGATGTGCAATCTTGTTGATGCAAACATGTTTTGAAAAAACAACAAAGAAGAAGGAGTGGATGGATGTAATGATCGAAGAATACCAATATATTGTAAAGAATGATGTTTGGGATGTGGTACCAATACCAAGATAGAAACCAATAGTTTCCTCAAAGTGGATTTCCAAGACAAAACATTCAACATACATAAGTATTGAGAAATACAAGGCAAGATTCGTAGCTCAAGGATTCTCACAGAAATAAGGAATTGATTATGAAGATACATTTGCACCAATATTGAGATATACCTCAATCAAAACTATCCTTTCCTTGGCATCCAGGATGAAATAGAAGCTACACAAAAAGGATGTAAAGACATCCTTTTTAAATGGTGTGATAGAAGAAGTATAAATTGAAAAACCACCAGGTTTTGAAACCCATTATAGGAAAACACATGTATGCAAATTGAAGAAGGAATTATATGGGTTGAAGCAAACACCCGGAGAATGGTATGTAAGGATTGATGGATTTCTGATGAGCTTTGGATTTACCAAGGGTAAAGTAGATTATTATAAGGTTGTCGATGAGGGTCTTATTATTCTATTGCTATATGTTGATGATCTATTATTAACGGGTGAAGAGAAGATTATCGATGAATGTAAGAAGAATATTGCTGCTGAATTTGAAATGAAATATATTTGCATGATGCACTATTTTCTCGGTCTTGCAGTATGGAAGTTCCCAAATGACATTTTCCTAAATCAAGGAAAATATGCTATTGAGATCCTAAAGAGATTTGGATGTTGCATTGCAAGGCAATAAACACTCCAATGGTGACCAATTTGAAGCTCCTGAATGATGATTCCTTAGATATAGTAGATGTTACATTATACCGATGGATTATTGGCTCAATGATGTATGTGGAAAATACAAGACCAACTATATGTTTTGTTGTAAACACATTGAGTTAGTATATGGTGGAGCCCCAACATGTTCACTTAGTTGCAACAAAACATGTGATGAGGTAACCTAAGGGAACATTAGATTGTGGTCTCATATATGCAACCGATTGTGAGATCAAACTACATGGTTATACAGATTCAAATTGGGTTAGGAGAACTGATGACATGAAGAGTACTTTAGGATGTTGTTTTAGTTTGGGATCATGTGTAATCTCATGGATTAGAAGAAATCGGAGTTGTGTTTCCCTCGCTACAACTAATGATGAATACATTGCAGCATGTTCAAGATGTAGCGAAGTAGTTTGGCTTCGACAAAAGTTGTTTACATGATTGTTTGATGTAGATATGGATGCGACTAATATCTATTCGATTAATGAGAGTTGTATCAAGTTGTCAGAGAACCTTGTGTTTCACGACAAGTCAAAACACATAGAGATAAAGTACCACTACATTAGGGATATGGTGTAGAAGAGATCTATATGGCTCTAGTATGTTCCTACACAAGAATAAGTTGTTGATGTATTGACTAAGCCTCTGTCTCATGTAAAGTTTGAATACTTTCGAGAAAATATTAGTGTAGTATGAAAGGACCTCCTTCAAATGAGGGAGTGATGATAATGATGTGGTTCATGTTGCAGTGGTGTGGAAGCCTAGTCTAGGATTGGTATGCCATACTGATTAGTATATCATTTTGACAAGACCTATTTGATCCTAGGGTGATCGGTATGTTTGTCTAGGATTGTTGGTCTGAAAGTATTAGTAAGGCAGACAAGGCCTGTTTGATCCCTAAGTATATCGGTATGTATGGATAGTATTTTTTGGTCCAAAAGGATTAGTAAGCCATAAAAGTCTAGTTGGGTCTATCAGATTTCCCACTATGATGCTGCTTCATATGTCCCAACATTTATGTTGTTGCTGATGATGATGTTGTTACAACATTTATATGTTGATGATGAATGTGTTGATACTCCATTTCTATGTTGTTGATGATGATGGTGTTCCAACTTCTCTATATTGATGATGCAGATGATGATCCATCATTTATTCATTGATGATTTTGTTTTAAGCACTAATGTATTAATGACGTTGTTGTTGTTACAATAGTCACATACTAATGATGTTTTAGATGATGATGATGATCCAGTATTCACATATTGATGATGATTCTCATGTTGATACTGATGATGATGTCTGATGATGAGGATGATGATGATCCCCGATGTTGATGATGATGGATCATGATGATGGATCATGATGATAATGTTATGTGATGACGATGTTCCACAATGATGATGCTCTGTGATGATGATGTTCCGTGATGATGATGCTATGGGATGATGTTTTTTCATGAAGATGATGTTCCATGATGATGATTTTCTATGACGATGATGTTTCGTGATGATGATGATGTTCCGCGATGATGATGATGATATTCCAAAATTATGATGTTGTTGTTACAAAACTTCCTATGACATATATATCCACCAGTCAGTTGTTGTTTTTGTTGCTGCTGATGATGTAGAATATCTTCCTCGTTAAGAAGGAGTATTGAAATAATGTAATTATGGAAGATATTCTATTGTACTTTATTCTATTATTTTCATATCTCCTTTTCGGAGATGTTATTCCTTTGATTGGATATGTCATTAATGTACTTGGTTATGTAAAAATATTGAGGTAAAAAATCCATTATATGTTGGGTCAATAGTACTCACAAAGTATTGTTAAGTATTGTTTTTATGTCTCCTAAGGAAAGTCAGCCATGTTGGGTTATTAGACTTCCCAGTTGGTGTGTATAAATAGATGAGGTGCTCTCCTAATTTGGACACACTCACAACTCAAGAAATTTCACTAGAGAGAGAAAGAGGAGTCCATCTGGAGGAGAAGAAGCAGTCTATCGCATTCTTGGGGTCTTACACTATACTTGGTTTGATTCTATATAGAGGAAGTTTTTCTAGGTTTTCTCCCCCATGAGGGTTTACCGAGATAAATCTCTGTGTATTATTTGTATTGTTTTGTTTGTCATTATTTTAGTGATCTTCTTGTTATTAGGCATAAAAATTATAAAATCTAACATACGATAACATAGTAACAAGAATTTCAATGAACTAGAAATTTCTTAGTTTACATTTGTTCTCAAGACCAAAATAGTGTTTTCCATCCTCCATTAATCCTTTTCTCAATTATATTGTTCCAATTAGCTATGTGATGAAGGTCCATTCCATGCTATTTATATGAGTTAGTGTCAGCTAGGTTATTGTTGTCATACAAGAAATTAGTATACAAAATATTTTTGGATTTGATTATCATAACTTTTGTATTATTGATGATGATTATGATTTATGTTCACTGACATAGTCACGCTAAAACACAATTCTCTGAAAATTCTTAATTTCTTGTCAATATAAGTAAGAACTTAGTACCATTTATTCAAATTTAATATTAATCTTATATTTTGTTAAAGATAAAATTTTAATTTGTCAAATACACTTAATTCATTTAATTTTTTTAATATTTAGTATTTAGTTATAAATTTAATATACTTAATTGTTTAATTATAGTAAACCCCACTCTAAAGAACCCATTATGAATTTTTATGTGTTTATGATAAAATACAACTTTATCGTGATAACCTAACATTAACATAAATTAAAATCGTGACTCCAGAACATGAATAAAAAAAATCGTATCAACATAAGCACTCCTTCATCGAGCCATTAAATATTTTAAGCGCGAGTCACCTCTTTCATATTAAAATTCACTTTTGACTTGTTCAAATTTATAAAACATAGACTTGTTGACTAACAATATAATATCAAATTTAATATTAATTTTGCACATCATTAAATTGATCAAATAAAGGCTTATAGTCTAATGGATAGAAACCTAACCCTGAGGTATTATGGTGAAAATGTAAAAATAGTAAATATTTAGCTATGATGAGTCATAGGGAATATGAAGAGTCACAAGAGAATGATAAGAATGTACCTTTTAAATATGATAACTATGGTCACCAATTTTTGTATAAATAGATTATTCTTGTTCAATGTTATTCCTTCATACTGGAGTTATTATAGAACTAATAGTGGTATCATAGCCTATATTTTATTCATAAATCCAAGTAATCTTGCTCACTATTCCCAAGTGTTTGTTCATTGGATGCAAATTAGGTCATTGTAAATGGGCCTACTACCCCATCCTATGTGACAAACTACCTATTATTTTTTTATCTAAAATTGACAACAAGGGTCATTAGGGATGATAATTCTCTTAAAATAAAATTAAAATAGATATATGAACTGGTTACCCTTGGAGGAGCTTTGCAATTTTTTTTATGTCATTTGAAGGTTTCAATTATATCCTCTAAAGCACAATGAACATAAATTGAATTTTGCATAAGGTTGTATATTATATTTTATCAATAATATTAGTGTATTGGTTGAATCACAGAAGAAGCATTGTATTATAAACTATTTGTAGAGACTTAGACTTATACCTTGTATCAAAGTGGTTATTGCATAGATTTTGTTTTATTATAGATGCTTGTATTGTCCAAATTGTATTCTTTGGTTTCTATTGTTGGAGTTGTGATAAAAAACAAAGAAAACTACCCAAAGTGGTTAAGGAATATCAAACATACCCTTATCTTCAATGACCTATGGGATGACATCAGTGAAGGAAATAAATTGATAGAGTGAATGGTGCTTCACTTGCTACACATAAACAACCTATAATAAATAAAGAGATTTCCATATGGAAGAACATATGCATTGTTTATTGCTACAGTAAGTGAAGAGGTGAGTCAACATATCTCATCCGCCAAAACTTCTTATGATGCATTGAAGAATTTAAATGATTTTTATGACTCACATTCAAAATTTAATTTAATTTAATTACTCATTGAGGCTCTTCAACCTAGAGGTGAAGGAGAATGAACCCATGACTACAACATCTAATATTAGACCAATTATTCATGAAATTGATGATACTATTTTGAAGATAGACCTTGCTCTCACTTTCTTGTTCAAGTTCCTCTATTCCTCATATTCACATTATCTTGAATCACTTAAAGATAGTGGTAAATTGAAAGACCTCACTTTTGACACTCTGGTGGAGAAGATTACAGAAAGAGATACAATATTTGGAAATAATATAGTTCAACCAATGGAGATTCCTTGTACCTTTCCTAGAAAGTAAATAACAAATCAAATGATTATTTTGAAGGATAAAGCAACAAGAGAGGACATGGAATAAATAATTTGATAGAAATGGGAGGAATAAACACTCACAACAAGAGACATGTTCTTAATTGTGTGCATTGTGGAGAGGATTGATGTGATGAAGAACATTGCTATGCTTCATGGTAAATGTTAAAAGGGAAGTATAACCAAAATAACTAAGACAATGGTAAAGATCATGAGTTTGGTAAAGATCCTAAATCTGCTCACTTTATTGTTTTGATAAAATGAAAATATGTTCAACACTTCATTTCCATATTAGAGAGATTCTCAGTTGTTTGACACTGGCTCAACTTGCCACATGAAATTTATAAAACATTTCTTTGAAGAATTGAATGAATATGTATATGGTGCAATATATTTTTGTAGATAAGTCCATCTTAAAACCAAATGGAATTGACACCATCAAGATCAAATTTCTTGGATTCATTGAATTTTTGTTGCATAATGTTCTCTATCTTCAAATAGATTTTCTAAGAAATTTGTGATCTCATGTGCATACTCAACATCATGTTCATTACATCCACATGTTCAATGGGATAATTGAGATAATGCGATACTTCGAAAAAAAAGTCATTGTGATCATATATGAAGATGAGAAACTATTTAATATGAATGGAACATTTGCAAAAGCTTAGAATTTTTTTTGCCTCTCTCAGATTATAGAAGGTACATTATCATCTAGTCTCCTATTGCATGCTATATATGAGCATATTAATTATAAAAATCTAAGAAGTTTGAAAAATAACGACGTATGTAGTTTCCCAACCATTCCAAATAAGTTGAAACAATGTGATTCTTATATTCTTGGAAAACATAGAAAGCAATCTTTCCATGAGTCAAATTACAGACCATGTACAAAATTAGAGTTGATACACCCTAACTTGTGTGGCCCCATGCCTGTTTCTTTTGAAAATGGTAATAAATATCTCATGAATTTTGTTGATGATTATACTAGGCAGTGTTGGGTCTACTTATTAAATTGAAAATATGAGGCATATGAACTATAAATCTCTATACTTATTGACCTAACACTTAGTTGAGGTGCACATAACCTTGAATATAAATGAGGTAGGAATCCCCATGCTTGTATCAATGTCTAAATATAATCAAGGATTCATCCCAAGAGAGGTTTGACCAATACATAAATAAATGTGTTTAAAATTCATCATGTGAGTTAAAAGGGGATCTAATCTAACCAAAATGGGTCAATATATAAATTTTCACATGGTTGGATATTTTGTGGTCACAAGATTGGATGAATTCCCCTATAGGGACCATTTTATGGGCAAGTCTTATTTTGCAAATGTGGGGTCCATAACATTATGATTCATATTTAAGGGTATAAATGGTACTTTTGGAGTTAGAATAACCCTTCATTTCTCCATGGAGCTTCACATGATTACACACTATAAGGCCTTTCCAATTGTCAAAAAATCACCTCAAACAGAGTTCATATGCAAACGTTATGCCTCCCATAAGTTGACATCCTATGTAGTTGACCACCATGGTACCAATTAGATTCCATGTTATCTTTCATTTATTACACCTGTGTAAGCTAGTAACATGTGGAATTTCAAGATTATTCTCAAAGTTCCAAAACCCTACACTAAATCAAGTGTTGTGGCATGAAAAAAACCCTAAAACTAACCCTAGAAGGATAATCAGTTATGTTAAATATTGAGCCATTAGAAGAAGAAGGGGTTCCATTCTTTTTATGTATTGTATTGTTCTGTATTTGAGAAACAACATGAGGGTAGAATAAAGGATATAGGAGATCCTGTAGTAGCCATTATGGCCACAGATTCATAGGTAACTTCGTAGCGAGTACCATTTCCTTTGTATTTTCATTTTGTTATAAAGATCAAGGCATAGTCCTCATTCGCGGCTGTGTTTTTACCCATAATGGGTTTTCTTGAGGTATATCTTGTGTTATTGTGTTGATTTTGTACATATTTTCTCTAGTTATTCCTATTTAAGTTCCATTTCATTCAATATTTTATGGAATTAATTAATACAATGAATTAAGATGCAAGATTCGTTCTGACGAGCTAATCCAGTGTAATATCCACGACAGTTTACAGATCACAATACAAATACATAATCATGGTCCAACCATGGATTATAAAACTTTATTCACTTTTCAGTAGAACATGTGATACATTAGAGGCCACTTAAATATTGTTTCCTAAAGTAGATTAGTAGGATCAATAACATGCCCAATGGAATGTTGAATGACAATAACTGAATCAATTATAAAATTGGAGTGGCCCAATATATGGAAGGATTATAAAGTGATGCAACTTTCCAAAGGTGACTCAAACTACTTAAAGATTGATTCAAACTGATCAATGGAATTTCAATTGAAAATTGTAATTATTGTCGATGCAACACGAATGCCACATGAATCATACGTCTAAATGAATTTTGAAATATACTTAAGAACTGGAGAGAGTGATGAATGTTTGAAGTCTTTAACCAAACTAGATAAGGAATCCAAGTAAATGAACTTGAGAGAGTCGTGAATGTTTCCCAAGTACATGGGTGTTGGTTGTGGAGCATGATATTCCTGATTCAAAGATCTTATTGTTTATCTGGGTTTGTACCCCAGTTTTACTGTACACTCATCCCAATGGGGGGATTTCTCTAGGTTAGACTGGATGTATTCATTTGCTGGGCGTGGTTACTTGGGTTGGTTATATCATTGCAAGGTGGATGTACAGTGGAATCACCCCCTAGGGATCAAAGAAATTTTTTCAGTTGTTTGTTGCCCCACAGTTTACAGGCCCATGATATAAGTATCTTGTGGTATTTCCCCATGGTAATTCCCCTTTAAAAATAAGACATTGTATTATGATTGTGTATTATAATTGAAAGATCATTGTATCTTAGAGAGGTTGTGAGACAATGAAGAGGACATTGCAACAAATTTTCGGTGGGTTGTATCCTTCATTTTGTTGGATGGTATAATAATAAAAGGACTGGAAATTTCTATGTTGACGTAGACCATATTGGGTGAACCACATTATATTGGTGTCTCTCTTATAATGTGTTTCTATGTTTAATATTTGCATCTTATTTATTGTTATTGCTCTGCGATCTTGTTTTTCTAACAATGGCTACCTGAGAGAAAAAGAGATGATGCAAGGAGATAAGAGTCCAATGTAAAACAAAATGAATCAAGAGATGGAGTGATAGAATATGGAAACAACCAAGGGTAGGGAAAAGATGTGTTCCCCTTGAGGTAATTTGAATGGTGGAAAAATAATGTAACTTTAGTAGTATCAATGAAGAGGTGGGATTATGAACATGTAATATACCATAAGTGTGGGATTTTGGGGGTAGGACAATGAGTGATAATGAAGGATAGTATGTATCTAATTTCAAGACCACAAACTAGATGGAAACCCAATCCTAGGAGGATTTAAATGGAATGGGCATCAAATGGCACTAGAGATACTAATTAATGACATATATGTAAGGGAGAAACCAATACCAAGCAAGGGAAAATGCAAGGGTATATAGGTTGGGACACCTATCCAAATAGAGGGGGGACCTATAGGAAAATACAAAGTCGAACAAATTTAATGAATTTGATGGTTTTGTATAGGGAAATTACTTATATGGCAGTTTGAAGAAATATACATGTAAGAAGAGGCTACATGTTGATACAAGTGGGTCCATCCACAACCTATATTTGCACACAAGGAGACAATACTAAAGCATAAAAGTATGTCTAAAATAAAACAAAATGTAAAAGAAACATATAACATAAAGATCAAGACTAAATTTTGTGCATTCACGGAAAACAAGGGAAATAGGGGCTTCCTAGAAAAGTTCAATTACATGAAACTAATGATGTAAACAAGAAGAGCGTGGAACCAATATTTTGATGGTGTGAAAGGTGCATTATAAAAATGTCATATGATCCCGTATGGGCTGAAATAATATTGGGACTATACAACCATAAAATAGGTGGTCCCTACAACCCTGGGTGTCACATATGGAGGAGCCTGTGGGGCCCATATCTTTAGTTGTAGATTTATGTCATTCCATCCATCAGATTTGGATTTTGTGACTTGTCAGTTAGTGGTATCTCCGTACTCTTGAACTTCATTGAGTTAGTTTTGTCATTTGGGATTCTAGGACATTGTGGAAAACATTGAAGTGTTTCAACCATGGATTACACCTCTTGGGTATTTTCCCATGAATATAGCCATGGGAAAATAATAAACAGGTGTGATTGGGTTGTTCCTAGTTGAGGAATAGGTGGAAATTTAGGTTTGGATTGTTTGCAACAAAATTATGATGCGGTCTGCACTTTTCAGACATCTAGGTGTAACCCAGAGTCTCTCTTTTCAAGGGGAAAAGAGTGATTGGATAAGAGTTATTTGATCATAATAACATCAAAAGTTTTATTGAGGATGAGGATAAGTAGAGGGAGAAAGATGTATCCAAGATTAAGGGATCCATCAAGGTTTATGCAATAGTGAGGGACAATCTCATCAGGTCTGGGTTACATAAGTTCCTTGAGAAGTTGATGATGAGGTTGGTGAGACTACTAACGACTAATATTATTGAGTTTTGGTACCCTAATGTTATGGACTTCATGGTATAGGATGAGTAGACAGATATTACCCTTCTATACATCTACTTTATGACTGGACTCCTAAAGATGGGGTTCATTTATGATACTCAACCCATGAAGCCATGGGATATTGACATGTAGGACATACCATCTAGGAACTACAAGGATGGTGTGTGGTTACATTGTTCCTCAGTACTTGTGACAAACATAGAGAGCCTGGAAACATAAGAAGTGACTGCAAGTGTTGTACAAGAACTAGGGTCGAGTGGGATACATAATATTCTTGGTGGTTAGATGATTGTTGTTGAAAATGTGTTAGGTGTGCCAAGATATGCTTAACATAGGTGGGCCAAGATATGCTTAACAATATTTTGTTGGAAACTTAACCATTGTAGCTGACATTGAGATGATTTCTAGTTTGGTACCTTTATTAGTGACTTCTTCTTTGAGTGGGTGCTGACACTGAGGCCCTATGTCTCTATCCAAGATTGTGGGTCAAAAAATACCAGGATGTGGAGGTGGGGGAAGATCATGATAAAGAGAGGAGGTGATGTCATATGAAACATATTTATATAGGGGATATTTTCATAGTGGCACCATATCCCAATATATTTTAAGGACTACATGTATGCTAGGGTGGGATTCTAGGGAGACTTAGAGCTATCAAACCCACCAAGCTAGCCATGGAGACTATATGGTAGTTATAATTATGCATGATGATGTTTTATTTGTGTTTAGATACTAGCGTAAATGGTAACTTGATTTATTTAAGTGATACATGGTATTAATTACTCATCACATGTGTGTGTATT
>LPNX010144310.1:0-57008 GCA_001517045.1 Pseudotsuga menziesii | reverse complement strand
TGGAGAAACCCTAATTAATAAGATAAAATATGATAATTTACCAAGGTTATAATAGCATGGAACCACCAATCACTAGCTTCCCCTTCAAGATGAAAAATTACCATTTTTAATGCATCTTCTTCAACCATAGGATTTAACTGAAAATACACACTTAATTTTTGCAACCAAGCACTAGAAGACATTTGTGAGGAGCCAAAAAAAGGAAGGAATAGTTACTTTGACCATGGTGTACCTTAATTCATTATTAAGAGGATGTTCCCTATTCCCACTTGCTCCTTTCTTAAACTGAATAGAGGCTCTAATGAACTTAACGAAAGGTAGGACTTTCCTACATTCATCACTTAGTTGTTTCCAATCATTTGCTACTTCCATCGCATCATAAGCAGGTTAAGGGCCTTATTTGGACTCTAAAAAATTAGGTATTACAAGTACATTCTGATTCTTGAACTCATGATGTCGGTTACGAGGTCCAGTATTCAAAAAAATGGCTTCCCCATTGGTCTTCTTCTCAACATGAGGTGAACTACTACTACTCCGTGGCGGTTACTTGCCCCCAAGTTGGCTAGCCAACAATTTGAACCCTTGCATAAAGTGTTTGGTCATCCATTCAATATCGGGTTTAATAAATGTATTAAGGTCCTCATTATTTTCTTTGTCATCCATATCTCCCAATCCTAGTTTTTCCTTAATCTCTTTAAAATAACTATCTTCTCCACTTTCTTCCCTTCCATTGTTAAGGTCTCCAGTTTCAATTTATAATGGAGGGATATATAAATTGGGAAACATGAATATAGGACACCAACAGGTGCTAATATCATTCTCTTATACCATTGTAATGACCCAATTCGAAAATTCCCCAAAAAGGCAGAATTTGGAGAAAATTGCCTTGACTAGTCTTGACTCTAGGGGATTCGAATGGCAGAAGAGGGTATCGAATTTGGTAGGGACTGATAGGGGGAGTCTTATTACCATTAAATTTAATTTATTATAAATTTATTACAGGTTATAGAAATCCACATCTCGATTTGGGAACATCGGAAAAAATGGTAAAATTACTAGTAATTTATGGTGCAAATCCCCCTACGGTATGTGCAGAAATGGCTCTCCAACCTATGCAAAAATCCCAAATTTTCAAAAAGAGTATGGGGAATTTTATTATTATTAATTCCATTTCATTTTTTATGGTTAATATTTTTGCAATAGAGGTGTAAAGCTTCATATTCGAATGCATAAATTCAGTGATATTTGCTTAAGGGAAATGGCATGTAAAAGTTGAACTTTGACTCACAATTTGTGTATATAATGGTTCAGAACAGAGAATAATGAATATATACCATTAAAATCATTGTAATATCTCACTAAAAGAATATAATATCATATCCAAGTCACAACATACATCATATATACAACTCCATTGAAATGGGAAATCAACACATGGAAACTAGTCACAACAAAGTTTGGAAATGTGGACATTTGCATATGTATTTCTTATGATTTATACTTACAGAGAGGATGGGATACATATTACAGAGCCATAAATAAGTCACCCATTCTTTTCCATCAACTATACTCAATGGGGCACAACCACCATTCACACAAGTTGTGCACCATCATAGAGAAATATGGAAATATTGAAGCGGGGATTGAGAGAATGGGAGGAAATATGCGTCATGAACAGTAGAAGCCTCCTATATGCAGTAAAAAAATATATTAATATCCAAAATATAATTCATATTGGCCTCTCCCACAACCAAATTGGATTAGAATCTCGCTCTCTCGAAATTGGCTCACTAGCAGGGTAAGTGAGCACTTACCGTGCAATGGACAAGCTAGTGCTTTCCAAAATGACAAATGCAAATTATCAAATGATCAAAATCCATTATAATTCCTCATGAAATATTTTTATAACCATCCTAAGGTCCTCCAAGGTCGAATTCACTCCCATACACTTCCTCCAACTCATCCTTGATGTTTAGTAACCTTGATGACACTTGTCCTTCTCCTAAACCCTTCATCTTCCTCCAAATTCAAATTGTTGCCACCAAGCCCCAAGTGCACCCTATTGGAGGATATTTTTATCCCTGGAATGTCATATTGTCATAGTTCTGCAATCATGTCTGAAATCAGGTCTGAATTTTTATAGAATCTTACATCATTTTTGTCATAAAACAAAGGGAATCTCTCTCCAAGTGGCACCTAGTTTCTTCCTAGTCTCTTCCTCTTATATGGGGAGTTACTCCTTTTAAACCATTTGAATCCTTGTGCTAATGAAATGTTACTTGACACCTCTTCAACTTCCAAGAATGTTCCATAACTCATAATTTTGAATTTGGGGTTAAGTCATGACATGTGTAAGGAAGAATCTAGCCACCCAAGGTCTCCATGAAACTCCAAATGTACTTATGAAGAAATTGCACTTTATTTTATCCATATTTATTATTTGTATGACCCAATTTAATGTGTAAATGACAAACTAAGGTTCTCTTGGGTCGCATATCTCCCTTATTCCAAGATTTAATGCCTCCTCCCCAACCTAGGGAGCTATTAGGTGGGTGAAACATAGTCAACTAGTAGTATCATCGGGATGGGGACATGATAACATGACTTAACTTGCTATAAAAAAATTCTATGGAAATATCCTTTTCAATCTGTTTTTCAAATTTGACTTTGTTGAGAATGACATATTTGATAACGTTTTCTACTTCTTCATGCAATTCTTGTAGTTCATCTTTCATTGGTGCTTGTAGTATCATTTTCCTAGTATTAGATCCCTTGTTTTTGTTAGTCTACTACATTGTGTATATTTTTTCAGCTATGATCTCAAGTTTTTCTTTGGACGGATCAGGTTCTGATTGTTCATCTTCCTAGGTTTCATCTTCTTATGTCATTTCTCCTAGTTTGTTCTCTATTTCTATCGTCTTGGTTTGGTGTATCGAAAATACACTAGATAATGGGTTTTATTTGTCTTCCTCTAGTCCAAATTTTTTTTAGTATAGGCTAGCCTTGTATGCGTCTTCATTTTATCCACCGTTTAAAGTTTTGTCCAGCGTTGTGGCTTCTTTATATGAGTATCTGGAATTTGGTGAAATGTGTTCAAATGTTGTTCCAGGTCACTAAAAAGTTCTTGAATGGTTATATAGTAATCCAACTAAGATACATCCCTTGCTTATCCTTGCATTTACCATACTTTAGTGTAGTCAAGCTCCAACTAGATGTGAGCGGGTAGTGCTAGACTCTGACATATCAACTGTGATACCCTCTATCTTGAACAAGTGGTCTTAAATACTTGAAACCAATTTTCAAGCCACATTTTAGTGACTCCAGGGCCTCTTGGGCATACCTGGGGTTAAAAGGATTTGAGTTTAGTCATTAAAGTTTCTGAATTTGCAGTGAATGTGGGGTCTTGCACTAGGGTGATTTTGAACATTGCTATCCAAATAACTAGTGAGGGATATCATATTGTTGATCATGTTTCTTGACATTTTTCACATGTTTCTCTAATGAATGAGGCTAGCTAATGGGCCCAATTAAATATATTTTATTCTAAGGCCACAACTCTCACGTCTTCTAGCATGTCAAGCCTAATATATGACAATCAACTAGTGTTGGTTAAACACATTGAAACAATTATAGAGGAAAACTTGTATGCCTGAAATTGGATTTTATTAATTATGAGCCCTCTTGAATTCTTCCCTTGAGGTGTCCTTGTGAATTATTCAATTAATTTTACCTTCACACTGACTAGTATTGAGGTTCCTTGGTTTGTTATTTCAATCACATGTGCAGTGAGTACACCATTAATCTCAATTGGTTCATCAAACCAAATCTTACCTTTGTGGCACATGCTAACAACATACTAACCAATCAAATAAGTTAAACCATCAAAGTTGAATAAGAGGGGTGCATTGACATAGTGTCGTTTCTTTTCTTCGATAATTTTATTAGATGAATCAATCCATTTTTCATTTTGTATATTCCATCCAAAAGGTTCTTTCCAGTATCTTCAAAATTGGTGTTCTTCGGTGCAATATTTTCTTATTTTGGTTAATCTAGATTTCAAAGGTAGCATGGAAGCTTCTTCTATCTCCACCTAGGTATTTTCTATGGCTTTCATGGTTCTATTCATCACGGTAACTTTCTTCAAGGTCATATTGACTGTGACTACAAGTGAGGGTGCTAGGCTAGAAAATTTTGGAATTTCTTGGCGTTGCTACATTTGCTCAATTTCTTTGCAAAAATGTTCCCAACTCTATTCTAGTTCTTTATTTATAGCTTGAGAACTTAGTGTGTAATTGTCTTGAGTAGGTGATGACATTAATTACATACTAAATGGGTGACAACTACTTTAGATGTGTGGAGATTCTTTTAGTTCAATATTTGATCGACGATCATCATAGCTTCTTTGATAGGTTCAATCATGAAAGAGTACACCATACAATGTTTGTTTGGTCGGTTGATTTGTTATATGCTGCTTTGAATGTTCCATCATGGGCCATCTATCAATTTCTACTCGTTGATCAGTTTTAGGTAGGGTTATTTGGTTTGTTCACACATGTGTCTCCTTGTGTCATTCTTCTTGCTCCAATCTATTGTCATTGCATTGCGCTTGTTCCTGCCAACATCCATGTCTTAGGACCTTTTTATATGGGTTTTAGTAGTAGTTAGTTTTTTTTTCTAACTACTTTTTCCATAATTAATTAACTAATGTAGTTAGTCTAAGTATTTATACAAATCTAGTGCAAACATGTGAAACAATGGCCAACCAAATGGAGATACGACCATTGGTCAAAATATTCTTTGATCTATGTTTTATATATTTTTAGTCTTGTGTCATTAATTACTTTTGTAAAAACCTACCCTTGTAATGTCTTCAGCCAATTTGACCCATTACTGTCTAACTATTCGACTATGTATAGACCAAGACTGGATCTATGTAGCTTTTTTCACTTTCCCTTTTATTCAAATTTCATGTAATAATGCTAGGTCACCAATTGATATGTATTTCCTTTTTATATTACAGTCATGCCAATATTTCTACTATTTTTTTTGTACTTCTTGATGGTTAATTTCTATTTGGAATTACTCTTCTATTTTTTTTAGATCAAAGTTTCTATTCTCTTTTTCTTTGACAATATATAAATGAAGTGCATCTACAATGATTGGTTCCTTTTATTTGAAATGCAGTGGAACAACTGCTTCCTGGCCATATACGAGTTTAAAGGGTGTCTTCCATGTCGACCGTTTGTAAGCTATTTGATAATCCCATAATATAGTAGGCATTTTGTCATGTCAATCGTCCCGAGTCAATGTTACAAATATTTGGAAATCCTTTCATTAGAGCTTTATTTAATTCTTTAATGACTCCATTTGACTGTGGATGGTATGCTAAGCTCTTTTGATGGTCGAACATAAACTAATTTAGTAGTACTGATATAGTATTGTTAATAAAATGTGTTCCTATGTCACTAATAAGGATAAGAGGACATCCAAATATTGTAATTATATTTTCATATATAAATTTATAAGCTAACTCTCTAGACCATGGTTTGACAGGTTCAACTTCTACCCATTTGGTAACATATTCGACTTCTGTAATAATATATCATGCTCCAGTCTAATGGCCAAAAACTGGAAAAGGTACAATGAATTATATATCCCATATTTCAAATGTTAATCTTGGATTAATGGATATTAATATAATTTCATCACTTGGAAATGGTCAACCTATTCTTTGACATATGTCGCATTTGTTCACCTGTGTTCTGCAGTCTTTTAGTAGAATTGGCCACCATAGTCTATTGTAATATTTTTCATGCAGTTGTTCCATCTTGAAAGTTTCCACAAAAAGGTCCATTATGTGCTTCATTGATGAAACCTTGTGATTCATGTTCTAGGATACATCATCAGATTACTTCATGAGTTCCTAATCTGTATAGGAATCCATTTTATAAAGTATACGGTGCACCTTTTATTGCAAGTATTTTCTTTTTTGTTTTCTAGCATTCCTTTTAGAGCTTGACCTTCTTTGAGATGATTTTTGATATGTTCTAGCTTTGTTGGTAAAACTTTGATTCTAAATAAATGTGAATCAGGAAGTTTGTCATCAATCCCGACAATATATTCTCTTTTGTATATTCTTAACAGATGGTCAGGTTTGACACTAGTCCTTTCGATGCTAAAAATGATTTCAAATTCAAATTCTTGAAATGAAAGTAGTCATATGCACATCCAACCATGGTGAAGAGGTTTATTTACTAAATACTTGAGTGATTTATGGTCAGTGTATAATATAAAAGGTTAGACAAAAATAATGATAATGCAAAATCATGCCTAGAGCTTCCTGTTTTGTTGTTGAGTGATTTCTTTATGCTTATCCATATTTCTGCTAGCATATGCATTAGAATAGTCCATTCCATCATCTCCAGGTTGAGTAAGTATTGCATTGACTACGATATCGGATACATCGATATGGAAATGAAATTTGATCGACCAATTTGGGAACCGTAGTATTGGGGTTTTGACTAAATTCCTCTGTAGTAATTCAAATGATGTTGCAAATTCTTGTGACCATGTAAATTATTATAAGGTGTACATCATATCAAAAAAGTGTGATAAATTTTGATAATATTCAGTATGACCAAGAAGTATTATTTCATGTTTTGGGTTTATTAAAGGTTTTAGGTCTCGAATAGCTTTGATTTTCAGCGTGGCTAACTTTAGTTCATTCCTTGAAAACAACATGTCCTAAAAGGATCCCAATTAGTGTTGCAAATATGCAATTTTTAATATTCAGAGAGAAATTTTGTCTGCATCATTCAAGCAAAATACGGAGCCATTGAACATGGTCCCTAGTAGTGAATATATTTTCAAGTCATCAAAGTAGAAAACTATAGTTTGGTATAATATTTTTGAAATGATTCTACAACTATTATTGAGAATACTATCGGTGCGTTCTTTAGTCCAAATGTAATAACTTTATAAGAAATCATCCAAATTAACAAACAAATGTTGTTTTATGCTAATCTTCTTTAGCAATAAGGACTTGGTTATATTAAAAAAATACGTCAGTGAAGGAATAACATTCGTGACCTGCGATGTCATTGATGTTTTCATTAGTGAATTAGGGAATAGGTAAGGGGTTGGTTCATGTCACTTTGTTTAATACCCTGAAGTCGACACATATATGTAATTTCATTGGGTCATGTTTCCTCCGTTGTACAACCATAGGGCTAGCCCATTTCAAGAGGTCCACTAGATAAATTATTCCAATAGATTGAATATTTTGTATTTCTTTCGTAATTACTATGTCTTTATACTTGTGTGCCAACATATAGGGTCATTTCTTGATAGGTCTAGTGCTTGGTTTTATGTTGATTTTCATTTATCCCATTTCTTGTACTAGGTCCTTTAAATATTTATAATATCTTGTGAAGACATCTTGGTCTTCTTTAACAAATTAGTGAATTCTTATGTTTCTTAGTCGGACTAGTAGTCTCCTATTTTTTCCATGTTTGGTTGATTACCATTCGAAATGTAGACTTCTTTCATTTTTATTTCTACATCCATCCATTATGGTGCTCTTGTTTCATTGATTGGTTGATATCCTTCTTTGAATTATGTAAAGGAAAGAGGGAATTATTTTTCAATATGTCTTTCTTGTTCAAATTTCCCCTCTATGGTGAATTTCATCAGAGACTTTACAGGTTTTACTATTTGTGGATGATATTTTTTCCAACTAAATATTTTCCCAATAGTTTTGTTGTTTTCGATTTCTAGTTGAGTTGATCGATGAACTAGTTTTACCTTGATATTGCTACATGTCAAACTTGGTTGGTATGCTATAGTCAGTGCAGCATTGCTCATTGTTTATATGAAAATTTTAATTTCTTCGACTACTTGTTTGATTCTTTCCTCTTCCGTAGTGAAAGAGAAATCTTTTAAAAGATTTTCTTTTAATTCTTGCCAACTAAAGGTTTCTCATCTAGCCTCTTCCATATTATACCATTTGTTGGTAGGTCATCGAGTGTACTTGGGAATAGATGAGGCCATATTATTTCATCCATATATCCTAGTTGTTTCCATTCCTTTTCACATACATTAGTATGTCTGACTAGATCTTGACCTTGCACGAATTTTCACATTTCCACTTGTGTTGTAAGTGTCTTCCCTCCAAAGTGTTTGAAACAAATATGTCAACAATGTAGTCCATGTATGGAGTTGAGACTAATGTGTATCCCACCACCATGTTGCTTGACCAGTAAAGGTTTCAATCAAACTTTGAAGATGAACTTGTTCTTTGACTTTTTTAGAAACTTTGTCGACGTGTATAGTCAGGGATTCCTGCTCTTTATATCGAAGTGGCAAAATATTTGTCATTTGTTTCTTTGTTGGGATGAGCATTGAATATTCTCTTACTTTATTTTCAATTTTTTTTTGGGATGATGGATATAGTAAAACATTGTTGAACCTTTTATCTAGGAATAATCTCGAATGAAAAGCATTCACGAGCTCATGCTTCATAATTTTCCATTTTCTAGTTGTAAAGTTTCAAGTCAGTATTGTATCTGACATACATAAGGGATCTCGAGTGGATTTCTCCATGGCCATTTGGTTCAATGGAGTCTTCATTATTTTGAAATATTTGATTACTTCATCATATATCAACATCATTAATATTGGGTTTGGTTGAAGCCTTTCCTTAGGATGGATAAATGGGTACAATTACTTTCTGTCATTCTCCTTTGAGATTGATTCTACATTTTTCAAGAGAAATGGAAGTTTTCATTTTGTGTCCCAACAGTCAGCCAACTAAGGTCGGGAAGGAGTTAGATCCTTCTCTTGGCTCCATAATGTCAAAATCAAGATATGTACTAATTCCCAATGATGACCATAGTCTTAACATTTTCCACACACCAATGGGTTTAATTAGTTCCTAGTCAGCAAGTTTAAGGTAAATGCCTAACCCTACTAGTTGAGATCAACCAATGCTTTCCCACGTCGATCTCGTCATTATGTTGTCTTGTGACCTAAAGTCAAGGTTGACTTGTGAAATGAAAAACCCTTCGACTTCAAGGTCGATGAGAGGGTCAATATCAACTTTATATTTTTTATTTAGACTACATATATTTTTGGTGATTCTCTCATTTACTAGGTTATTTATCATAATATACATTAGATCAATAAATCGTGCAACAAATTCTTTATTTGTTAAGAGTTGTAGTATCTCATTAAGTGTTTTATTCCTATTTTCTACATTATTTTTTTCAAAATAAATTTGTGTAAATATTTATGTAGCATTGTTAAATATGTCTTCCTTCTTCAATGGATTAGGGTAGTCATTTTGTTTTCTTTGTATCCTCGTGAAATGGGATTGTCCCCATGATTTCATGTGCCTTGTCTAGTGATTATTTAGAAATTCTTAGTATTCAATGTTGCACTTTTAGAAACAGTAGAAAAGAGATCAACATTACTTATATTATCAAGTTCTTATAGCATGATGAGGAATTATTTCATGTTGTTCTCCCCAATGTCACATTTTGCACATAATTTTAGATCTGTCATGTCCTTCCATGCACAGTTAGGGATCAAAATTTATTCACTATATCACATGAAACAATGTGTATTTCCATGACCTAGTGGTAAGTGTCCGATGATTGTTGTGTCTTCCATGACCATTGTATCTTGTTCGTCGATTATTGTGTTGGTCATTATTGTGACCATTCTAACCTTTCTGCTCAATCGTATGTGTTTGGTAAACTGTATGGTAATTTTATTTAGTCTTAGGTTCTTGATACATTCTACAGTTGAATGCTGTGTCATCTAAGAAAATATGCACCATTTTGGTTTTACATTGTTATCATTATAGGTACAATCTGTAGTTGAGTGAGGGTCAAATATCTCACAAATATCGCAAAAATAGTTTGTTTGTGTTGTTTAGAAATTTTCTGGTTTTCGTTCTTTTGGGAATATTCTTAGGCTTTCTTCTAGTTGTTTCATTTCTCTCTAATGTATGTTTCAGTCGTTATGATACATTTTGTTCTTGTTGTAGCGGTAGGTATCTCTTGTATGGCATTCCCTGGAGCATATGGTACACCATAAGCTGCTATGCTTCATTGTAAGGTACTGTAGTGATTTTTGTTGTTTCAATCTTTTCTTCTAGTTGTTTGTCAATAGGTCTAGTAGAATAATTTTTTTTTAAGATGTCATCATATGTTGTGTATTCGTGCATTAGAAGTGGTATCTTGATTCTTGGATGAATTCCTGTGACAAGGAATTGGATCACCAATGCTTGCTCCATCTTAGATGGCATCAGGATCAGGAGATATTTAAATCTTATGTCATACTCTTATACATTTTCTCCTATTCTTTCCTTTATTTATTTAAATTTGTTTCTAGCCATATATTTGGTGTGATCAGCTTTGAAAAATTCTAGGAAATTATATTTTATTTGTTGTTTCAACTTGGGAAGTTCTTTGATAAATTTAATGTACCACATGAGTGCACTGTTTCTAAGACCTACAAACTATGCAATCTATTGGTTATCATCACCAATGAGGTTAGAATGACAAAGGGGTTTTCATACAAACTAGTGTTTCTTGGGGTCCCCATCCCCTTAAAAAATAGGATTATTTACTAGGATATGGTAAGCCATATTTCGAGGTACATAATTTTTAATACTTACTAGAGAAGAATGACTGACTTTCTAAATTACTACTTGATATTTGATGCTAACTTCTTGTGGGTGCAATTGGTACCACTCCATATGGATTTCTTCTAAATATTATTCCTCACTAGGTTGGTTCTCTGATAAGTTTGTCACTTCAATCAATATTGTTGTTGGCAAGGGTACCTCCATATGTATTAAATAAAATAAATTAAAATAATTTCCTTTGAATTCAAGCGTGAAGGTAATCTAGTTACAATGTGTTGGATGATGAATCATCAACCTATATGCAATTCATCCACATTCATCTAGACAAATCTATATTCTATTGTCACTTGGTTTCATTCACATGTCGCACTCAACTATTTGTCTAATGGTTATCCCAATCATCATTACAATTGGTATAGACTTGATGGGATCCAAGGAACTTGGGATTGCAATGTGCAAAGCATGCAGGGTCAGCACCATCACTTGCAACTGATATATCGGTGTTAGTGCCTCACCTTCTCTCTCATCTAAACAAATTTCCCTCGACTCAAGAATTACTTTTGGATGCTTAAATATCTCACAAAATTTATTTATACTTATTTTTCCATGTAAAGGACTAGCAATATCCCTCAGCTGCTCTGATCGCTTGCACCTCTTTTCTCTTTCTAATTTATGTATGTTTGTTGTTTTCTTTTGGGCGGTCGGGAACTTGTTTCGTCAGAGCAGACTCGAATTTTTGCAGTGCTTAATTATTTTCTTCTTTTATTTACTAGAGTTATTCTTTTATTCAGAACACATGGTCGATGACCCCCCCATTTCCAAATTATTTCTATAGTTCGCTGGAAGTGGGTTCAACAATAGACATCATTTTTTTAGAAAGTACTCTCACCCTTTCTCTTTAACAAAGTGCTCCCACTCTTTTTCCTTCTACTCTCAATTTGTTGAAATGAGTATGGCCAATGGAGGTCATGGTTTGACAATGTGACCAACTTCTTTTTTATTTAGAATTTATATAGCATGATCGATATACAATTCCTTAATTAAGGTCAATGTAAAATTTACATCACACTTGGTGAGAGGATGATCCTTATTATATAGCATGTTATTCATAGAAATATTCGCATATATTTTTTGAGCCACTCACATGGGTTCATTCTACCTCATTATAGATCTTGTGCATTATAATTATTTCATTCTGGGAATCCAATTTGGTAATGAAAAATCACTAAGAAACTTCTTTATTTCACGGGGACAACTTCTATAAATCTTTCATGGGACTAAGTGAAAAAATTCTCGTTTCTTGTGAAATTATTAACTTGTTCCGCCTTTCATAATTCTAGATATAATTTTCTATTTTCTTGTCCCACCACTCTTGAATCTCTCATTTAGTTAAAATCTGTGCATGCTCATAATTGTAACATATATGTGTACTACCAAAAATGGAACAAATGTTGCAGTCTGAGGGATCACATAGGCTATCAATAGTATGTTATATATATATATAAGAGGTCATGTGAGCATATACAAGATACAAGATAAGAGATAATAAATGGGACAGTAACAATAGGTCTTTGCATTAACAAATGCAGAACATTGTACATTCAATGCATATCATATCCATAACTCACCAACCTATATGTAGGTTTTACAAGTAGTTATTAAATTATAACTAATAGTTTGTTCGAATAATCAAACGAATGGACCAACTTGACTATGGTTAGTTGAAGGATCTAGTCAGTCAATCGACCAGGATCCTCCAAAAGTTCCCTAGCATGATTCTAGTAGCAATCAAGTAAGGCTGAGGGGGTTGATCTTTCCCCACAATGAAGCGACAACGATGAGGTACCAAGGTCATCCTAGAGGGGATTTACCATGATATTGAACAATTGTTTAAGTTTATCACTAATTTTGGGTGGCGGTATCTCAATGATGAGTCAATCACTATGTATTACTGGGTGTTTCCTAAGTGGTGTTTTACCATGCAACCAAAGGTATTTATGACATGATGAGGGGGAATATCCCCACATAATTTAGGAAGAGGATAGTAAGGAGGAGGGTGACTCTCATGACTTGATTGATGAGGAGGATGATGATGAGTAGGAAATTATGTCAAATTTCCCCAATGCAAAGGACATGGGATTTTTGAACTATTTATTGCATATTTTTTACTTAGAAATGTGATCATGAATGTAAACACTTTTTATTTTGGACTTATGCTTATATATTTACATATATGCATGTCGATGTAGCTTTAAATACATATGCCTTATGTTAATATGTGATTTAATTTATGATATTAGGTATATGTGGATGTACTTTATGATGATGATATGATAGGCACATGCATGGTCTATTTCCTTGTTATTGATGATGAATATGCAAATCTATAATCTAATTTGTAGAATAATCCAAAAAACTATCGATGCTTCTAGGTAAATGAATTAATGTAATGAATTGAAACTATATAACCATTTTTCTAACATGAGAATATTTTTTAAAGACACGGGGATCACATTTTCATTGGCATCAAGAATCACAATAAGTTTCAACATAGTCTAATCGTCAGCAACACAGACATCCCTCTGAATCCAAAAACACTATGTTGTGTAGCCGATCAATCAATGTTGACCTAGGATTGTACACTGATTCAACCTTTAGTGACTACTCAATTGATATTGACCTTGATTATCTTGAAGAATCTTGGTTGAATCACAATAATCAGTCGACCCCATTAACTAGCTAACCATACCCTTAGTTGAAAATTTTTACCAATCGATAAGGTATCTCCCTAAAGGGTTAGGACTATATATCCTATGTCTCTCTCCATAACCAAGGACTTAAGATCTCACTTGAAGGGAGAGGTTTGAAATTACTCTTGAAACCATTCATTAAGGGAAGGAAATAAATGGTCGAGCACTCACTTTTCTTTCCTTACAGGAGGGAACAATACCAACCCTTTATGAGGGGGGACTAAAAAATCTCCCTCTTTTCCATGACCCCATGGAACAATATAATATATTGATCCATTATTGTAGTGGTGATCTTGGCCATATGCAACTTTTTGAGGAAGCACTTCTATATATGTGCATATACATAAGATTTTGTATATGCGTTGGCTTCTGTGTATGCACATATACAGAATCTTTTGTATATGCTCATATATGGACACTTTCATATATGTGCATATACGAACGCTTTTGTATACATGCATTTCTATATATGCATGTCTATAGAAGCACGGATATTTAGAAGTGGAACGTAAGCTTCCATATAAGCGCATATACGAAAGTGCTTCTATATAGGGAAACACACCAATGCATGTTAGGAGTGTATACACCAGTGTATCAACCAATATATATATAGACACACACGCACACACACACACACATTCATGACTATACATACACTATATACTAGTATATACACTAGAGTATATACTGATATATACGTTGGTGTATATACTAGTATATATACCAATGTATACACCAATATATATACCAACATATATATTAGCATATATACTAGTGTATATACTACAATAGTGTATATACAAGTATATTCACTAGTGTATATAATGTACATACAAATACACTAATGTGTATACCAGTATATACACTAATGTGTATACCAGTATATACACTAATGTATATACCAGTATATACACGAGTGTATATAATGTACATACACAATGAGTAGTGTATTTTCTAGTGCATATACATTCGTGTATATATCGATACATTAGTGCTGTTAACGCAAAAAAATGCTCAACTAGCTCTACATGGCCTAAAACTACATACAAACATCCATTTCCTAACATTTTTCCTCATTTTTGACCTCCACAACTATGTTTTAACCTTACTCTCTCTCAAATAGCTCAAAAATAATAAAGAAGGGCCTAAAAATCCCACAAAATTAAGAGCTAAAAAGTTCATAAGAGAGATAAAAATCTCACAAAAGGGCTAATACCCAAAAAAGAGCTAAAAAACATAAGAAATGGGCTTAAAACCCTAAATGGGGCCCAAAATCCTAATTAGGGTCTAAAACCCTAAAAAGAGAGAAAATGATAGAAAACACTATAAATCAAGGGTGGAGGTCCCCATCACAACATGACTTATTCATTTCGCCATTATTATACTTGCATGAGTACTTTGAGAAACCATCATTCTCAAACTACTCTTCCCAAGTCACCAAACATTCCATTTTTCCCACTTGCTCCCATTTTTGTGTGTTGAGTCACCCTCCATACCACCAAACCTGTGGAGAAGTGGTATCATTCTGAGTTAGGGCACGGTGGCCCAATTTCAAGTAAGAAGGTATAACCATCTCATTGTTCTTTGTTTAGTTTTATATATTTTTTGTATTTATTTACTTTTTTTTTTACTAATCTTTTGTTTGCAGCTGGTCCTTCCATTGTGAACTCTACGCTTTCATCCCTTTGACGGAAGGGAGGTGCATTTGCACGTAGCCATGGTGAAAACCCGGCTACAGTTTTAACACAAAACAATGCTCAACTAGCTCTACATGGCCTAAAAACACATACATACATCCATTTCCTAACCCTTTTCCTCATTTCTGACTTCCACAACTATGTTTTTACCTTATTCTCTCTCAAAAAGCTCAAAAATAATAAAAAGGGCCTAAAACGCACAAAAGGAGCTAAAAAGCTCACAAGCGAGCTAAAAGCTCACAAAGGGGCTAAAACCCCCAAAAGAGGTAAAAACATAAGAAAGGGGCTTAAAACCCTAAATGGGGCCCAAAACCCTAATTAGGGTCTAAAACCCTAAAAAGAGAGAAAAGGACAAAAAAAACTTTAACTAAAGGGTGGAGGTCTCCATCACATCATGGCTCATTCCTTCCACCGTTATTATACTTGCATGAGTACATTGAGAAACCATCATTCTCAAACTACTCTTCCCAAGTCACTAAACATTCCATTTTCCCCACTTGCTCCCATTTTTGTGTGTTGAGTCACCCTCCATACTACCAAACTTGTGGAGAAGTGGTATCATTCTGAGTTAGGGCACGATGGCCCACTTTCAAGTAAATAAGAAGGTATAACTGTCTCATTGTTCTTTGTTTAGTTTTATAGATTGTTTGTGTTTATTTACCTTTTCTTTTGTTTTATAGATGGCCCACCCAGTAGCACCTTTTTGGCCGAAAAGTGCGAGCCAGTCCCACCTTTTTGCCTATTAAGTGCGACTTTCCTCCTAGGGACCTAGTTACACCTATTTTTGTTGTTCCAGCGACCCAGTTGCCTTTGTTTTTCATTTTTTATCGACCCAATTGGGGCTATTGACCTGTAACATGTGATCTGTCTGTTTCTAAGTTGATTTATGTCATTTAAATTCTATATTTCATTATTAAAAGTTGGAAATTAACATTCTTATTTAGCCCCTCCTCCTCTACTCAGTCATCAGCCTCCGGGGTCTTCTGAGATAAAACGGGGGGTTGAGTAAGCTTAGTAATAAGCATCCATTTTTGTTATTTTTCTTTTTCATTAAAAAACAAGTGACCTTGGAAGCTACTGGGAGTGGAAACCATTGGGGGTTTCATGGCGTTCACATCCTCCTTGTTGAGCACTGGGCACTTGGGGTTTGACCTGTGGATCTACGGGTGGACTTGTTTCCACTTTGATGAGAGCCCAACCCTCCCTCTTGGATTTGAAGAATACAAAGGTGGGGTAGTCACCCTACTGATTTGCGTATATTACAGTATAGTTACCCATTATTACAGTTTGTCTTGCACTTTGTTTTACTTTTAATTTTCAACTTGCTTTGATACAAGCCCTTTGCTTGTGCCTTGCAAGAAAACCAGTGTTGTTTATTCATTAAACAATTAAAAGTAAAAGGAACAACCTCATACACAAATTGCACATACTCACACCAAATAATCCAACAAAACTTGGTTCATGACCTTGAGCGAACCACAAAAGTAACCAATTTACTTAATAATCTTTCAGTTTGGGACATAAGTCTCAACCACAACAACTGTGGGAAGTGCTTGGGATTTTCCCTAAAACTCATTATGAGGAATACCATAGGAACCCCAAAGTAGCTAGCCAATGAGAGGAATTTCTAAGAGAAATGGGCAACAACCCCTTTCGATTGACTAGATAGAGCCTTGTGAGGAAAACGGCAAGCGTTGTCTTCTGGCCGAGTGACCACTTGTGAACCAATAGGAATCCATTTAAACCGGGTCCAAAATTCATTATTGGTTACTACCATAAGCCACCATTGATCCATTGTGTTCTTCCTCATGACTTAGGGGGCATCCCCCTTAGTTTGGGTCTTTAGACCATCACCATCGAGGCCCTCCTCGACAACCCTCTTCACTGTCAGAAGGTCACACGACCTATGATTTTGACTCATATTCCTACCAATCCGAGCTGAATATTTTTAATGCACCATCTAGCCCCATGGCTAGCGCAACTCCCAATCCCTTCTTCGAAGGGATGGTAGGAAGCGGACCTGTGTCCATGCCTCACATCATTACCAACATCCCTGCTAGTGGTCCCAGCACCACTACACATGCTGTTGTAAGTACAACACCCATCAGTGGTGGCCCTACAATAGACCCTACAATTCCAAATGTACCATCGTACATACCTAGGGAAAGTGTCCCTTCCACAATTTTCTCGACTATCCCCATGGTGGGAATTCAACCACAAGTGCCCCCATCCATGCATGGACATCATGCTCCTGGAAACTCCGGTGCCATGTTTGGTCCCTCTTGAACCAAACTCAGGTCTAACCTCCCATTCATGGCTCGCTTTAACTTGCCGGATTTGGCCAGCTTAACGAATGACCCAATTAGTCATCAACCCCAATGGCCCCCCATGCTAACCAAGATTCCTTTAGACATTCCCAAGTTTTAGGGAAAGGCGGGCGAGTGCCACCAAAACCACATTATGTCGTTTCATTTATGGTGCTCATCAAACAACATTGTAGATGACTCAATCAGACTAAGATTATTCCGAAGAACACTCATAGGTGCTGCAGTAAAATGGTATATCAAGCTACCCCAAGCCTCTTATCCTGATTTCACTTCGCTATCCTTCATGTTTCTCCAATATTTCCAAATCCTTGTCAGATATGATGAGGGTGTGGAGATCTTGTTATCTTGCTGTCAGAACACCACCACTTACATCACCAACCACATCCATGAATGGCGACGAAGGTGTAGCCTATGCAAAATCCAGCTTGATGATGGGATCTTCCTTGATTGGTTCTTGAAGACCTTGCTACCACCCATCGCCAATGACGTCGCCTATGAATGTCCCCAATATGAGGAAGAGGCCATCTTAAAGGCCCAAGAGTTCGATTTAATATATGCTAAGTCTAGATACCTATACACCATCATACCAAATGCTCCCTGTGCTGGCACCTATCATTGCGATGCACCAAGGGAATCCCACGTTACGAATGGTGTCATCGATTCTGTCTCCTAACACCCATAGTACTATGTGAAACCTCCTCTGATGCCACCGCACCCAAGCAAAACACCCAATGTTACACCACCAAACCAAATACTCGATTAATCAAGGACGATGGATCAGTTCAGAGCCACGACTTCCTATGCACAACCCATGCCACACCAGCATGCTCATGCACCAACTTGGCTGACACAATCGTACTCGAGACTTATGACCAGATTTGTAGCCACTCCAGCTGCTCCATCCTACTATGTGCCACCTATGCAGCCTGCTCCGGCTTCAGCCCCATCTCCTACTGTTTCCATGGGACAAGGTTTTTCTTAGCAGAACCTTCCCAACCAACCCACTCCCAAAAACTGACAGGGGTAAGGTAAGAAAAATAGAGGAAGGAACTGGGGTAACAACAAACCACAAGGAGGCGAACAACAACGATGCTAACCCACCAGTGCAAAACCACCAATAGCCTAATCGATCGAGACAAACCACTCCATTACAGACTAATCATCCGTGTAAATTATGCAACGTCTACGGTCACTACACTCATGAATTCCTACATATGGACTATGTCAAGCAGTTTCTCCAAAATGAAGCTCAACGGGACACTAATGCGACAACACAGGCTCAACCTAACCCAACACCACTAGGCCCTCCACTTATGGTGCTCCAAAACCCATTACCACTCCAAAGAATGGTGGAAACCGCACCCCTACCCCCAACTACTCCTGCAACAACCACCATGGCTCCACCCATAGAGACTGATATCCATCACCTTATGAAACTGTCAACTGAAGAGGTGAACCTCTAAAACAAACGTAACCAGTATGGGTCCACTACAGAAACTGTTGACCCATTAGCCGCATCCACCTCCAGCACTACGAACATGCCCCTCCATCTTCCTACACCCCCCATTGATGGGACAACCAGAGGTCCATGATTTCTGATGCGGTCTATCGCCAACAACGTGACTGTGTGGGATGCCTTAAATTATAGCATCATTGATGAATTGTCCCAATCACCTATATCCATGCCTACTCTTGATGTTCTCAAAACATGCCTGCCGCATCGAAAAGCGTTGTTATCCGCACTAGGTGTAGTGGACCCCTCTAGTTCCAGATTGATCACATTCCATTTGGATCAAGGGGAACCCAGAATGCCATCCACCATTGCCTTCCAAATTCAGGTCTCAATCTAGAATTTGGTGGTCCATCGATGCATCATCAATGAAGGGGCATCTACCTGTGTTATGTCAACATTTGTCTGGAAGAAGCTTAGGTCCCCCACCCTCCAACCATCCACTACTTCCCTTTGCGCCTACGATGGTCTCTCCACCAAAGCCCAGGGAATTCTCCCAAACATTCCTATTTCATTAGCGGGTAAAATGGTTATGAATGGCATAGACGCTGTTAACACCCAACTTGACTATAACCTCCTTCTCGAACGTAGTTACATGTATGCCATGAGAGCTGTGGCATCCACCATCTTTCACCTTATGATGTGATCCATATTTATGCAGGAATGCAACGGAATACAAATAACCATAGAAACAAATATGCAGTGGAAACAACAATTCATTTCATTAATCAATAACTGAAACTTGTTTACATACAAAATGGAAATAAACTAGCTACATCGTTAGAAAGATCTGTTTAAGGACTACATCCATAAATGACAAATATTGAGTTTGGAACAGACTCATATTTTTGTGACCATTCGATGCCAAAAAAACGTCGTTTAGAGCCTCAAAACAGCTCCTGAAGTTTAGGACCCAAAAACTGCCAAAAATAGCAAATTGTGCTACAATTAAGGAAACTGGAAAACTAAAAGAAACAATGGTGGGGGTCCAAGAGGAATAGGTGGGTGGCCACCAATATCCTCCTGGATCATGATGTTTCCTCATGATGGGAAGATCATGACGGTTGACCAATTGACTTACTACGATCCGCATGGGCGGGACACACTGGACCATGTCATCCTTACCATTGATACTACCATAGACAACGTCACCATTCCTTCTTTATCCACTGTTGGCCCAATATTATTTTCCAACATTCCTATGACAGACACATTCCCGGCCTTACCACCTCCATCTACGCTGACTGAAATAGTGGATTTGTGTATTATCACATCTAGTACCATTCCGACCATATTGCAACCTCAATCACAACCTCAACCTCATTCACCAGGAAACTATTGGGGTTCATTCCCGATTCACACGATTCCATTCCTCTTTCTCATTGTTGTTTCACTGAGTATGCCAGGACACTTTTTCTCTCAAGTATTCACACATCATTTTGGATCAGGAATGAACACACCTTCGATCTATAATTCTAGTCGTCCTTTCCCGTCGTCAACTGTGGAAGATCCACCTGATCTATCCTGACACCACTCTCACGATGACGAAGATATCTCTGAAAATGCCACTGGTTTCACCCCATTTCTCTTAGTCTATGGTGTGGAATCAATTCTTCCCATTGAAGGCCAGATTCCATCACCTCGCCTTATAGACGAACTTCTACCTGATACTTCACATTAGAAGAACCCCTACTTATTCTGAAATAGACCAATGAGGATCATCGTGCTACTCTCCAAATGATTGAATCAGTCGGCACTCAGTCGAAGTCCCATTTTGACTCTCGAGCGCACCCTCACATATTTAGCAAGGGTGATCTGGTCCTTGTCTATGACCAAGCTCAAGATAATTTAGGGAAAGGGAAGTTTGATTCCATGTGGTATGGCTCATATGCCATCCATCGATGTCTCGACAAGGGGGAATATCTCTTCGCTGACTTTGACGATCACCTCTTGAAGAATCCCCGCAATGGGCTCTACCTTAAGAAGCTCTATATTTGACGTCACTCACCATGCCTACTCAAGAAGCTCTAGGATAGTTTTTTATTTCTTGTTTTGCATCGTTTTTACCACGATTTGGTGACCCCCTCTAGTAGTTTCTCCACGTCTAGTCACAGAGAGTCCATTAATAACTTTGTCGCATCATTTTCACGTGAGCAGGTAGATATAATCCTTTCCCTTGTGCTGTTGGTACCCCACTGGAGGGTGTGGTCCCACGTATGCACATGCACATAGTATGTTGCATGTATCATATAGCTACCACCATGCTAGCATACCTTCAGGTCCCTAGACCTATATTGGAGGTCGAGGCATCTATAGGATCTCCTTAATTGTCCATGCTCACGTATGGATCGTCCTGTATAAGGATAGGAAGCTGTCACCATTGTGCACCAAGCTCCCAAGTAACAAGATGACCTATACAAGATTGAATCCATCCCTACTTTCTTCGAGGAATTTCTTGGAGTCACTTCTATCTGTGTGCCACCACATGAATCACACATTGTCCATTGAGATAGCTCCATACCCATAAACCTCCATTCTTTCTAGTTTTTCCCCGTGCACCACTGCACCAAGGGAAGCATCACTAGCTACTAGTCAGATTCATCCAGATTCCGTTCGAGATGTCATTCGCACCACCAGGTTCGGTTTTTTGTCCTTTGTCTTTGGCATGACCCTTGTCTCGTGCTCTCACTATGATTTTCTGGACTATTTCTTGAAATTCACCTTGACTTGTGTGCCATCACACAAGTCTCCCTTTGTATGTATTGGCATGTTCCCGAGCCATCTGCTCCATCCATACTGCATAATTGGCCATCTTTTGACCACCATCCCTTGTCCCACAAGGGGCACCATTAGTGCTCTACATTTATGTCCATCAACCATATATCGAACACTACCCCCTTTCTTGATTGACCATTATGGCATTTATGTTAAGCTCTTTTCTGACTCCTAAACGAATGAAAAGATTGTCGAGCACGCTTGCTTCCTTTCACGCTTGTTAAAGTATTTGAAAGGGTGTCTATGTAGCCTCGTTTACCTCCTTTTTTGGAATATGTAGACTATCATAAGAAAAGGACCATCTTGGCACACTCAGGCCGAGAACGTTTCCCTTTGCATCCTTTTATGCTTTCTCGGGCATTGGGACCAAACTTTATGAAAAAGCTCATGATGGGTTGTCTTTACTATCTTTTCCAGCCTTCTCATCAAGAAAATATTGCCAAACAAAATTGGTTTTTGTTCATGCTCATAAAATTATTTGAATGACAGTCCAGTCAGTACAGGTTTAACCCTTTTTGGCTTGATTGGAATACCAACAGCAAAGAAGTCTCCTATCCCCCAAAAAGGGTGATCAAGCTCTCTTGTGTATACTTTTATCCCTTTTTGGACACAGGAGACTATCAACAAAAAAGAGACCCCACTAGAGTCTTCTTCATGTTTTCAGACTCTCTAAAAATGAAAACACCAACGAGCATTTACTCTCTTGGGCTCGCTAAAAATCCATGAGATTGTGTCATAACAGTGTCTTTAGATGCCACCCCATATATTACAGTTTGGCAGCATTCCCCCTTTGGGTCACCTTTGTTTAGAGTATTCTCCGATGAGTCTTCCTTGGATCCCCTGGATATCAAAAGTCAAAGTTACCTCCCCCCAAGTATTTCCCATATGTAGTTATGTTCCCAGTATAAAATCTATGATCCCTCTCCCATGAATCCGTTTCATTTGCTGCCAGATCAACCCTGCTATCATTACTCTAAACAAAGGAAGTTTAATTCTCCCATGATTTCCTGCCCCTGTTCCCTTGCTCAGTGTGTTAGTCCCCAAATTGTCCCACATATTTGGTTATCCCCCTCATGCTTCTGGTCAAGGAAACATTATTTCCATGGTCAGTTGTAGGTCTCCCTCTGTCGATGAAAACACATCTATTCTAGAGGATAGACCCAGGGGTCCCTGTATCATGATTTCATTAACCTTATTTATGAGTTCCTTAGACCGCTTGAGAGGAGTCATTAGTGCCTCTCATGATGGTTGTGTCTCACGTGCTCGAATTCATCTACATTATCGCAGTGTTGAATTCATATAAGGTATTGGTCTATACATTATTTGGTCGAATACCTTAGTTGTCACCTGACTCTTGCACATTGGTGAGTCTATCAAGGGACCAAGACAAGTTCATGTCCCTTGTGATTTCTAGGTTGCGTTAGAGATAGTGTTCAGAATCCCTCATAGAAGTGTTTTTGTATAGATTCATAATTGATGTGACATATTGTACCACTGAGACTCTGACTCTCTGTCAGTGAGTCTCTACAGTCATGTAAATTCCAAATCCAGCAAATCATTAGTTGTGAAGATATCGCATTCCATGAGAATGCCATGGGTCCTATGTATCAGTTCTTCAGATCAGTAGTGTATTTAGCCTCTTATTGAGGCCACCATTATGTAACATCAGTTGTATATGTATTTATCAGATCCCATATATTTGAGAGTTGATACCATTCTTTATTATTTTGACATTGTTACGAGCATGGGTATTCCTGCCTCGTCCATATGCATGTCACATACTCTTTGTATGTCACCGATTGTTGGGAACCAATATTAATACAAAAACCAAAAGCCACCATGTCTCGAATGAGGAAACACTGCTTCTTCACAGGACTCTCCACATTCCCCATGATCCTATGATGTCTGTTGGCCATACGATGATCTCCTTCCCTCACACATCAGGGGGAAATCTGTTAACGCAAAAAATTGCTCAACTAGCTCTACATGGCCTAAAACTAGATACATACATCCATTTCATCACCTTTTTCCTCATTTTTGACCTCCACAACTATTCTTTAACCTTATTCTCTGTCAAAAAACTCAAAAATAATAAAAAGGGCCTAAAAAACCCACAAAAATAGCTAAAAAGCTCACAAAGTGGCCAAAACCCCAAAAAGAGCTAAAAAATAGAAGAAAGGGGCTAAAAATACTAAATGGGGCCCAAAACCCTAGTTAGGGTCTAAAACCCTAAAAGAGAGAAAATGACAGAAAAAACTATAAATATAGGGTGGAGGTCCCCATCACAACATGACTCATTCCTTCCGACGTTATTATACTTGCATGAGTACTTTGAGAAACCGTCATTCTCAAACTACTCTTCCCAAGTCACCAAACATTCCATTTGCCTCACTTGCTCCCATTTTTGTGTGTTGAGTCACCCTCCATACTACAAACCTGTGGAGAAGCGGTATCATTCTGAGTTAGGGCATGGTGGCCCACTTTCAAGTAAATCGGAAGGTATAACCATCTCATTGTTCTTTGTTTAGTTTTATAGATTGTTTGTATTTATTTACTTTTTTTTTACTAATCTTTGGTTTGCAGCTAGTCTTTCAATTGTGAGCTCTACGCTTTCGTCCCTTTGATGGAAGGGAGGTGCATTTGCACGTAGCCAGGGTGAAAACCTGACTACAAGTGCATATACATTAGTGTGTATATTAGTTATATACACTAGTGTATATAATGTACATACACAATGGGTAGTGTATTTTCTAGTGCATATACATTAGTGTATATACATATACTGTATATACCGATAGCACATGTACAATTAATGTATATACAAATACACTATACTAGTATATACGCTTGTGTATATACTAATATCCGTTAGTACTATACACTAGTGTATATACATTGGAGATACACTGGTAATATACAACAATGTATATACCAGTATATACACCAGTTTATATATTAGTTATATACACTAGTGTATATAACGCACATACACAATGAGTAGTGTATTTTCTAGTGCATATACATTAGTGTATATGTCAGGATGTATATACACTAGGCATAAACACTAGTGTACTAGTTATATACATTGGTGTATATACTATACTTTGCACTAGGCATATACACTAGTCTATATACAAATATTTGGTGCACTATATACATTAGGCTTGGCATAGGATTGACATATGCGCATTTTAGTTTCTAGCTAAATTAAGAGTTGAGATGCGGTGCTTTCATGATCATGAAATTGTTCCTGATAGGAAAACACTCATTGCCAGTCTGACAAAAGTTGTTTTCCTATATTAGTAGCTCTAATGTTGAAGTAGAAGTAGATAATCTTATTTAAAGTATATTATGTGTCTTTCCAAACAAAGATGTGTCTTTCCAAACAAAGAAGGGCCTTATCCTTCTCATCGATTTTGTTTGAGCATTTAAAAAAATGTACGCTAGTGTATATTCTAGTAAGACCGGGTATGTATATACACTAACGTAGACATATATAATAATAAATTGACAAAACTATAATTAATGTAATTAAAAAATTATTATAGATGAATCCAAACAAATCTAGTGTCGCATAGCCAATCAACTAAGGGGTATTTTCTATATATTAAAAAACGTAAATTTATATTTTGTTTTAGAAATCATAATAATTGTAACAATTTACTATATATATAGTAACAAGTATAAATGCAAGTATTGTCTGTGTGTGTGTCTCGACATAGAGTATATATGTTGTATTAAAATATTAGAGTATGTATGCATATTTATTGTGTATAAATGTAGATATATATATTAATCAATAATTAATATATACACCATAATATATATATACCAACTAATTCACTAAGTAGATATAGTGGCATATATGTATATATTAAAATACATATTTATTTATGTCATCTATATATAATATGTGTTAATTTATATATTAACAAGTATATATATGTTGGCATGATGATTTTCTAATCTTTCAAGCAAATCCTTTATTGAAAAGAAATAGGTGAGTTAGAAAAAGAGGAGAATATCTCATAAATACTTTTATTTAGCAAAATGCAATATGAACTTTTGAATCTTATTAATGTATGCACAGTGGAAAAATGAATATGTCAAACTCTTACTTTTGAATCTTATTAATGTATGCATAGTGGAAAATGAATATGTCAAACTTTTTAGTAAACATGAAGAATTTAAATATGAACAAATTAAGATAATAATTTAATTATTCAAATTTTTTTATATTTATTAAAATTATAATATTTTTCATATTTCTATTTTATTCATATGTAGTGATTAAAATAATATATAAATATTATTTATATATTAAATATTGAAAAAGTATTTATATATATATAGAAAAAATATTTATATTTATATATTAAATATTGAAAAAGTATTTATATATATATAGATATTATTTATAAGCCAAGCTTAACAAAAGATCCAAAAAATAGAAGTGCTTCATATCCTATAATACCTATAGGGAAATATCTTAATAAACTGTCCACATAATTTTAAGCAAAAAAAAATTAACTGATGTCAAAAGAGAAATACTAATCATTCCTGGTTCTGGTCGTTGCTGGAGTCAGGCTAGAGTGTGGACACAACATCTATAGGCGATATTCCAGGTTTCGTTTCATATCACTGAGCCAGGTGGTAAAGGTTTCATATAGAATTATGTTTTGAAGGGAGGATATTCCTACCACCTAAATAAAGAACCAGGAATGACTCTCCAGGAAGGTAACCACACTCGTGCAAATGCTCTCACCATCGTAGTTAAGTTTTGCATGTCGAAGGTTCTAGAAAATGTGCAAAGTGATGGGATGTTAGGATGCTTTGAAAACCATCACATGTCCCATATCCAGAATATCAATAACGAGGGCACAAGAAGTAACGTCCCTTCTACCTAAATTAATGTTTCCATGGATAGTGAAAATATGGCAACTGACTTCTTACCTGTCTAGTGTCGGCCATAAGGCTCTTCCCTAAGATATTTGGAGTGAGGCCAAGAATGATCCAATGATTATTTCTTAGGATTAAAATAATTAAAATTGAAAGCACAAGGACCATTTAATATGGGGAGGGAGGTGGTTAAGCGACAATTCTCCCTATCTTAGGCGTGAACCTTTATTTGCTTCTAGATCTCCCTCAAAATTATTCTGTCTCTTAATATGAAAGAATTTAATCTCAGATAGATCCTCAACATATGATAAAATTATTTTGTTCACTTTCCCTTTAGCTTCTTCCTTACCATTTTGAATATACTTCAATATCCAAGGATCACCAAACACTTGGAAATTGTAAGCCTTATGATTTTTCATGGTTTCAATCCCCTGCATCAAGAATGCCCATTCTGCCCAATTATTTGTCTGTTTTTCCAGTCCCAAAGCAAAAGAGAGGATCTTATTTCCTTTCGGGTCAAAGATTCCCCTACACCTACCTTCTTAGGAATTTTTAATTTATTACATATAAAACATTATTTTCATTTAAACTTAATTATATTAAAATTATTTAAACACTTCTTATATATATATGAGAAATAATTGAATAATAATTCTTAGATGCAAATTTGTTTTTATCATATAAAATAATTATATATTTCAATTGTGGTTCATCTACCCCAACGGGGCTTGCTACTTTCATGGGAACAAGTCATAGGGGGCCCACCCTATGGGGACATCAAATGAGGCCCTTATATGTCAATGTATAGCCACCTAGGGATTTGACCCCGAGACCTTCTGCTCACAACTTACTTACAGCACTAAAACACTTGAACTAGCCCACTAGGATATAAAATATAATTATATATATAAAGTAATTAAGTCAAATATTTTTTATGAACAATATTTAGCCTTTGCAATATTATTATGATATAATGAAAAAAACAAAAAATTATAGTGCAAAATAACAAACAAAAAACAATTGAAATGAAATGTTGTAAAATAAATCCTTGTTTTATATATTTCAATAGAAAGAAAAGTTCATTTGCCTCTTAAAATGGGAGAAGCTTTGACTGAACCAATCTCCAATTACAACAATGCTATGCAAGATAATCCATAGCCCCTTAGCTCTTTAAATAAATTTTCAATAACCAAGCCCTAACTACTTGGGATCCCACAATTAATGTGTAATCAAGAGATCAAAGATCAAATAATATTAATCAATGTGAGATCCATACACTCTAGATAAACTTATATAGAAGGTGTCCATACATATTTTTGTGTTTTTTGAGTTTATATACTTAGATTAACTTATATAGAAGGTGTCCATACATATTTTTGTGTTTTTTTGAGTTTATATACTTACATGTTGTCTAATTTAATTTAATTATAATGTTGATGTTACAATTTTAATGATATCTTTTGTTCTAAAATTCATTTGGATCTTCTTACTTGGACATACCAAACACACAATATGGAAAAGTTATATTGGTGTGTTTTCCAAACCTTTGCGTGGGAAATTATTTTACATGATAAACCTTTACCAACATAATTCTATAGTCTATCTCCAATTCTTACGAAATTTTAATCTATGACATTATGAAATGTCTTATCCTTGATAAAAAATAGTTTTACTTAATTTGGATATTTCATCATATCCAATTTATTAAACTATGTCAATTTTTTTCCATTCTTTAAAATGCTAATTTATATAGATCATGACTGTATTTTCCTATTAAATAATTTAAAAGTTACAATTTTAATATGTAACAACTTCATTAATTGGTTTTATTTAATTTAAATTTGAATATCAAAATATAAGCTCATCTAGTACAACACAAAATTCTCATTTTCTAGAATTGTCCATTTTTCTATTGATGGATCGACGACGGTGTTTTGGGCGATCATACGAGAAGGAGAAAAGTTGAACACCCATGGAGGGTGGAGTGAATGGTTGGGTCTCTACCCCACCCACGAATCCTTCTGTTGAGGTATAGATCGGAAGTATTCTGGTCTCGCTAAACAAAATGTGAGGACAGGGATTGGGTGAGATATGTGATGAGAAACAAGTGAATAAATAAGGGAAATGTGTTCCTCAGGCGAACCAAGTCCCTAGTATGTAGATTCTATCATCAAGTCTTAGTTATCGAATCCAATACATGAAGGACCATGCACTGTTTGGGAAATTTGTTGGAATGTTTCCCTCCGAAAAAGACCTAGTCTGGTGGATAAAATCTACTTGAAAACCAAGAGGATGTTATGATTTGCAGCTAGGATCGAAAGGTTTTTTCACAATAAGATTCATTAGTTTGGAGGAATAAAATAGGCTTTTGGATGGAGGACCATATTTTTTTACTCGGTTGGCCTCTTCCTTCGACCTTGGAAAGAACACTTCAACCGAGAGAGGGACGATATGAGGACGATTCCAGTTTGGATAAGGTTGTACTCTTTTCCAGGGGAATACTGGGATTTGGAGATCTTGGAAGATACCGGTAAACCCTAATCACGTTTATCAAAATATTAGAAGAGACGAAGGCGAAGAGGTACACGACTTATGCATGGATTTGTGTATGTGGACCTGAAATAATCCTTGCTAGAGGATATAGATCTATGATGGGAAGATGAGGAATGGACGAAAACCCTGGATTATGAGCAAATTCCCTTTCGATGTAGGAGGTGTCACGATTATGGTCATCTCTATAGGTATTTCCCACAAAATTCCCCACTCCCTCAGCTGAAGCAAAGCAGAGATGTGGATGAATAAGGTTTCTCTTGAGTGCAGCAGAAGAAAAGGAGTGCAATGACATGAATCTTCAAAAACCTCCAAACAACTTAGCATGTACAATAAGTTTGTGATATTGGAAGACCATGAGAAAAAAGAGAAAATGTTGGAGTTTCTAGATGCTTAGCAGGAAAACCCTAATTCAAAAGAGGCGAAATCGAGAAAGAGAGAAGAGATCCAATCAGGGAGTAGGACACATGAGATGGACATGGAAGAAGAAGGTGAAGGTATGGACTTAGGTGAGTTGGATCTAGATGGAATTGAACAAGATTATGACGGACAGGGCTGCATTCCTCAAGAAAAAATTTCTTTACTGCAAAATGCAATAATAAAAGTTAATGCACATAATCGTTTAGGAATTATGGTTTGATATTTAAAGGAAAACAAACAAATATTTGTGCATCTAGAAATAAATCTGGGTGTAAATCCAATCGTGTTCATATAGTGGAAGTGGAAGTTAAACTAGTTGAATCCGACCAGTACCCTACTATCAATACATCCTTGGGAATCTGCTTTGTTCTTCATTCCATTTCCAATGAAGGTTATAACATGGAATATTAGTGGGCTTAATATCCCCAAGAAGACAATAATTTTGAAGAGGAATATTCGCAAGGAGAATTCGGTGGTGATGTTTCTTCAAGAGACCAAGTGCTCTAAACAACGTTTGTTAGATTTAGGGAGAAAGGTTTGGAGGAAAAATGACGGTATAGGTATTGATGCAGCTGGGGTTACGGGGGGGGGTTAGGATTTTTTTGGGACCCTTCTCAAGTTTCCCTTGAAGGATTTGTGGCTTCCTAACACTCTCTCTTGAATGATTTTCATTTAGTTGGAACCTCGATCCAAGGTATCCTAGACAATGTGTATGGCCCTCACACCTCAACATAGAAGGATGAGTTCATCAAATTGCTTTGGAAAACTAACCAATGGGTGGCTGGAAGGAACTAGATTTTGGAAGGGGATTTCAATTTAATCACCTTGTTGGAAGAAAATAAAGACGATAGGAGAAGATGGGAATGGGATTCTGTGCTCTTTCGAGATGCCATTGAAGAAATGGGGATGGTAGATATCTTCGCAGGGGATAAAATTTATACTTGGAATAATAGAAGGAGAAGGGAATGACATATCACCTATCATTTGGACATGTTTCTAATTTATTAATCCATTCTGGACCTAGGAAGTGAATTATCCTCTTTGGTTCTCCCATCAGCAAGTTCATACCATTGGTTGATGTGTCTTTGGTGGAGTGGCCTTGAATCCCAGTTCAAAAAACCCTTTAGTTTTGAACAGTTATGGCTGAGTCACCCAAAGTTCAAGGAAAATGTTTGTCAGTGGTGGGAAGAGGCATGAGGGGTAGAAGAGAAAAGCATGTACAAGTTCCAAAATAATCTTAAATCCATCAAAGGTAAGATAATGAAATGGAACAAAGAAAAATTTGGAAACATATTCAAAGAATAAGCCTCCTAGAAGGAAATTGGAATGCCTGCAAAAACATAGGATGACAGAAGGATTATTTCTTGAACTTCATGAGGAGGAGAGGAGGCTCCTGGCTCAGTAGGAAGAAAGGTGAATACAGGAGAATATTCTATGGAAAAAAATTTCTATGATTAAATGGATTTAGGAGGGGAAAAGGGACACAAATTTCTTCCATCATTTAGCCATCCATCATTAGACTCTCAACTGCATCCTTCGACTGAAAAAGGAGAATGGAGATTGGGTTGAAAGAAGGGATGACAATGAGGAGGAACTAACACACTTCTTCTAGAAGATCCTGGAGGAACCTCTCTGGAATAGAAGTGAGGAAATAAACCAGATAACCAAGAAAATTCCCCACCTTGTAATGGATTCCCAGAATGACTTGCTAATGCGACTGATCCTTATGACATAACTAGAAGAAGTTGTGGGACAAATAGCTATAGGTATGAACCCTAGTCCTGATGGTTTAATGGTAAATGTATTCGATGCATTTTGTGAGTTAGTCAAGGATGAGGTTTCAAAATTTATGGAAGAATCTAGGAAGACTCAACATATCCTCTCAACCCTTAATGCAACCTTTTGATCCCTAATTCATAAAGTCAGCGGATGTTGTTTCTCCTAACCAATTCAGATCGATTACCTTGTGAAATGTCATCTATATTATAATTACAAAAGTCATTTCCAATCACCTAAAGCATATCCCACCTTGAATTGTCTCCCTGAAGCAATTAGGTTTTGTGGAAGGGCGTCAAATTATGGATGGCATCACCCTAACCCATGAAATTCACCATTCCCTTAAAACTACTCAAACCATTGGAATTATGTTAAACTTGGATATATTCAAAGATTATGATAAATTGAATTGGTAGTATATGCGAGAGGTTCTCAGGGAGTTTCGTTTTCAGGGAGACTAGATTTAGTAGATAATGAAACTCATCTATTCATCCTTTTTTCAATCGTTATCAATGGGTTCCCAACGGGCCTTATACGACCCACTAGGGGAATTTGACAAAGAGATCCTATATCCCCGTTTCTCTTTATTATCATGGATGAGGGATTGGGTAGTCTCATCAAAGCCATGAATGCTATTGTTCAGGACAATACACCTTTGTAACCTAGGGTCTGGGGTTACCAACTTACTAATAGACTTGCAGGAAATCAGCTTTTACAGAGAATGAAGTAGGAATAGGAAGAGAGTTTGGCTTACCTGATTTATGACGATTGATCCAAGCTTTGTCTTCTCCTCCTTTACTCTTCTCGAAAGCTTCTATGGCTTCTCCTCTTCACCTACAAAGAGTCAATCCTTCAAGAAATATATATATATATATATATATATATATATCAGTGGTTAGGGAAATGCATGTTCAATATAATATAACTGAAATCATTCATAAACCAATATACATGAGAAATCACAATACAAAGAGTGGAAGAAGAAATATCTTTATTGATAAATAGTGAATATGTGAGAATATAACCTATCTTTTGACACAAGGACTCCTCTACAACCGAGGACACTAAGTTCTGCAATTCCAAGACTCTGAAGGTATACCACCATCATAACTTTGCTCTTCAAAAATTCATTGATTAGCCCCATCCCAAGGCCTATATTTATACATGGAGAAATAGAGTAGTTTCAAAGGTTAGGATGGTTGAGACAGTTGGTATAGTTATGGATTAAGGCAACTCGCGTGTTCAATGTATACACGGGTTGCAATGAAAATACTCGTCTGTGACACGCGAGTTGTAATGCAAAAAGGAGCATGTGCAACCCTAAACTCATAATAAAAAAATATCAGGATGGTCTAGAGATCATGCATCAATGGTCATGCCCATCTATAGTGTTTTGGCTACTTTAACCCTATTTGTCCTTTTGTGCACCGACATAATGGATGTCACCACTCGGACAGAGAAGTGCAATTTTGGTTGATAACAGATTCCCCCTAATGTGTGAGGTAAGAGGGAAGTGATGGATGAAATACATTACAATATTTTATCTTGGAGAAATCAAGTGTACAAGGTAGTAGAGGAAGAAACTCAAAAACAAATACATATGAATGTCATATACAAAATCATATCTGAGGATTCCATGTTCAATATATTGGAACACTAGCTCCTTTACAATATTTGATTACATGATATGATACAGGTACTGTTGAATTTTAATGGTTATATCAGATCTTAAAACATTTAGCATTAAAACAACATAACCATAAGCCAAAATATCACTAAAAGATAGACAAGCACAAACACACAAAAAATAACACAAATATTTAGCCTGGGAAAACCCTAAAGGGAAAAACCCAGCAAAAGATTCCTCAATATAGATGCCCCCAAAAGATAAAAGGTGAAACCCAAAAGACTGATCCTCCTTCTTCTCCAGCTATAGCTCTGCCTCTCTCTCTCTCATGCACTACACAAGTGAGTGTGAGTGTTCCAAATTAGGAGCACCTCACCTCTATTTATATTCGTTTGTTCACTTAATAATTAAATCAGTTATGTAGGCTCGAGTAACCACAACTGGGGTACTAATGACTAGAATTACAATGGAGGGGACTTCCTCATGACTCTTATTAGTTCTCCCGATTAGAAACATCAGGGTATAAATAAATACAAGTGATTCTCCCAGTATAAACATCGGGGACCACTAAAAATACATATAGAATATTCTTCGAAGTTACAATAATTTCCCTCTTAAGGAGAAGGGTATTCTACAAAATCATCAACAACAACAATAATAGGAGAGAGAGGACATCATCAACATCATCAGGGTGACACATCTATAAATCATTGGAAGCTTTTCAACATCATATAGTCTTCATCTTCAATTTCAGCAGCAGCAACACTTTGACTGATAGCATCATCATCAGTACTTTAGTTTTCATCTTCAATATTCAATCTTCAGCAACAACAACACTTTGACCTTTCGATCAGCAACATCATCATCAACACTTTGACCTTTCGATCAGCAATATCATCATCAACAACACTTTGATCTTTCAATCAGCATCATCATCATCATCAGAACTTTGATCTTTTGATCATCATCATCATCATCATAATAAACCATCATCATCACACTCTGATCTTTCGATCAGTAACATCATCATCATCATACTCTGAACTTTCGATCAACATCATCATCATCATCATACTCTGATCTTGCGATCAGTACGTCATCATCATCACACTCTGATCTTTCGATCAGTAACATCATCATCACAATATGATCTTTCAATCAGTAACATCATCATCAACATCAACAACCTGGAATCCACTACACGAAGACAACAGTCTTTGGATCATTTTTGGACTTAAATTCCAGGGATGATGCAATCCCACCACATTCTCAACAACCGAAGTCACCGGATTGATTACGGGATAATCAGTCCCTATCACTTTAGGAATAGGTCCAAGGATGATGCAATCCTACCACATTCATCAGGGGCAAAGCCTCCAGATACATTTTGAACAGAAGTTTAGGGATGATGCAATCCCACCACATTCACGGGGATCGAAGCCTCTGAATACATTTTGAACAAAAGTTTAGGGATGATGCAATCCCACCACATTCATGAGGGTCGAGTCCTTCAAATACATTTTGAACAGAAGTTCAGGGATGATGCAATCCCTCCACATTCATGGGGCCTGAAGCCTACGGATACATTTTGAACAGAAGTTCAGGGATGATACAATCCCACCAAATTCACAGGGGATGAAGCCTCTGGATACATTTTGAACAGAATTTCAGGGATGATGCAATCCCACCACATTTTCAAGGACCAAAGTCACCAGATCCATTATGGACAGATGTCCCGAGATGATATAATCCCTCTTCATTCTCGAAGAGAAAGGTCACCAGATTACCTTAGGGAAAGTTCCCAGGGATGATACAATCCCACTACTACATTAATGCTCCCCCTTTTGAGGAAGGTCTTTCCGAACAACACCAAGCTTGTCACGAAAGTATTCAAACTTTACCCGATATAGAGGCTTCGTCAACACATTAATGTTGAATCATCATCTTGTAGCATCATCATCTGAACCATCATCATCTACATCTTCAGTATGTGAATACTGAACTATCATCATCTGTATCTCCAATATGTGAATACTGAACTATCATCATCTGTATCTCCAGTATATGAATACTGAAAGCATCATCATCTATATCTTCAGTATAGAAATACTGAAGCATCATCATATCTATCTTCAGTATATAAATACTGAATCACCATCATCTACATCTACAGTATGTAAATACTGAAACATCATATATATCTTTAGTATGGGAATACTGAAACATCATCATCTGCATCTTATCTCATATGTAGAAATACTGGATTTCTATCTGCTTCGATGGAACACAGGGTTCTCTGTCATCTTTATACAACTTTTGTTATCACAGAATCGCGGCAGTATCCAATTCCAAGTTGAATAAACCTGACATCAGCTTCTGAAGCCATATGGATTCACAACTAGCAGAGCAACATGATATATGTTCTACTTCATCCGTGCTAAGAGAAACACTAGACTGTTTCCTGCTAAACCATGAAATCATAGTAGACCCCAGACAATAACATCCACTTGATGTGCTTCTTCTTTCTTAGACACTTCCAGCCCAATCTGCATCTGTATAGCCATACAATCTGTAATCATGGTTTCCATCATAGTATAGATCAAAGTCTATAGTCCCCTTCAGATATTTCATCACATGCTTTGCAGCTATCAGGTGAACCTGTCTAGGTTGAACTAGATATTGACTCAAGGTGTTCACAACAAAACAAATGTTTGGTATGGTATTTGTTAGATACATCAATGACCCAATAATCTATCTGTATTGAGTCACATCCACTAACTCTGATGAGTCATCAGCTAATAACTTCAGGTTGGAATCCATGGGTGTGGCCATGGCTTTGTATTCCAACATATTGAATATTTTCAATATATCTACATCAAACTTTCCTTGGTTGAGAAATATTCCTTCTAAGTTCTTCCATACTTTCAAACTGAGGAAATAAAGCACCAATCCAATATCTTTTCATCTCGAATTCTTCAACTAGCTTCTTCTTGCAATATGTGATATGTTTCTCATTCCATGTCAAAAATAGGTCATCCATATATAGTAATAGTATGATAGGTTCATCTTCTATAACCTTGAAGTAAAGGTTGAGGATCGGATTTCATCAGGAAACTATCTATCCTTCCATACCAAGCTATGGGAGCTTGCTTCAGGCCGTACAGGGCCTTCTTAAACTTGCATACGTGAGTCTATCTGTCTTCAATTTCAAATCCTTGTGACTATTCGATGTAAACCTCTTCCTCAATCATACCATTCAGGAAGGCTGTCTTTACATCCATCTGGTGTAGATCCCACTTCATCATGGAAAGTACAAGTACCATGATAGCTCTAAAGGAAGTGTACCTTGCTTCCTGGAGCAAGTGTCTCTTCAGAATTAATTCCCTCTTTCTAAGAGAAACCTCTAGCCACATGTCTTTCCTTACTTCTATCAGTAGCATATTTTATATTGCAAATCCATTTGGAAGATACCACATTCTTGCTTTTTGGTTTGAGTACTATATCCCAAACATCATTCTAGTATTCTTTCATCATAGCATCTTCCATGATTTTGTCTTATCAGGTCATCAACATATCCTAGTCTTCCGTATTCAACCTTGAAGGTTGGAACCCACTTTACTCTTGGTAAAGTCTCGATCCATCAAGAAGTTGTCCATCATGCTGTATCATGTCGAACTCAAAGATCTTCTATAGTCACTCCCCCTGAAGCATAGCATCATCTTCCCTCTTCATTATGTACAGGTGGTTCTCTGCTTGATATATACTTCTAGTGGGTCTTGTCAATAGAGTATGTCATGTCATAGTCTATTCTTTCTGAGTCAAACCATGAACCTTTCTTTGTACACTTGTTCTTGTAAATCCGTATGGAATACATTATAGACTTCCCTTCAGGCCTCGAAACCATATTGTAGACATCATACGCCATGATCAACTGTTACTCTTTGATCATAGATTCTTTCATGGATGGAAAGGTTAGAATCAATGATGTCACCCAACTATGTTACACAACTAGAGTGTGTCCAAGGCCTCTTGGAAGTATCACCATACTTTTCTTCACCTTGAGTTATCTTTCATACCCAAGGTCTTCATCTTTCGAGGTGGATCTACCGTTCTTTGAATCTCTTTCTTTTTTCACAGTGTCTCTAATGCTGGGAGCTTCATATTCATGTTTATTGGAGTGAATCTTGAATTTTTTAATCACTTGTTCTTTGGAACAAGTCTCATCCTCCTTTTCTTGTAGGAGGTTCTACAGGGCCTTTCCTACAATTCAAATGCACCAGTAGCATGGTCAGAACCATTTCATAGAACATATGCATAATGACAAATTCTTATGCATCATGCAACTTGTTTATCCAATACAAAATCCATCCATATCTCATGGAAACTTTCTGGATGCCTTCCATATTTACCATGACATCATTGAGATTGTGCACTAATCCAATATGTCAGCAAAGAGCTTTCAATGTAGATAAGTAGCATTGGAGAGTTGTATAGAACCATGAGCTACTTACCCATCACATGCATATTAGTAGTCTACTGTCATTAATGCAAACATTCTATCATGCATAACACATCAACTGAATATAATCAAATGCATAACAAAATAATATCATGAAATGACAATTGAATACTTATCTTTTATTCATTTTGTGAGTATAATCCTTCTTGATCCTTCTGCTTCATCATCTTCTTCATTCATGACATCATCATTTCTTATCCAAATGATAAGATGGATAAGGGGTTCTTCAAGAATTGAGTTCTTCATATTCCTCATTGCTTGAGGGATCTTCTTTGAAATGTAAGCGCTTGATCTTCAGTTGCTCCCATATTCTCTTCTCTTATTATGATTTGAGTTTCTTCTTGTGTAAGGCTTTAGCCTCATTTCCCTTTGGAACTAGAACCTCTCCACTTATGTAGGTGTCCAATTAATTTTCTTTGAGAACCAGTGAAATCCTATGCTTCCATGCTCGGAATTTTTCCAAATTTACCAATCTTGTCATCAATATGGGGTGCTAGGTCATTTTGAAATGAGAACCTCAAATGTAAATGGAAAAATATTAGATCTTACCAGTTTGAGGTGTTCATCTTGGTTATGGATTTGGTTGATCTAGGGTTTGTCAGAGAAACACTAATTTTCATAACTTGGAATCTTTTAGATCTGATTAGATAGAAAGATAGACCTCTTCAAGGTGAGCTATCCAATGTACTCCTTTTTTGAAAACAGTGGAGGGAAGCTCCCGGGACAAGAAGCACTAGTTTACCAATTTCTTCTGCAGAAATTCTTGATACTGTTTCTATGGTATCTCTGAAATTGCTGCTCCTCTCTGTCTAAAATTTCGCATTGAGGTATCCTAGTATGTCCTTGATCCAGCACAATAGGTTTCATCAGAATTGGTTTCACCAATTGGGACTTATGAGTGTTTTCCTAATGTGACCTATTTCAGGACTTTTCAGCATAGCGAAGTTGTATGGATTGTTGCGTGTCACTGTTTCATTTTCAGGGTTTGAAACTTGTACCATAGAAAGTACAGTCTGTTCCCTTTCTAGAACACCTTGATAAATTTCATTTTGACCTTCCTAGCCTGAGATATAGCAATTCTCCCCAGGTGTCCTATTTGGGGAGGAATCTAGGGAGAGGCTAGAACCCTAACTTGGAGGAATCATATCTCCTAGGATATAGTGAATTTGAGGTTGAAACATGGACATAGTGTACACCAGGAATTTATCTTCTTTCGGCACCTGATCCTTCTCCAATCTCGAGATATAGAAAATCTACCAAAACTATCAGTTTCAGTATTTTAGTGTTTTTCAGGCCTAGGGTCAAACTAGGGTTTGACTTTCCCGATGTTTTACCCAACCAAAAATCTCGACCCAGGTGTCTAAAATTTGATTTTTATGAGGAGATTAATCCTATACCAGGCTCACTCAAAAATTTCTCTTTTGTAAAAATCACTAGTTTCCCATAGCAAAAACTGAAAATGCCCGGAATCAAATTCTGCTTCGACAGAAAGATGCACCCTTCAATGGAGAGTCATCCTAGCCTTCTTTTGCTGATGGATTGTGGAGAGAAACCCAAAAAAATAAGAATCCCTAGCTTCTATAGCTGCACATTGTCTTCTTTCAGGGTGGCTCTGATACCATGTTGAATTTTAATGGTTATATCAGATCTTAAAACATTTAGCATTATAACAGCATAACCATAAGCCAAAAGATCACTGAAAGATAGACAAGCACAACCACACAAAAAAGAACACAAATATTTATCTTGGGAAAAACCTAAAGGGAAAAACCCAGCAAAAGCTTCCTCAATATAGATGCCCCAAAAATATAAAAGGTAAAACCCAAAAGACTGATCCTCCTTCTTCTCCAGCTACAGCTCTGTCTCTCTCTCTCTCATGCGCTACACAAGTGAGTGTGAGTGTTCCAAATGAGGAGCACCTCACCTATATTTATATTTGCTTGTTCACTTAATAATTAAATTAGTTATGTAAGCTCGAGTAATCCTAAGTTAATCTTGTAGGCTCGAGTAACCACAACTGGGGTATTAATGACCTGACTTACAATGGAGGGGACTTCCTCATGACTCTTATTAGTTCTCCCGATTAGAAACATCGGGGTATAAACAAATACAAGTGATTCTCCCAGTATGAACATCGAGGTCCACTAAAAATACATATAGAATATTCTTTGAAGTTACAATAATTCAACAGGTACAATACCACGTATATTACAAAGGTGGATCGAAGCCACAATATACAATGACGAGTATTCAAAATCTAGAGGTTGTGTTGTTGAACATAACACAAATCTTGCACAACTTGGGTTATTAATGTGAACCTAAGGTCCTCATTGAAATTGAAAGAACCAATACAATCCCTACCATGCGAATAGATGTGTTGAAGTCGAACATGGAAGGAATTCAGCAAACTATCAATCAATGAGTGTAACTGATAACTGAAGAAAAGGAGTTCACTGATAATGATAGTGAAATCCTAAGGTACCATTGTCAAAACTCTAGGTCTTTGTCTTCAAGAATTGCTGATGAGAAACCATACTATGATGAGGAAGGCAATAGATCCTCCAATAGATCACAAGACTAACTAGGAACTGGATACAAGAAGGTAGACACGAGTGACTCAGATAGGATAATGCTGGAATCAGGATAATAATCAGATGAAGGGATATATCCCTTAACAATGAGCACGACACAAAGATGACCCAAGGAATGTTTTGACTTGTATATAGGACAACTAGACTTATCTGTCATGTAGGATACATGATCAATTTCCCCATGTATAAAGGACAAGTGGAGGAGTAATAAAAAATTGAAGTAATAGCTGAGCTGAAAGTGTAAATTGAGACATGAGTATCGGAAAGTTTAGAGATTTCTATGTTCAAGAAGGACATGCTTCCACTATTTATAACCCAAAGAGAATACTTCTTCCTAATATTTCCTATTAAATTTTAACAAGTCCAGGAAATTCAACTCATGTCTCTCTTCATTTTTTACAAGCTTGAAGAGGAGAGAGAAAATGCTTGATACTGTTACCGATTCATGGATTTTACGAGCTCGAACTAGTACATGATCGTTTGGTGTTTTCATATTTAGAGAGTCTAAAAACTCCGAAGAAGACTCTANAGAGAGTCTAAAAACTCCGAAGAAGACTCTAGTGGGGGGGGGGGGTTGGTAAAATTTAGTCTCCTGAGGCCGAAAAAGTATAAAACAATGAACATAAGAACTCTCTTAGCTTCCGAAGAAGTAAGGAGTAACTTTTTCATACTTAGTCAAGAAGGTCCAAAAAAGGTTAAATTACCACCTACCCAACGCTCCTTCAAAAGGAGCATATAGCCTGAGTTTTACAAGTGTGAAGGAAAGCAAGATCACTCGAAAAGATCAATTTGATTACGAGAAATGGGGATTACAACAGTAAACTTGATGTTTTGTTCTTTAGGTTAACCAACATGACAAAAACATGAAGTACACTCAGAATATTTTTCATGTTTAGTTCTAGAGCACGAAAAAGAGAAAACTAAGCTCATACCGGGTGCTCCTTTTCTGTAAATTTAGTCCCCCAGGTTTGGAAAAGCGATAAACCTATGCCTGAGAATACTCTTCTCAATTCCGAAGAAAAGAGTGTGTTCCTTTTTCTTATTATTCCACATAGTCTAAAAAAGTGATAACCTACCACCAATGTTGATGCCCATTCACATATTCTTAATGAACCTGAATGGACAAGTTTACTCACCAGTCAAGTCTATTTTGAGGAGTCAAAATTGGGCCTAAAGAAATTCCATAAGGGTGGGGAACCTTATAAAGGGTATAACTTGTAAAAAGAGACCACATGAGGCTCAATTTGGTGTAAAAAATAGCTAAGAAGGCTCCCGTGAACCTATGACAAATGCGGCATGAGTACCAAAAAAAACAAGGTGTTCTAAACTAGGCTACTCATGGAAGGAAGGCCCTATCCACGGAAGAACAATGGTATAGACAAGGTAACAATGGTTAAACACCATAGTCTGTGGTCAAGGAAGTGATCCCAGTGTTAAATTGGATTAGGTATAGATGCAAAAATGCATGTGAATGACCAAAATACTACCCTATATGAGTGAATAACAACTTTAAATGACCTTGAACCAATTGCATTAGGAAAAAATGACATGGTATTAATTCAATTTATGAAACAATTTTCAAACTATAGGCTGAAACCCAAAAATTGAAATTTTTTCTATAGATGGTCCAAAAATAGAAATCAAATATACCATTTCATGTTTTTTACCCAATTAGGAAATTTTTACCTCTGACTTCAATCGCTCGGTGTGGAAAAACCAGTGGACGGTTTTCGATTCCACAAGTGTCAGGTAAGCTAGCTTTCCTTAGTTTTCCATTTCAACCATTTTTATTTTCATTTTTATGCCAAAATTTGATGTTTGAGCCTACCCTAGGAAGGCCATGCAGTACACGCGGGTAGGAGACTTACACAGTCATGTACGTGCCACCTACCTGAAGGCAACTCACGTGTCACACGTTACCTGTCTAAAAGACAGTCGCGTGTACTGAGCGACATAGGGAAAGTTAAGCTATGGACAAAATCAAATAATTTTGATGAATTCTAATGTTTGATAATGATCAAATGTGCAGGTTCAACTATGGTTTTGGAATGGAAGAAGCGAGAACATGAGGATATGAACCGAGACACTCCCCATAGTGCCCCTACTATGAATGCACTACGACAAAGTGGGTTGTTGAAATTCTTCTGAACTTCTCCCATGCAGGCCAATATCCGCTTGCTCGAACACTTGATTGGCTACTGGGACCATGACCTTGGGGATTTTGACCATCAAGGTGAGATCTTGGATGTGAGCATAGAAGATATACATTTCATCACGGGGTTGTATCGGAGAGGTATACCTTTGATCCTCAAAGGGACTACTAGGGGAGGTGACCCCATGAGTGTCCAAGACTATGTGGACACCTACTGTATGCCTAGAAGTCAGAAAAAGGGATCAAGCATCCCAATTGTGCATATTACCAAATTCCCACTACATGTAGTGGTGAGTACCATTGTGAGGGTTGCAGGCTATTCTTCACTTCATCTTTCCACTCGAACCAAATGAGGGTTGATGTAGAGTGCTTACAGGGGACTGTATTTGATTGGTTCTTGGGAATAGTCCCGATCATGAAGAAACAACTCTCTGACTACAAGAGAGGACGCTGAAAGAACTTGGGCTATTCTAGTATACTAGTGGCATTCTTATTTGAGAGAGTGCCCGTGATCAATCCTACTGTACCACTTCCATAATTCTCTCCTCGTTAGCCTAGACTGACCAGGTGGGGAGAGGTTTTTCTCTGCCAAGGTGGCGGTGGATCAGTTCAGAGTGTGTATGACGATGACTTCTACATTTGGTGGGAGAGGTAGATGCCAGCACTTGAGCAGTTTCTATATTCAGGTTTGGATTTTCAAGGTGACAATGATCTTGTCCTACCTCCAGGAGGAGCTTGGGGAGAGATAGGTAAATTGTTTTTATGTTTTTCAATTTTTATGAATTTTTATCGTAAAGTTATATACATATGTATAGGAGTCTTGATCCATTTAAATGTTTAAAAATGTAGATGTGGGACCTGTACGCCCTGATGGGCACCCCAGGATGTACATGCGGCTAGTAGCAGGTGAAGACCAAGGTTTAGTGAGGGTACTCAAGGGGAATCTTGCCAAGCTGACCCAAGGAGTTCCTATAATATGAATCGAGCAAATTCCTGCTATGATGCAAGAGTTTGTAGTAGGAATTCCACCTACCTGGATATGCCTCATGAGGAGGGTATCCAGGGTTGTTCTGGTTTACATAGACATCGAGGAGGCGGCTGCAGTTGAGGAAGTTGATGATGCTGGTGATGTGGGAGACCAGGCCTAGATCTAGGGACATTTTATCGATTGTAATCCAAAATTTGTATATTTTTGTATAGTTACACAGTTATGACAGGATCTGAGGATCAGAACTCAACCTATCATATGGACAGTTTTGACACACACACACACATATCATCGGTTATTTACATGTGATCCAAATGTATATGTTATATGTTTTTTACAAAATGTGTGTTAAGTGACAATCTAAGATATAGTTCGCATATGCATCAGTTAATGAATTTTGGTTTTGTGGAATATGATTAAATGAAATATAATCAAAATTTCTTTGAAGTAATCTAACCTGCAAAAAATGACGGAGCAAGGTAGGGTTTTGCACCTAATAATCTCCATTAAGCTGGGAAAACACCAGTTGAGAGTCAAGTCTGACTTCCAACTGAGTGATGCCATGTGACAAAGCATCCCATAGTAGCTCGATAAACACCTTATATTCGACCAAATTATTGGTAGCAAGACCTAGGCAAGTGCCTCTAGAGGAAACTAGTTGTCCTGAGGGTGAGTAAATGACCCATGCGGCTAAAGCCAGGTTACAAGTATGACAACTAGCTCCATCTACAAAACCTACAAACCACTCGGTTGAAATCTATAACAACTAACAGATGATGTAAGAACACTAATAGACTAACTATTGTACATATAATACATACTAGAAAAATACAAGAAAAATTGCTAATCCCAAGCACAGTACTTCTTTAGGTATAGCCCATTTCTAGGATCAGGCAGCTTATTCCCTTCAAAATCAGTTAATTCATATGCCCATTTTTTCAATACTTTCGACACAATGTAGGGTCCTAACCACATAGACCTGAATTTCCATGCCCCAAGGGGTTCTTTTTCTTGCTCCTAGATCAAGACAAGTTCTCATTCATGGAAGATTCTAGGTTTGACCGATTTATCATACTAGTTCTTAACCCTGTTTTTTGAGCCTCGTTTTCTGTTAATGCTTCTCTAGGTCGTTCATCTAGATTTTCTAAATATAGAAAACGTTCTTCCATTTCAATCGTGTCAGGTAACACATGAATGGATATTTTAAGTGATGGGATTTCACATTCAACCGGACTGACTGCTTCCACCTCGTGAACGTGTTGGAAAGGTGAGAACCTAGTAGCAGTCTTAACATTGGTTTGGTATGCCCAAAGTGCAGGGTATAGCATAATGTGCCATTTTGACTGTGCGACGTTGATGGTATGCTTCAAGATGGTCTTCAAGGTCTTATTGAGTGCCTCTACTTGACCATTGGCTTGCGGGTATAATGAATATGAGTGATCTTGCTTAAACCCTAGCATTGTAGTCAATTCAGTCATCATGCTATTTTGGAAGTGACTGCCATGGTCAGTGACAATCTATTTTGGAATACCGAAACATGAAATGATTTGGTTGAAAATGAAAAAAGCTACAGTTTCCCCGTCAGCCTTAAAGGTGGGCATTGCCTTTTCCCACTTGGTGAAGTAATCGATAGTGACAATGATATATTTGTGCCCCTAGCCGAAACTAGGTTACACGTCATGTAATCTATCCCCCACTTGGTGAAGGAACCCATTGAAATGACGGGAAATAGTGGAGCAGGATGCAACCACATTTTTCTGGTATAAATTTGGCAAGGATGACAATGCTTCATAGCTTCTACACAATTTTTAAAGATTGAGGGCCATAAATACCCAGCATGTAAAATCTTATGTGTCATTACTAACCTAGATAAATGACCCCCACACGCTCCACTATGGGCATCGTGTAGGACATGCTTAGCCTCCTTGTGGGTGAGGCACTGACGCAAAATAGAGTCTACCCCTCTACAATATAAAGTATCTTCGATGACGAGGTAGTTTTTTGCATGCTAGTAGTTTATGTCACTCTTCCCACGAGAAGGACACAATACACTTCAAATTCTGGAGATAGATAAGTATATGTCCGTACCAAGGATCAGAGGTGGAAATCAAGAAGATGTGCTCATTTGGGAATGAGTCCTCTTCAACTGCTACATTGTCACATACCTTAATTTTGTAAAATAATGATTATTGTTTTAATTATATTCCTGAGACATTATGTTAAATTTAATGCTAAAGTAGGAACTAATGGCTCAGCAGAGTCAAAAGAAGTGGAATGTAATTCTGAATATTTTATTATTAATAAATAAAAAATGGAGACAACAACATGGGAGAGCTGTTAATAAGAGGTTACTGGTCAAACTGGTGGATGGAACTAGGTAAAGGGCAAAAGACAAGTGGCAGCATCCTCAAACACTTCCTAAGTTGCAGGTGGCAACTTCCCTATAATTGGGGTCATGACCGCCCAAGAAAGTGGGATCAGAGGAGGTGGCTCAATAAATGACAACTAACACAAAAATACCTAGGCAATCTTTTAAAAGTACCCAATGAATAGATTTGAGGTTGCTCAGATATTTTCCAGAGAAGAATCATTCAGGTGGAATGCTATTCAGGAAATTCATTGGGGAAAAAGGGAAAAACAGTAAGGAAGTTTTTCTGAGAGGAATGCTGCAGTAACTTGGTTTATTACAGCTTGTTAGCTGGGATAACTTACTGATAAGTTCAAATTGATATTGAGTTTGAAGACTGGTATTTGACTATTGCTACACCTAGTTCCAGCTAGGGAGACCAGAGCAAGCTCGGGGGTCCTGAGGAGTCGCTGTTTGAGCGCTCTCAGGAGTTGGTCGGGAGGAACGGCCTCCCATTACTGTTGTTGTCCCAGTTCCAGAACAGGTTCTGCCATCTATTAAATCTTTGTTTTAATATCTATTTATGATTGAATGGTAGATTTGTAGTTTATGGTATAAGAAGTTAGATGGATTAGTAATGAAGTGTTCTCAGTTTATTCTATAACAAAATCTTTTTGATGAGAATTACAACCCCGCCTATGTTTTTCCACATCTGGTGTGACCAGACCGTACTCCAGCATAGGGGTAAATTTACAATAAAAGTAGTATGATGAAAACACAGAATAGTATGTGATGGAATTATAGAGTAGTTTCTTTGTGTTGTTTTTCAGAAGAAATATCTTGGTATCAGGAGTAGCATTAATCTATATAGAAAAACTGTCAAGTCTTTTTAGAAATAGAGAAATAATTGAACTGTTTATTGATGATAGCATGTACCAGTAGAAAAAGCAGTTCTCGTTACTTTAGTTACTTTCAGTAACCTAATTGTTTCATAGATTTACAGTTTACTTATTTCCAGTCTTAATCACTGTTTATATAAGAATTAAATGGAAAGAAAGAATAGCTAGAATTCATATTTAATCCTACAGGTAATCTAGCTCGTAGCAGGGTTTACTTAAAAAAAAAAGAAGGATATATATATGTACCTAGGTTATTCAATCGAATTCTGTTCTATTTAGTTAAACATAAACAACAATGTGCAACTGTAAACTTATACTTCTCAAAATATTATCTGTGTAAAATATTAAATGTGCAGTAATTAGATTAGTTCTTTTATGAGTAAATTTTATAATTATTAGCTTGTCATTTAAACGAGATATTATAGAATACAGAAAGGGTTTCTCTAAGGCATAAGGTATTTAGTATAGAAAATGTAAGAACACAGTAAATAAATAATAATTTATCTTGTGTTTATAACTAATAAAGAATAAAGTTGATAAATATAAAATTGATAAGCACAGCTCTATACTTATTTAAATGAAGCAATGTATTCTGTTATAATATCAATAGTAAATGGATTAAAACACTATACTCAAAGGCTGTTTACAACAGATACCTAAATTAATGTATTAAAACATAAATTCATTATAATTTGCAGGATAACGGCTATATAACAACAATTCCAACTCTTTCCAATGAAATAAACTAAGTATCAATAATAATAGGAACAATAGTACTCATAGATAAGATAATATGCTTACAAAATATTCTTTATATTATATGTACTGTATGGACAAAGTATGCAAGTTAAAATACTAAGTACAGGAACAGTAATATAGGTGATCTAGTCAATCTTAATAATACAAGATCAATTATAATTTCTTTACTTAAAAAGGAAGTAACTGTTAGTTACTTAAGTACTCCACAATAAATATGAATTAAATAAACAGAGGTACAGTATGCTCGACCTATCGAGCTAATTCCATTTTTACAACTTAACTAATATAATTTACAGAGGTATATTATTAACCCAAGATAAAATTCCAAGATCATGTAAATATTTCTCTTACGGCCGAGGTTAAATATTATTATTATAATACAAGTAAGAAAAGAAATAAATAAATTGCAGTAATGTACTGTAAGCATAAACTAATTGAAAAGATTGTATTAACAACTCATGTTTTAAGTTAGGGTTTAAACCCTGTAAATACAAAACACTAACAGATGTATGGAATTGAGGGTTTCAAACCCCTTTTTCCAAGTTATCTCTCAGCCTTAGCATTTACATAGTAAAGCTAAGCGAAGAGTCTAAAAGACTACTCAAAGCCACAGATTCTACAAGTTCTTAAAACATAATTAAAATACATTTACGGCCGGAGCTAGAGAACCTTCGTGCAGCTCAAGGGCCCCACCAACTACTAGAATAATATTAAAACGAAGTAACAAATAAAATGAAAACCCCAAGGGTGACAGTCCTTGACAACGCAACCATTTTTGTTCCAAATGGACCAAGCAAAGGGGAACGACCATGGTTAAAAACCAGGCTTACCTATAAACCCAGAACTGCTGTCGCAACCTTGCACATCCAAGCAGAAGAAGGAACCGACCTGTAACAAGAAGAGTTTCACATTAAAACCTGTTTCAAAATGAATTGTTATTATTTATTCTAAGCAAGATAGTGAATAGAAGAAGGACTGATAGTCCTCTTACCTATTTTTGTAATGAGATACAACCACCATCGAACTGTGTAACAACCATGAACGCAAGTAGGAAATCCTTCTGCAAAAAGGGAGAATAGGGTTAACAGCGCATCATACATCCCAGTGTAGTCCCGAAGAACAAGACTTCAGCACTGACGGAGGAGGAAATTGTTTACAGACGAGGGTTCTAGACATGGGAACGACGAGGGAGAAAACCTTGAGAAGTTTATCAATAACCCTCATAAAGCACCAGATAGTGTTACAACAACACCTTTCTACAGGTAGTGGACGAACATTCAAGGAGGAATAGCATTTGGAAGGCTTCCACAGGGCAAGGTAACGGCAGTGCTTGGGAGTATTCGCAGCAGAGCGAAGGATTCCCGAAGGCGACCAAAGAATGGTGGAGTTAGGGTTTGACTGCGGCCCTTTTAACAGTCGAATGCATGGATAATGAATTGCCACGTTAACACGTAAAAATTTACATGATGTGGGTAAAATTTGTATAGTCCCAGCAATCCAGCCTTTCCAGAAATGATTTCCAATCATTTAACTTATCCAAAGTTTCGCTTAATCCACCATGCACGTAGTATGGGAACCTATTTTATTGTCACCAAAAACTTTGTTAGTAATCATCAAGGTCATGGGGAATCATACGACCCTTATAAATATAATTATAGTTTACAAAACAAAGTATATCTTTCACTTTATCTTAACTTAAAACTCTTTGCATACCTCCTTTCTTTACTACAACGTTATCATCAAACGTTTATAATCATAAAAATGACAAGAGTCTTATAAAGTATAACTTAAGAGAAGAGTAGTAATTTTATTCTCTTAGTGATAATCTTACTTACAAGTATCTACTCTAATATTCTAGTAATTGTAATGTAATAAAAGAAGAATTATTATTTAACCAAGTGTATTTATGCATGCCAAGGAGATAAGGAGGCCAAAATGGTAAAGGAGGATAGAATGCAGATTTAAATATAACCCTTAGACTTGTTAAGTGTAAAGATATATACTGTGACTCAGTTGTTTATAGACTTGGCCTTTGTTTATTAAGCCAATTTTTATCATAATTAAAAGCTAGGATATTATTAAGTCATGAAAAGAAATTCTTTATTTACATAATCTAACCATGATAAGTATATCCATACTTATGGTAGTCACTTACCTTGAATGATTCAGCATGGAACTAGCAGATTTGCGTGAAAGTATCTTAGGTCTCTAAAAGCTTAAAGGTTTACCTTGAGATTATGAGTAATATTACTAACCTTAAATATATTATTATTCTCCAAACAATGATAGTATAGAGGAATGTAAACCTCCAATACTAGCATATTTTATTTGATTGCAGTATGCAATGAAGTTATAATCCCCTTAAACTTGGGAGAAATGAAAGTGAGAGTCTGGTACTTAAACTCTTTAGCACTGTGTAGTATCCTTTTCAGACATGGCATAATTTAGCAAGTTGCACAAATAAAATTAGACCTTGATCTTACATTTCTGCATGTAAATAATTATTTAAAGTATTTTATCTTACATTTGACAACCATGGTAGATGTGAAACAGTTCTGTAAGCTTTTGAGGACTATAGTATTACAGTGACTAGAAAGAAAAGGTTGCAATCATTATTGATAAATTAAATTTTATCCCTTAAGAATAAAAAAATAGAGACAGTGAAGTAATTATACCTTGATCACCTTGAATTTTGTTTAGTATCTATTTCTTTACTGAGTTCACTATTTACGACAATCTTATTTCAAATGCTTTAGAAATTTACAACAAGCAGCGTCCAAAGCTTCTTACCTGTAGTCTGTAAGAAAAGGAAAAACTCTCTGCATTAGCTCGAAAGCTAAGTAAGCCCAGTTTTTGCATGACAGTCTCACCTTGTGGTGGCAAAAAGAACAAAGTCAGTCAACTGAAATGAACTGTTCTATCATTAAACATAACCAACAGATAATGAATTTGGTAACATTTAACTAATCAAAAAATTAGTGACTGCATTTATGTTAATGATATGCAAATTTAAAAATTTTAAATTTTTCGGAAAATTTGGGGTTTTGACATACATTCTCTTTCGCTGGAAATTCTACAATATGCTCTGCAAAAACTAAGAACTTTTTAGATTTGGCAGACTGAAAATCCAAGTCAAACTCCTAGATAATGACTATCCATTTATTGAATTTATCCTCGACTATGCGTTAGGAAAAAACATACTGAAAGGGGTTAACATCTACCACAACTATAGTGGTCTTTAGTAGGGTGTAGTGACGTAACCTCTGGACAGCATAAACAGCTGCCAAAGTCAACTTCTTGATGTGGGAGTACCAAAGTTCAAGGCCAGCTAAAGCACGACTAAGGTAATAGAAGACATGCTCTTGGATCTTGTCATCTGTCTGGACTAGTACTACCCCAATGGTCGACTCGGACGCGACCAGATACAATATAAAATTATGAGAGTGATCCGATGGATATAACAAAGGAGCCAACAACAAAGCTATATTTAATGCCGTGAACGCAAGTTGTGTAGTTTAATCCCATATGAATGGAGTGTCCCACTTCAATAGGCGCATGAAACCTTTGGTGATCTTGGTATAATTAACAATGAAATGTCGAAGGAAGTTAGAATTTCTTGACATTTTTCACATGTTTCTCTAATGAATGAGGCTAGCTAATGGGCCCAATTAAATATATTTTATTCTAAGGCCACAACTCTCATGCTTCTAGCATGTCAAGCCTAATATATGACAATCAACCAGTGTTGGTTAAACACATTGAAACAATTATAGCGGAAAACTTGTATGCCTAAAATTGGATTTTATTAATTATGAGCCCTCTTGAATTCTTCCCTTGAGGTGTCCTTGTGAATTATTCAATTAATTTTACCTTCACACTGACTAGTATTGAGGTTCCTTAGTTTGGTATTTCAATCACATGTGCATTGAGTATGTTAGTTTTTCAACATTAAGCTAGCATTATGTTAGGATCTTTACTGAGAGAATAACACGTACAACAATCAAACACAAGCACATCACAAGAGACAAGAGATACAAAGAGTTTTTCCTCAGGGAAACCATAAAGGAGAAAACCCCGCAACTTCCTCAGAGATAGAGTCAACAACAAAACAGTAAAAGCCCCAAAGCAGTAGTCTTCTTCTTCTGTCTAGTCCCAGTTTATTTCTTTCCTCACTAATGCGCCACACTTGAGTGAGTGAATGATGTGTATGATAAATAGAGAGTCTCAATCTCTATTTATATTCTTCCGTTCACTTGAAGTGCACTCAATCATGTCGGCCTCACTTAATAATTACTTACTAGAGCCGACATCTCTATGAGTGTCTAATAACCCTAGTGCCCCGAAACTGTGGGGACTTTAACGATGACTTGACATGACTTATTTACATTATTGATCCTCCCGATCAGAACATTGAGGCATGACAACATGACTCAAATACATAATAGAAAAATCCCAGAATAAACATCGGGTTATAATACATAATATACATAGATGAATACATTCTGAAGTTACAAATACATCAACACTCCCTCTTAACTAGGAAGGTATTCTTTTGACACAATTTTCAGCACTGGTCTTCTTCTATGTATCAACTGGATCATCTTGTCATCTGCATCTTGAGTCTTCAATTCATCTTCATCTTCAAGTCATCATCACTGGATTTGGATCATCTCTTGATCTGGATCATCTCTCAATCTGGATCAACATCACTGGACTAGATCTGGATAATCTCTCGTTCTGGATCAACATCACTAGACTTGATCTGGATCATCACTGCTGTCATCACTGGATCTGGATCATCACTGGTGCTATCTCATGATTCTTCTCGTCACAGGAAGTTCTACAGAGCCAACCCTTTTTCATGCTGGTTGTAGGATTACCCATCATGTAGGTCTTTGCCCAGCACTTACATCTGACCTACTTGTCAGAAAGGCACATCCATCTAGACAGGAACACATCCTATCACAGTGATGGAAGACTCCCATATAGACAAGAACACATCCTATCACAGTGATGGAAGATTTCAGCACTTACATCTAACCTACTCATCAGAAGGGCACATCCATCCAGACAGGAACACATCCTATCACAGTGATGGAAGACTCCCATCCAGACAGGAACACATCCTATCATAGTGATGGAAGATATCAACACTTACATCTGACCTACTCGTCAGAAGGGCACATCCATCTAGATAGGAACACATCCTATCACAGTGATGGAAGACTCCCATCCAGACAGGAACAGATCCTATCATAGTGATGAGAGATTTCAACACTTACATCTGAGCACGTGGGAACACATCCCGCAGTCGCTCCAGAAAGAATCTGCACTTACATCCATCCAGACAGGAACACATCCTATCACAGTGATGGAAGGGCTTGCACTCACATCTGATCCTACGAGAACACATCTAAGCAGCCATATCAGAATGGCCCCCAGTCCTCAACTGAGCTACCTGGTAACTGACCAGGCGCCTCCATTCTCCTAGAGAATGACAGTTGCCCTTACATCCGACCTGCTCGTCGGAATGACCAACACTCACATCTGACATGGAAGGAACTTAATCCTTTAGCCATGACAGAATGGTTCATCCCTTACATCTGATCAAGTGGGAACACATCCCTCTATCACATCAGAATGGCTACTCAGTCCTACACTGAGTGATCTTGGTAACTGACCAGGTGCCTCCATTCCTAGAATGGCAATTGCCCTTACATTTGTCCTGCTCGACAGAATGGCCAGCACTCATACCTGATATGGAAGGAACCAATCCTCTCACCATGAACAAGCTGCGACATACTCTGCTTCAGCTGTACTCAATGCCACACAAGATTAAAACACTATATTCAAAGGCTGTTTACAACAGATACGTAAATTACTGTATTAAAATATAAATTCATTATAAGTTGCAGGATAACGGCTATATAACAACAATTCCAACTCTTTCCAATGAAATAAACTAAGTATCAATAATAATAGGAACAATAGTACTCATAGATAAGATAATATGCTTACAAAATATTCTTTCTATTATATGTACTGTATGGACAAAGTATGCAAGTTAAAATACTAAGTATAGGAACAGTAATATAGGTGATCTAGTCAATCTTAATAATACAAGATCAATTATAATTTTTTTACTAAAAAAGGAAGTAACTGTTAGTTACTTAAGTACTCCACAATAAATATGAATTAAATAAACAGAGGTACGGTATGCTCGACCTATCGAGCTAATTCCATTTTTACAACTTAACTAATATAATTTACAGAGGTATATTATTAACCCAAGATAAAATTCCAAGATCATGTAAATATTTCTCTTACGGCCGAGGTTAAATATTATTATTATAATACAAGTAAGAAAAGAAATAAATAAATTGCAATAATGTACTGTAAGCATAAACTAATTGAAAAGACTGTATTAACAACTCATGTAAGTTAGGGTTTAAACCCTGTAAATACAAAACACTAACAGAAGTATGAAATTGAGGGTTTCAAACCCCTTTTTCCAAGTTATCTCTCAGCCTTAGCATTTACACAGTAAAGCTAAGTGAATATTCTAAAAGACTACTCAAAGGCACAGCTTCTACAAGTTCTTAAAACAGAATTAAAATACAGTTACGGCCGGAGCTAGAGCACCTTCGTGCAGCTCAAGGGCCCCATCAACTACTAGAATAACAATAAAACAAAGTAACAGGCAAACTGAAAACCCCAAGGGTGACAGTCCTTGAAAACGCAACCATTTTTGTTCCAAATGGACCAAGCAAAGAGGAACGGCCATGGTTAAAAACCAAGCTTACCCGTAAACCCAGAACTGCTGTCGCAACCTTGCACAACCAAGCAGAAGAAGGAACCGAGCTGTAACAAGAAGAGTTTCACATTAAAACCTGTTTCAAAATGAATTGTTATTATTTATTCTAAGCAAGATAGCGAATAGAAGAAGGACTGACAGTCCTCTTACCTATTTTTGTAATGAGATACAACCACCATCGAACTGTGTAACAACCATGAACGCAAGTAGGAAATCCTTCTACAGAAAGGGAGAATAGGGTTAACAGCGCATCATACATCCCAGTGTAGTCTCGAAGAACAAGACTTCAGCACTCACGGAGGAGGAAATTGTTTACAGACGAGGGTTCTAGACATGGGAACGGCGAGGGAGAAAACCTTGAGAAGTTTATCAATAACCCTTTGTTGAGGCCTGGAAATTCGCAGTCGGCAACAGTAAGGGATTCTCCCCAATCAACGTTCCCAACTAGCCTGCTGACTATATGGTATAGGGAATCCATCCAGTTTTACGGTCCGGCTACCGTAGGTCAAAGTAACAACAAGGGTTTACCGGTTGTGGCCCGGTCCACCGGAATTTGTATTTTGACTTAAATATGAAATGCAGGTATCTAACTAATCATGCAGGATGGTGAAGGATGCAAGGAGCATTCACAATGTGATGCGAAGGTTCTTACCTCTCGTCTTAGGCTCACCAGCATCTGAATCACATATGCAGAAAATAGATGACAAAATTACCTATCTATATGCCTACCTATCTATCTATCTATCCCCGGTGAGCCAACTTGTAATTAATAGATATGAGTAATGTGAATGTGCACACATAATAAAAGCAATTACAGATAGCTGACATTTACTTTTACACGCATGAACAATGAAAGATATTTCACAACCAGATAGCTAATTGTTTCATGATAAGCATACATTGCTCATGGTGGTTATTTCATAAAATAAATCAGAAATCATTAAATGAAGACATAGGTCATAAAGTTAGAACGATCTCACGATTCATGGATACAATGCTAAAAAACAAAGTAGTTCATCTTTCGACTATCCATGGCAAAACATTTGAAATCCCACCGATCTTCTTTCAACATGCAAACTGTAATCTTTTATTGCAAAAGGAAGTAGTTCTTCTTACAATAACCTTGCTGTCTTCCTGGGGAAAAACCCCTTTTCCTTTCTACGCTTCCTACTTTTATACAAAAAGTTAAAAAATGGTTGGGCTGCCCAAAGTGACCTTTGGGATTCCCAACCCTTTGTTCCCAACCCTTTGTTTTCCCAACGCTTCATTTTTTCCCAAAAAGCTTTTACAAATTATTAAATTAATACAAAGTTGACCGGTCCTCTATGAGGAGGGTCCCGCTTGGTTTTCTAGGAATTTTTTCCACGGTGCTGCTTCAGTAGCAAGGCCTTCAAATGCGCATGGATCTGGGAACTAAATGTTGATTTCAAACTTTTCAACTTGGTTCCTGATGGCCTCGATTCTTGCTGGGCTCAACCGAAGCTGATCTTCTAGAATCTGTATGCTAATGGCTGCATGGTCTACCTCGTTCTTCAGTACTAGGTCATCAATGGCTTGAATCTGCTGCATCCTGGCTTTTGCATCTTGATGTCTTTTCTGCAATATTTCTGCAAAGGTCTCATGATATGGGAACTCTTCAAACCTAAGCTCAGCCTCTGTCTGGCAGCACTTGTACGCATTAAGGAACCTTCTAAAATATTTCGAGCATGCTACCTATGTCCTCTTGACAGCCTTCTTAAAGTCTTCAGCAGTGCTGATGGCAAACTCTACTAGGTTGTGATCTCTCCTCAAGGTTTGATGATCTTTGGCTGGTAGCTTTACTAGGATCTCGGCATCATCTTCTGGTCTTGCCATTCTGGCATTCAAGACCTCCAAAACGTCCTGGGACCTATCAATGAAGTAGGAAGAAGTTTATATGATCTCCTCTAACCTGCTGTCCATCTGAAGAACTTTGCATCTTTCTTCTTCCAGAGCAGTCTGCAGCTGCAGCATTTTAGCCTTCTGAACCAAGATATATTCTTTGAATGGCTGCAGATCGACTTGTTGTTCCTTATCTGTCTCCAGTTCAGCAGTCAGAGAAGCCAGCTTCTCTTCCAGTTCTTTGGTGTGCGAATCATCGGCCTGCAAGACGATCTTCACCTGCTCTTCTAGGTCTTCCACCTTTTCCCTCAACTATTCCTTCTCATTCTTCAGATCTTGGACTTCCTGTTGTACATTTTCTAGAGCCTCTTGTGCTGTTTCCTTGGCTTGCGCCTCTACCTGGAGGGCATGGATTTCACCCTTTGTGGATTCCATTTCCCTTAGCACGTGTTCATACTTCTGCTTAAGTCTGTTACCCTCGTCTCTTTCTCTTCTCAATGTATCTTTTAGCTGAGAGGAGGTCTTCTTAGCTGACTCTAGTTCAATCATAACCCTGTTTATGTTGTCCTCGAAGGCATCAATCATGGCAGCCCCGGCTCTTATCGTGAGGCTAGGATCCTTGTCTGTCCCTAGCATGACAGCGGTGTCTGTTACCATATTCCCTGATAGATCCTTCGCTTCCACCTTATTTTTTGTCCTCCTCATTATTCTTTTGGTGGCCCTGTCATAATAGACAATACTGAAGTCAGGGACTTCTTCCCCCTTTTTCTGGACAAAGGGCACTAGCTAGAGCATAGGGGTTGCAGGGGTGATGGTAGTAGGTACTTGAAGGATCTACACCTTAGGGTTTTCCTCACCCTGGCTCTGCCCTGTTGGTGTTTCAGAAGCTCGCTGTTGTGTCAACTTTATTTTTTCAGCCTCCTTCTCTTGGAGCTCTTCATCTAGTTTTTTCTGTGCTTCTTCGGCTGCTTGCCTAGCTGCTTCCTCTGTCTCTTTGGCTGTGTAATGTCCCCTTCCTTTTAGGCCTTGAGGCCCATACCGCTAACCCATGTGATTCCTGTGGGTTCGAGCGGTTACTGAGAGCTAGGGGATCAGAT
>LPNX010144302.1:6617-16640 GCA_001517045.1 Pseudotsuga menziesii | reverse complement strand
TCCTATTCACCTGGGTCCTCGTTTTGAAACTATAAACAGCACACAGGATTAAAGGTAGAAATCCATTTTTACTGAGGTCAAAAATCGCAGCACTTTACTGAAGGAGAAAACGGATCTAAAGTGTAAAAAATTCCAGTATGGACATGACTCAGCTAAGCTAGCGACTGACAGCAAAGAATTTCGGTTAAAACCATATATTACACACCACATTCATCTCTAAGTGTCCTTGTGTTGTGCACATACTTCTTTTCATAAACAGAGAAAAGGGAAAGCAGACGAGGATAGTGTTCTCAGAATCTTACCCGACGAATCAACCTTAGGCGAACCATTTTCGGTGATGATGCCCCACACGTAGCTGGTAGGTTTCAAGGGAAAAACTTTAATTGCACTCTGTGTTGAGCATTGTAGATGCTTGATAGGATCGCTCCACGAATATCCATTTCCATGGCCATCAGAAACAGGACAGATCGATTCCAGATGGTATACGATCTCACTTCCCATGCTAGAGGATCTGTTTTTTTTTATTGCAGGCATGCGTTCATCTCCCAGACATTTCTGGATCTCAGTCTGGTCGTGAATCCTTTATCTCAATGCCAGTATTTTCAAACCACCATCCTCTATCTTCATTGCATGACACACTTCGCTCGGGGATTATCATCAGAAAAATCCCTATCGGGATAATCCCTGGCCGATTCTTTCTCTCAGTTTCCCCGTCTCCTTCCCCCCCTTCGTCAGTTCTTAGAGTTTTCCTTTTAATGGAGGGCGTAGGTAACAAGAATGAATTAGCCCGCCTGCCATCTCCACAAAAATCGTGAAGGAAACGCGTGCCGAGGTTAAATGTGTTGCAGAGACAACGATTTTTCTGGTTTTTATTTAAAAGAATCACCTGTATAAAATTAAATGGTGCTCGCTGGAAACCGACTGCTGAAGAGGAAACGGGTGCTATGAATTCTTTATTTTTAATAGCACGCCATTCAAATGGGGGCTGGATTCTCGGCCTCATTTAAGAGAATCACCTGTATAAAATTAAATGGTGCTCGCTGGCAACCGACTGCTGAAGAGGAAACGGGTGCTATGAATTCTTTATTTTTAATAGCACGCCATTCAAATGGGGGCTGGATTCTCGGCCTCATTTAAGAGGGCGCAGTTACCAAATTAAAAGGGCACTTGGTGCCATTCAACGGAGGTCGTTGAAAAACTCAGATCTTGGCATAACCTAATGCAAAAATTGAGGCAAAAAATAGTTTTAGTGACTCTAACAGCCATTAAGACAAATGGCGTTATTTTCTTGTACTAGGAGTAATTCCTATTATTTAGTCAAAGGAAAACAAACTCTTAAATATTCTTTAATGCGTAGAATCTCCATTGATCCACGTTGCTCATTACATGTATATATGTATATTTTTATATTGATGCATACATACTTATAATTTAGTCTCTAAGATGCTACCTTTAAGTAGTCACATGTTTTACATGATTCTTACATGTAACCTATACCATCCATATAACCTGTATCTCTTATGGATGTCGTAAAGAATAGTTTTTTGGGTTAGACATTCTTGTTTTTTTTTCTTTGTGATAAAAGAGGATAATCCTATCCATTACTTTGCCGGACGAAGTAACCTGCCTCGTCTCGACTCATTGTAACTTAGGTTGATACCTACGGTTTTAGGTAGTCGAGGGAGTTGCTGATCCTTTTCTCAATGTGTGGGGTCCGACTAACTTTTACCCTTTCCTTAGTGGACTTTTGTGTACCATTAGCATTCTAGTCGCACAATTTTTCCCAGTCCTTTCACGTTATTATATTAACTTATACATCTTTCGTAGGACGCTAGGGTTTATATTTTAACACTTTGTCATTTATGATGGAAAAATGGGGAGGTATTATATATTGACTCCCTAACAATTTACCCTTAGCCCTAATGGGTTTAGTTTCCATCGTTACGTTGTGGGAATTTATTAAGTATCCTAAGTTTATCACTTAGGGAATTTACTTGTATAAGATGTATGATTTTTCTTTTGGTGGGGCCTTGGCCTTGAGCTCCTCACCAAAAGTAAGTACAACATACATTTGTGAATATAATAATCAGGGTGACACAAGAGGAACATTACATCCTCCCCTCCTTACAATAACACCGTCCTCGGTGTTCCAGTGATTTCTTTGACTAGATTACCTTCCTTTCATTTATCATCTTTCTTCTTTGCATCCCTTTGTTCCGAATCCCCCCCTGGGATCTTCTATTTTTATCAAGCCGTTGTCGTTCAAGACTTACGGTTCCCTGCAACAAGTTCGGGTCTAGCCCAATTTTCTTCAGTATATCATGTCAAACATTATAATTTAACTTAAAATATAAGCAAAAGGCTCCTGGGAAATACCAGCATTACAATTTATGGGAGGATTTTTCTAGCCCAATTATTTCCATAATGCAATTGATACATCATTAAAAACATGATTACCAGCATCGACAATGAGACAGTGTAGAAATTGCAATACTACACGATTTTCATAATCCATAGTGGTTCCAATATACATGTCAATTCTATTTTCCAATAAATAGACATATGACCTCATAGGTGCCAATTTACCTGTAACGCACATACATGTTCCTCGCATTATTCTTTTCTTTGGATGTCCACCATCCCAGCACTCCAAGTGCTAACAGTACTCTGAGTACCCAATCCAAACTACCCAACACAAGGACGATACCCTTCCTTAGGCGTATCTCCTTCTTGTGCTATTCAGGGCGCTTTACCATTATTTCATTCTCTCGATGTTCTCCATCCCAGCACACCAAGTGCTGACAGTACTCCAAGTACCGATTCAAGCCACCCAACACAAGGACGATACCCTTCTTTAGGCATATCTCCTTCTAGTGCTATTCAGGGTGCTTCACCAAGCTGAGGCACTCCGTTCTCGCACACCCCACAATGCCTAGAGGTTATTCTCTTCACAGAGTCCCCCCACTCTTGTTACAGTCCTCTGAATGTGTGCGGAACGAGTCGTAACCAAAATTTCTTACATCTAGGCGTCCCCAGAATGCATAGTGGTCCCTCGCTGGCCCAGGGGAAAAACAAGGTAGCTTTCAACCACTACCTCCATCACCACTTTCCTCATGGTAACAGTTTATGCACATGAGATTTTCCTCATATCTTTGTAACTCATTACAATCCAAGAGCTTCGGTACTCCTCATGGTCACAATTTCAATGCCACAATGTACATTGGTTGTAGTAAGAGCCATAATCCTGGAGAAGCCTGCATTATTAGTATGTAACAACATCATCCATAGTTAGGCTGTAAAACTTGAGATCCAACAATTCATATCAAGTAAAACAACATTAGTACTTAACTTTATTATATATGGCAGTAATTACTTTTCAAAACAGCCCACTTCGACTGATAGTGTTCTTGGCATATCCTGCCAGGTTAGCATATAATCTTATACATCATTCACCAACTCACTTATTAATATATTTGGATAATCAAATCCCTATAAGCTCTTAAAATGCCAATCTCAGTACGACCCAAGCAAAAATGCTATCAAATTATCCATGGCTTTAATCCCAAGATTACCAATAAGACTTTTTAATCTAGCTCTAGGATCAATGTTAGGGTTCTTACTTGAATCTTCAAATAGGCAAATGACATCAATACACATCCCTTCAAACAATTAGTCTGTTAGATTAATACCAAAAATGAAAGTGCCATCTGTGAGCTAAATCAAAACATAACATAGTTCAAAATCAAACTCTAACCCAAGCACAAGAATCCATTCCTAGACATTCACCAATTCATTTACTTAGCAGTTAAGAAGTTGGTACTTGTAACTATACCAAGACCTTTCAAGATGCTTAACATCATTCACCAATATAAAAAAAAAATAGCCCTAGCATGATCTACATGGATCAAGAATTATATTTGCCAATTAATCTCTTTAACGATTTTACCGCTCCATCCAGCACTATCATGGACATAAAGAGATAGTGCTGGACTTATATATATATACATCACTAGCAATAAGGTTTAACACACAAAAACTTTAATACCTCTATTAATGGATTTATAACCACATAATCATTATCAACTTTCATCCTTCATTTTCCTACCGTGTCGAACCTTCTTTAAGCATTAAGTCAATCCTTAGTATTCAAATCGCAAGAGAGGAGAAAAATGCCAAGGAAATTCACCAATAGCCAGTTTTCAATTTGTAAAAATTCCACCATCAACTATAAACAGGTTCAGAACTGATGCCTATGTCATCGATTTAATTTGGATACCAATTAAGGATCTAAATATTCAACCAAAAGGTTAGCAGCAATCCAATGTGATTCAACCAAATTTCAAAATAGGCAATGAACTCATATTTGAAACAAATGACATGAATGTTAAGTGTAAAGTTGTTTGAAGGACTTACGGCATTCACCTTCAATGCTTGATGCTTTACAAACCGATTATTCAATGGTGTTAATGCCCAAAGAGATTACACAAGAAACAAACCTTTCTAGGGAAGATAAGCCTAGTTTCAGATGTGCGACTTGGTTGCTATCAACCACCCAACATGTTGCAATGGGTAGATCATCCATATGTTTTCATGGTTTTCATGACACCGCAAGAGTAAGAGGTGCTTCGAACTTAATAAAGTTTGTATTCGTATAGTCTTGACAATACAACATACGTTTTTAGCATTGCTTACCTTGTGCTTAAATCTTTTACTATTCGTTATAGCTTTTGCGGCTAAGTAGTCACTCCTAAAGGATCATCTCATCAGGTTTCCCTTTCTATGCTATATATATATATATATATATATATATATATATATATATATATATATATATATTTTTACAACAGTATTTACCGTGTTTTAGAATGTAAACTTTCACACATTTTTTTTTATTAATTTTTTTTTTTTCACACGGAATCCTTTTAACATATATCAAGTCATTAGCCGCCAATTCATCTACGAATTCCAACCCCATATTACTATTATTATAGGAACTACTATAATACCTTAATCAACCATGAGTTTCTCCAAGCAAACTTCTAGACCTCAGTAAGGTTTATTATTGGTGCAACTCAAAAATAGAGATGAAGCGATCGTCTTAGCTAGTTGTATAACATATTCATAAGTGAGCAAGAGAATAACCGGATACCTGTGTACTTACGTGATCGGGTCTCACATTGAACTTACAAGGTATTGGGTCATCTTCGTTGTGATTTTGAGCTAATGTTTCAGCCTCCCCTGCACAACTTCAAGGTCAGTAGACACGTAGTTCTAAAATAAAACATGTAGGAGCGTTTTTGAGCCCAATTGGGCCCAAGTGTTTCAACTCTAGCTCTGATACCATATGTAAAGTCCCTCCTATACCTGAATTCCATTAGGTGTGAAAATGAGGTAGAAGATTAAGTTTCACTGTTGCTACAAAAGGAGTCGGAGCTGTTAGTGGCATATTTTAAACGGCATCTCAAGGAAACATGGCCCAAACAAATAGAATAGTGACAAAAATAAGCACATTGTGCAACAATTATAATATTGATTACATCCATCCTCCTCTTGGTAGAACAAGCACGCAATTTGCATCCAATTTAATAAGAAATTTTGTAGATAACATAAAACAACATGCTCATTGCGTTGTCTAATATCCACATGGCTTACCTATTCCCCTCAATGACAGAATACTTAGGTATAGCAATTAACCCCTTAAAATATCCCACATACTCCAGTGTTCTTTTAGCTAGACTAAGCTTCGACTAGAAGAATGGGTCTCTATTAAGCATGTGGTCGGTTCGACTGACTACTCATTGTTTATTCTTAATTTAATGAAACAAATGAGACGCACCTTCGTTCACATCAATAGAGTATTAACACAACCTTTAATCTAGTTGCTTGACAATTTCTGCATTGTAATTCCTCAACATATTTTCCATAATCACAGAACACTCCATTCATTATAATGCTTGAAAAACAACCATAAATACGGCAAGAAATTCATCATGATAACAATAACATTACAAGGTTGCAAACCCAAAATACTGAGCAGGAAACAAGAATGTAACGACTCCGAGACAAAAAGAAAGTGATTCTTTCCCTTAGACACTTTATCCTTTTGTTACCAGTACCTAAACCATTGCTACAATAATAAATATCATCACAACCTTGCATTGAAGATATATCTACATCATTGTTAAAAACACACCTTTTGTGTACATCCATAAGTAAGAAAAGGCTTTTATGTACTCTCTTTATAACTGTGTGTAGGCTTAACCTTTCTTTGGAAATTTTACGTGAAAAACTATGACATGGTATTCTTACCAATTTAAAATGAGAGTCATCACCTAAGGCCTTATATGCAATAATTTCCAATTTAAATTACTTATGTACAACCTTAGAATATCAATTCGTAAGGTACCCATTGTAGAACACAATTCAAAGTAGACAGCTGAAACACTCTTAACTAAACCATAGCATAAAATGTTAGTTTGCTGGTTTTGGCATCTTAATCATGATTATTGAATGTTCTCATCATTACAATATTCTTCTCATCTTTGCAAGAAGTGCTTATTCAATTGCCAAAGTGCGGACTATGATCATTATGATTTCAACCCACTATTTTTGATGATCTTCTTATTTTTAAGCCAAAAATATACAGCATAATGCAAGAAGAAAAATAACATTAAGCACAATCAAAGAAGCCAAAATTATACACCATAATGCAACAAGAAAAAGAACATTAAGCACAATCAATCACAGAAGACACCAATATACGTGGTTCGCCCCAAACTCGGGGTTACATCCACCAATCTCTCTTGTCATGTAAAAATATTTCCCAAAAGGGATGGTTACAATCTGCAACAACTCTGTTGCCATACACTTAGCGACAGCTCTGTCGCCAACCAAACATTTGGTTTATATTTCAAGGAAAATCCTTCTCACAGAGTACTCTTTTATTCTGGTTGTATTGTTTTCAAATGACCATTTTTAACAGAAGCTTAGGATTAAATCCTACTCTAGACATACCCGATATCCACACGGCCGGGTCTATGTTCAAACTAAAAACATCTACACAACCAAGTATGAAATTCAGACAACTATAACCTGTGCCATTTTTCTGCCCAATGGGTTTTAATAATAACTGGTGTATTAGACAATATGGGAGGGGGCGGTCATTACTTCGCATAAACACATATCTATAATCCAATCTAGATAATACATTTGAAGCTCATTTTCCAGGGCCTGCTCGAAACGCATAAGATAACTTAGCGCATGCAGATGATGACTCTTACAAGGTCGGGAAATCCTGCGTCGGGGACGAGAGGTGAAACGCCGCTCCAAATTGTGGTGAGGAGCACGTGCCCAAGGGTGATCTATGCAAGATCACAAAATGGGGTTTACAGGCGGGTCCAATACATGGCTAGTGGATTTCATCATGGGTTAAGATTTATTGGGCCATCGCAACTAGGGTTGTAGGTCAAAACTTACAATGTGAAGGTGCACAGTCCTATTCACCTGGGTCCTCGTTTTGAAACTATAAACAGCACACAGGATTAAAGGTAGAAATCCATTTTTACTGAGGTCAAAAATCGCAGCACTTTACTGAAGGCGAAAACGGATCTAAAGTGTAAAAAATTCCAGTATGGACGTGACTCAGCTAAGCTAGCGACTGACAGCAAAGAATTTCGGTTAAAACCATATATTACACACCACATTCATCTCTAAGTGTCCTTGTGTTGTGCACATACTTCTTTTCATAAACAGAGAAAAGGGAAAGCAGACGAGGATAGTGTTCTCAGAATCTTACCCGACGAATCAACCTTAGGCGAACCATTTTCGGTGATGATGCCCCACACGTAGCTGGTAGGTTTCAAGGGAAAAACTTTAATTGCACTCTGTGTTGAGCATTGTAGATGCTTGATAGGATTGCTCCACGAATATCCATTTCCATGGCCATCAGAAACAGGACAGATCGATTCCAGATGGTATACGATCTCACTTCCCATGCTAGAGGATCTGTTTTTTTTTATTGCAGGCATGCGTTCATCTCCCAGACATTTCTGGATCTCAGTCTGGTCGTGAATCCTTTATCTCAATGCCAGTATTTTCAAACCACCATCCTCTATCTTCATTGCATGACACACTTCGCTCGGGGATTATCATCAGAAAAATCCCTATCGGGATAATCCCTGGCCGATTCTTTCTCTCAGTTTCCCCGTCTCCTTCCCCCCCTTCGTCAGTTCTTAGAGTTTTCCTTTTAATGGAGGGCGTAGGTAACAAGAATGAATTAGCCCTCCTACCATCTCCACAAAAATCGTGAAGGAAACGCGTGCCGAGGTTAAATGTGTTGCAGAGACAGCGATTTTTCTGGTCTTTATTTAAAAGAATCACCTGTATAAAATTAAATGGTGCTCGCTGGAAACCGACTGCTGAAGAGGAAACGGGTGCTATGAATTCTTTATTTTTAATAGCACGCCATTCAAATGGGGGCTGGATTCTCGGCCTCATTTAAGAGAATCACCTGTATAAAATTAAATGGTGCTCGCTGGCAACCGACTGCTAAAGAGGAAACGGGTGCTATGAATTCTTTATTTTTAATAGCACGCCATTCAAATGGGGGCTGGATTCTCGGCCTCATTTAAGAGAATCACCTGTATAAAATTAAATGGTGCTCGCTGGCAACCGACTGCTAAAGAGGAAACGGGTGCTATGAATTCTTTATTTTTAATAGCACGCCATTCAAATGGGGGCTGGATTCTCGGCCTCATTTAAGAGGGCGCAGTTACCAAATTAAAAGGCAACTTGGTGCCATTCAATGGAGGTCGTTGAAAAACTCAGATCTTGGCATAACCTAATGCAAAAATTGAGGCAAAAAATAGTTTTAGTGACTCTAACAGCCATTAAGACAAATGGCGTTATTTTCTTGTACTAGGAGTAATTCCTATTATTTAGTCGAAGGAAAACAAACTCTTAAATATTCTTTAATGCGTAGAATCTCCATTGATCCACGTTGCTCATTACATGTATATATGTATATTTTTATATTGATGCATACATACTTATAATTTAGTCTCTAAGATGCTACCTTTAAGTAGTCACATGTTTTACATGATTCTTACATGTAACCTATATCATCCATATAACCTGTATCTCTTATGGATGTCGTAAAGAATAGTTTTTTGGGTTAGACATTCTTGTTTTTTTTTCTTTGTGATAAAAGAGGATAATCCTATCCATTACTTTGCCGGACGAAGTAACCTGCCTCGTCTCGACTCATTGTACCTTAGGTTGATACCTACGGTTTTAGGTAGTCGAGGGAGTTGCTGATCCTTTTCTCAATGTGTGGGGTCCGACTAACTTTTACCCTTTCCTTAGTGGACTTTTGTGTACCATTAGCATTCTAGTCGCACAATTTTTCCCAGTCCTTTCACGTTATTATATTAACTTATACATCTTTCGTAGGACGCTAGGGTTTATATTTTAACACTTTGTCATTTATGATGGAAAAATGGGGAGGTATTATATATTGACTCCCTAACAATTTACCCTTAGCCCTAATGGGTTTAGTTTCCATCGTTACGTTGTGGGAATTTCTTAAGTATCCTAAGTTTATCACTTAGGGAATTTACTTGTATAAGCTGTATGATTTTTCTTTTGGTGGGGCCTTGGCCTTGAGCTCCTCACCAAAAGTAAGTACAACATACATTTGTGAATATAATAATCAGGGTGACACAAGAGGGACATTACAGTAGGGAAAAATCGGCTAGAATACAATAGAGTAGTATAGGCTAGAATAGACTAGCCTAGAGATGTGTATGTAGCATAGGTTAGGCTTAAGAAGGATAGGTTAGGCTAGAATTTGATGGAATATGCTAGGCTAGAGTAGGATAAGATAACCTAGACTATATTAGGCTAAAGAAGGCTATGNTGGAATATGCTAGGCTAGAGTAGGATAAGATAACCTAGACTATATTAGGCTAAAGAAGGCTACGTTAGATTAGGAAATGGTTGTGTAGAGTGGAGTAGGATACAATA
>LPNX010144289.1:38833-52586 GCA_001517045.1 Pseudotsuga menziesii | reverse complement strand
TATATATATATATATATATATATATATATATAGTGTTCTTTATTATAAAAGTAGTGTTCTACATATAATGTTATATATGTAGGCGATTTGTTTCACGAGGTGATGTCCCAATTTTAGGTAACATAAGATGTTCTAGATATATAAAAAAATACATCTCTCAAATGTATTATCTCCGTCGCACATATAATGTTTCTTCATTTATAATAATGTTAGAATGTACCTACATTAGTTATTATATCTTTGATGTTGTAGATCAATTCTTTGAATTCCAACGTTGTCTTTCACTCCAAGACTTTATAATGATTGTTGGTACAGAGGAAAAATAAGAATCGAGGATTGTTCAACATGAATCAATGTAGAGGCATGTGTGTATCTATTTGGCATGTTAATGAGTTGTTCCAACTTTGAATTGCTGGAGGAAACTCTATTGGTGACAACAATTATGAACAAAAGTTGCACAATTAAACTTTGAAATTGAAACTAAACATATAGCAATTGAAAGCAGCAATAAATCCATTACCACATATTTCCAAGATAATTTAATTTTTAATTAAGATCATTAAATGGATTTTATAAAATAACAGATCGGAATGTAGCGACTTAATTTAAGAATTTCAAGGATAAAATTTCCCAATTTTTTTTAGAGTTTATAAGATTGCTTTTAGGAATAAGCGCAATTAGTAATTGTTGTTATAGAATATTGTGGAGCACGTTGCAGAATCACATAGATTCTGATGAAGTCAAAGATGAGATTGTAAATAAAATCATTATTTACTGATCACAAAAAAGGAAGATAATGCAAGGCAAAAACATATTGGTATACAAGTAGATTTATATACGAAATGAGGTATACAACTAGATTTCTATAAAATAAGAAAAAAAGGTGTATACAAGAACCTTACAAGAATTGGAACTTGTCTCTGAAAGCAATTATAGTTTTTAGGGAAGATGTCAACAAACCTATAAGTTAAGTTTTGATAAAATTAATAACAAGGTTGTTAGGTATGTTAATGAATAAATCCAAAGTAGAGATACCAAGGCCAACTCTTTGATCAAGCTTATCTTCTAGGGAAAATTCATCGGTAAACTGATCTTTTTGCTTTAAAAGATCCAGTTACAGACGAACAACTAGATAACCCTATAAATTTCCAAAAAATAGTACTAAAGATTCATGCACATGCCATAAAAATCATACAAACCAACTACTACAACACAAAAAGGAATTCACATCATATTATACCTGGAAGTTAGCTTTCCAAATTGCAAAAGTCCTTCAAGCAGAAACTGTAATTGTTTGTCAATTTCTCCCTCATGAAGAATGCATGTAAATGGATAAATAAACTCATGCACACAAGTGACATCTAAGTCACCATAGCATTTAATTTAATATACCATATCATAAGCAAATTCCATATTGCATATTGAAAACAAAAAGGCATATAAAGTATGAAAATTTTAAAACAAGGTAGGTTGTTAATGAAGAAATTCGAAGGAAATATACCAAGGGCCAACTCTTTGATCAAGCTTATCTTTTAGGGAAAAGTCATGGTTAAACTGATCTTCTTCCTGGACAAGATCCAGTACTAGATGAACAGCTGGATAAGTTAGAAATTTCCAAAAAATAGTAAGAAAGACTCAGACATATATACCATAAAAATAATATAAAACAACAAGTACAAAACAAACATGAATGCAAATCATATATTACATGGAAGTTAGCTCTGGAAATGGCAGAAAGTTTTTCAATCAGAAACTGCAATTGTTTGTCAATTTCTCCCTCATGAAGCATTCCTAGGACTAAGTTAGAAAGGAAATGTTTTCTACTATCTTATCTTACCATGAAGCCCTTGAGGTGAAAGGTTTTGAAGCATGGATCCACGTTCCTTAAAAAATACAATGGAAACCTCCAAAGAAGAAACATTATTTTAAATATCGACATAGGTTATAGAGAATAAACTTGGCTTTAATCTTGAGCAAATGTTAAAGGACCTAATATCCCTTAAGCACATACAGCCTTGACACTATTGTCTGAATGCATGTCCAACAAAACAATAAGTTCCAAATCAATGATCTCATGTGAAACTTGTTGGGTTGTGAGATGAGCTATGATTGTTGTTGTCGTCAGTAAGAGAGGTTGCATAACAGCTAAACAAAAGATAATGATAACCATGCAAAAAACAACATAAAAAAAGAAGAAGGAATTAAACAGCCTAAAAAGTAGCTTAAAAGACAAAGACAAACCATCCTTGTCATTGTGTTTGAAGATAAGATGTTTTCTTATCTTCAGGATTCCATTTCCTTTTTTAAGTGATGTGGGTGCATGTTGCAAGAAATTTCACCTCAGGGATTTCATGGTAAAATACACTGGTTAATACCACACTAGGAAGCTTTTGACATGGTTCCATACACTAACAATTAATCCAACATTTTACTACTTGTATTTGTTTGTTTCACAATCTTATTTTATAAGCATTTGTTGTACATCACCCTTTCTTATTAGAATTACATATGGGATACATCGCCCTTATCATTATATGTACATATGATCATCAAATACAATAAATTTGAACTTCATGTTATTCTTATGGAATTATGTTGGCTTCATGGTTGTCCTGGTTTTTATTTTAGTCCACTAATGAGGAGTACATCTTGTTTTTCTTCACCAAATCGCACTGTCCAGTGGTCGACTGACTACACTCAATAAGCCACAACGATTCCTCTAAAATATCGACAATGCAAGGCACCATCAAACCCGCTGTCTGCTTGAAACCATATTCTTCACGAACCTTATCAAGCAACATAAGGAAAATCAGATGGGATAAGTAGACACTAGGAATCACAAATATCCTTCGTTATTCACCAACCTAAACAGCCAAAAATCCTTTAGGGATTTCGTCATCTTTGAAGCTGTGGCTACCGGTTATTTTCAGATACTTGGCCTGCTGTGAATCAACACTTACATACCTGGAATGATTTTTCTCAGTATAATGAAAATATTCCACCCCTTTAACCATTTTCGTTAAATTCTTTACAGAATTCAATCTAGTTAGACTCTTTACATAATTTATTCTCTTGAGACTCATGGTAGGAGGAGAGCTTCGATCTCTTCTATTAAAGCAAACTAAACTCATTAATGAAAGGAACTCCTTATTACACAAGGTAAAATATTGGAGACCAATCAAGAAAATGCTATAAACATCTTAAACATAACATTACATGAGAAATTAAGTTTAACATATTTTTATCATCTTCAAAATTCACATAAAATATAATCAATGATGCATTTTTAAACATTTTGAAAGGACAAAGCCAATTGGTTTTTTATGTGTGAATGAAAGTAATCACATAAACCACTTTATTTAACAAAATTTATAAACCATTAACTTGAAATAATGAATTTGTACATACTCTTATCACTAATACTATAAACAGTTAAAAGTCCACTCAACTTGGATAGAAAAAAAAATTTGTTCCTCACAAACTCTTTAAACATATATTAAAAAACAAACTAATTTAAATAACATTAATATACATGAGCATGCATTATTTTTCTTACCCTCCTGTAAGATTTTTCTTTTGGTTTTTTTGTTTAACGGCTTGGAGGAAAAAACACAAAAACAACAAAGAAACAAAACATTATGCTTTTTGTGTTAAAAAAAACCAAAAGCAAAATCCAAAAACAAAAGTTTATGCTTTTTGTTTTTAAAGAAAAAACCAAAAGCAAAAAGCAAAAAAACCAAAATTTATGCTTTCTGTTTTTCAAAATGCAAAAAACAAAAGTATATATTTTTTTGTTTTTTTCTTTATAGCCGTTGAAGGAAAAAGCAATAGGATAGGAAACTAATGTGAAATGGAGCAAATTACATAAAAGGAGACGAGAATTTTATGAAATGTGTCCCCCCATGGACATGGTTCAAGGTTGAAGTATTGAGAAGCGGAGCGAATTTAGGAGCTACAGAGATCGAAGATTCACTTTGGTGTAAGAGTTTTTTTCGGTTCAGTGTATGTTTTTCATTTTTACTCTGTAACCTGACCATGACTATGTGAATGGGTTTTATAAGGCAAAAGGTTAAAAACAGAGCAGTTGAGGTTAATGTAGTGGGAAGCTGCGAGGGATAGCAAAAAAAAATGATGCTGAATGACAAGGAAGAATAGAAAAGGATTCATTAATCTAGTAATATGGATTTCAGGCATCTTGATTTTATTTTCTTTGTTTTCACTTAGGATGTCGCTCTAGCCAAAGCCAAAGGTGTGAATCACAATGAAGAACAGAAAAGAATCCAATCTGTTGATATGGATTACAGTTCAAGTATCTTTATTTTATCTTCTCTTATGTGTGGTTTGTTTTCATGGTTCTAAATATTTGTTCAAGCTGATCTCAACTGATCTTGGTTCTTGGTTTATAATTTGCTTTATAAAGAAAGAACAAAAATGATTGTATTATGTAAATGATGTTGAGTCTTTTTAGGTTCTGTGTATGCTTTTCATTCTTTCTATGCAATGTGACCGTGACTCTATGCATCAATGGGTTTTGCAGGGAAAAACAGAGCAGCCGATCCACAGTGACTGTGACACTTTTGATGAATGGGTTCAAATCTCGATCCACAGTCAACAATTTCCACACTCACAACTTATCCTAGCAATTATGACGCTGCATTCCTTGAATGGCTGGGGATTTTCATTATAGCTTTTTTATTATAGAATTTTCATTGTAGCTTTTCATTATAGTTTTTTCATTATAGGATTTTATATGATGTTTGAGGTTTTTTTTTTGTTCTGTATAGCTTTTCATTTTCACTGCAAGGGATAGCAGAGAAGAACGGATGGCTAGACGTGAAGCAAAATTGCAAGGGATAGCGGAGAAGAATGTTGTTTAATCTTCTCTTCCGTTTCCTTTGAGATTTTACGTCATCTTGAATCTATCTTTTCTTCCGTGTGATTTTAACTTACTTGATTTTTAGTCTGTGTATGATGTTATCTTGATTTTTACTCTATGACCATCATAATGTGTATTGCGTGGAAAAACAGAGTGGCCGACGTGAACTGAAATCATTATATTGTGGAACAGAAAAAGGTTCAATCTGTTAATATGGATTTTAAGTATTTTGACTTTCATATGGATTTCAGGTATCTTGATTTGAAGAACATAAAAAGGTTCAGTCTGGTAATATAAGTACATCTGTGGAATTTTACACCTCAACCCTCTTATACTTTGATGAACAATTTGATGTAACAATTGTCTTCTTTAACTGTAATTTATATTTTCTATTAGTACTTTAGTTGGTAACATAGTGGCATCTCATTTGCATAACATACATCAACTATATTGACAGGGAACACAGCGTGGACATTAACATATAGTTGCTAGTTGCTGAGGGAGTCCAATGAAGGTTAAACAAAATAAACTAGTCTGCATTTACATATATTAGTTAGTTATGTGAATTTGATTTAAGTACTCTTAGTTAGTTCTGTACATTTGCTGAATTCCAATGATTCAAGTACATTGTTCTTTGTAGAAGCATTTAAATTAATAACCGTTTGGTAGGATTGAGAAGCCCATGATTCAAGTACATTGTTCTTTGTAGAAGCATTTAAATTAATAGCTATTTGGTTGGATTGAGAAGCCTTTAGTGCTCTAATATTCAAACTCTGTCTTTATTTTACCAATTGCTAAAAACATGTAGCTTTTAGTTAAAATAACAGTTTCAAATAAGTTAATTTATCATTTGATAATAGAAGGTATCCAATTTAAGGTTGTCATAATGGATACCCAAAGAAACAAGAACAGGATCATATGAGGAGTCATGCTTATTGTAAGATAGTGATGGTTATTGTAAAATAGTGACGTCGACTTCCTTGACTGCTAGAGGATTTTTACACTCAAGAACCAACACATAGGAATAGTAAGTGCAAGTAATTTTTACCATCCTGTGTGCTTTGTTTTTTTAGTGATCTAATATTCAAACTCTGTCTTTATTTTACCAATTGCTAAAAACATGTAGCTTTTAGTTAAAATAACTCTTTCAAATAAGTTAATTTATCATTTGATAATAGGAGGTATCCAATTTAAGGTTGTCATAATGGATACCCAAAGAAAAAAGAACAGGATCATTTGAGGAGTCATGCTTATTGTAAAATCGTGATGGTTATTGTAAAATAGTGAGTTTGACTTGCTTGAGTGCTAGAGGATTTTTACGCTCAAGAACCAACACATAGGAATAGTAAGTGCAAGTAATTTTTACCATCCTGTGTGCTTTGTTTTGAATCTTCATTTGCATAACATACATGGAAGCTGTATTACTTGGTTAGGTAAATTTAATGAATTTTAGTTACTTGATGAGTTTTAGTTATTTATGTAAATTTTATAAATTCCCCTTGTCTAAGTACTCTCATAGTTTCTGGAAGATTTTAAATTCATAAGCATTTGGTTGGATTAAGAAGCGTTTAAATTAATATTCAAACTTTATTTGTATTTAGCTGTTTTCTTTTTAAAACTAAAATGTAACTTTGTATGTTGCTGGATTTAGAAATTTGAATTTTCATTTAACTGTTTTATTTTGATAGTTAAACCTTGAGTTTATAATTAGTAAAAAATTGAATTTATTACCATTATTATATAAGAGTTCATATATTTTAATAGAAATGATTACACTTGCTTCTATCTTATCGTTATTTTTTTTGTTATATATATATATTATATTTGAAGTTTTAATAGTTATTATAAAATGTCTCTATTTTTATAAAAATTTATTACAGTGACTCATTTCTAAACTTTAATACCTTGCAATATTTAAATAGAAGGTTATTATAGGAACTCCTTTCTCAAACTTAGTAATTTGTAATATTGCAATCCATGACACAAGTGTTGAATCAAATGAATCTTTTATAATTTACATCAAGATGGAAGATTACAGAATGAGAAATAACCAGAGAGAAAGTAGGATAGTTACACTTGAAAAAATACAAATAGACTTACACACCTAAAATTGAATTAAGAATTCAATTGTTATGATACGATCTTCTTGATAGGATAGTCTCATTGCGGATTTGATAATTGTGCATTTGGATCTTTCGGGGATTTATCCTACGATGTAGCTCATTCTTGTGAGCCTTTAAAACTATGAGTCACTAAGTTAAAAGGATAATTCTTTCAATTCTTCTACTCTTCATATCTGTTATCATTTTCTGCAGCATTATCACATGTAAAAACTATGAGTTGCATCACATGTCGAGGCTACGAGTCACTAAGTTAAAAGGATAATGCTTTTAGTTCTTCTAATCATCATATCTGTTATCATTTTGTGTAGAATTATCACATGTGGGATCACCAAGTTGAAAGGATTATATAGGTATTGGAATTTATATAGGTATGGGATTATATATGTATTGAAATTTAAATTATGTGGTCAGTTTGTCAAAGTCCTCATTTCCCTTGGACTGCATTTAGTGTCACTTGTCTAGAAATGGACTTACAGAGCTAAAATTGAACTAAGAATTCAATTCAGGAGGTGACTCGCACTGTAAGCTAATTGTATACTCGGAAAGATACTACTAATTTCTAGAGAAATCTACATATAAACTTTAGTAATGGCCATAGCAGTAAATTTTCTGATGGGCCACCTCCCATTTCCTTGGTGATTCAAGAAGTAGCCTATGTTTATTGAAGACACATAAATTTAGAATTTATTATGAAAACCCTTCTCGAGGGAAGAAACCCTGCGACCCTCCTTAATAGAGAATATATTTCACGATTCAAATTACATGAGATATACAATTAAAAAAAAGATAAAAAGCAGACTTAACAAGAATTGAATTGGATACACAAATAAATGAAAGGTCGTCACTTCTCTTTGTACTTATTTAATTGTTAACCTTTTCATATTTTTTTATCAACTTATGTATTAATATAAAATAATAATAAATAATAATAAGATATTATTTATACTTGTTTAAGAGGTAACCTTTAAACCAACTTTTACATTAATATAAAATAATAAAAAAATATTATTATTTATTTGAATCTATTAAAGGATGAAACCTCCGAGGCTACAAACATTAACATGGGCTATTTTAAATCCCTAGTGATGGGGGTTGAAAAATTATGCATGGTTCCGAGCATCATCGAAATTCACAAGGAACACTAAGTCTTCTCTGCATGCGAAGGGTGTATGGGAAAAGGCAATATGTTGTAAAATAATAACTTCCTGGAGTAGCTTCTTTTAACAATAATACCACAAAAAAATGGAATAGTGCAATTTCTCAAAAGATTAGAATAATCCAAGTCACAATAAATAAGAAGTTTAGTGTAATTAACACTTTTAAAAAACAACAGGTAGGGATTTCCAATTAATGTCACATTACAATTTGGCAAGGGATGCCACAAGATATTTTTACACATTGCTTTTTAGAAAGAAAACAATGCCAAATGGGATTTATAATGAACATCACATCATACTTTGGCATGGCACGAAAAAAATTAATCTCAGAAAGAAAAGACTCCAATGTGTTGTTATAACTGATGCAGTAACAACTATAAAAAAAATAAAAGCATGTTTGATATGAATGAAAGTACAAAATGAAAAATAATAATTCGTGTAGTATTCAACAAAAATATGGTGTTGCAAACATATTGGTCCAGTTGCAAAATATATTGTCTTGCAAAATGAACATGGTATCCTTGTCCTCCGAAATGGAACTGACCCTTTCTCTTCTCCAGAGTGTAAAGTTCTTTTTTGAATTCTTTGCTTTGAGAAATTGGTGCATCTGTTTTGGAGATAGATGTGCATAGTTGAATGGAGCAACTGCAGAAGAAACACATAATGATAGATAAAACACATGTGACAAAAGACATTTCAAATGTGAATATAACAAGCATGGTCTTTAATAATATTAACATATTAACCTGAAGGAACTTTACAATTTTTCTTTGATATCTATAGATAAATAAATCCTATCAGAATTGAGAGGAAATGCAATACAAAATGCTTGAACATAGTCTATTGTTGGAATTGAATAATTTGATTTTACAAAAAACAAGTAATCCTCTCATAGTGAAAAAATGAGTTAAAACATAAACCTAATTGCAGAGACAGTTTCGTGTAGATACAAGATTAATATAGGCATGCTACTAAATGCATAAACATTTTCCCACAAACTGAATAAAAAACATACTCCTACAACCGAACTGGAATAAACATATGCATAAAAAAAAGTACAATGAACTGACTGATATTATTTTGGCAAATTACATTTATTGATATCTTGGGTTTGCCAAATTTTATTAGACCTTGTCGATGTGTACCTACATTGGTTATTATACCTTTGATGTTGTATATCAATTCTTTGAATTCCAACTTTGTCTTTCACTTCAAGAATTTATAACGATTGTTGGTAGAAAGGAAAAATAAGAATTGAGGATTGTTCAACATGAACCCATGTAGAGAGATGTGTTATCTTTTTGGCATGTTAATGAGTTGTTCCAAATTTAATTGCTGGAGGAAACTCTATTGGTGACAACAATTATGAACAAAAGTTGCACAATTAAACTTTTAAATTTAAACTAAACATATAGCAATTGAAAGAAACAGTAAATCCATTATCAAATATTTCCAAGATAATTTAATTTTTATTTAAGATCATTAAATGGATTTTATAAAATAACAGATCGGAATGTAGCGACTTAATTTAAGAATTTCAAGGACAAAAATTCCCAAATGTTTTCTGAGTTTATACGATTTCTTTTAGGAATAAGCGCAATTAGTAATTGTTGTTACAGAATATGATGGAGCACGTTGCAGAATCACATAGATTCTGATGAAGTCAAAGATGAGAGTGTAAATAAAATCATTATTTACTAATAAAAAAAAAGGAAGATAATGCAAGGCAAAAACATATTGGTATACAAGTATATTTATATACGAAATGAGGTATACAAGTAGATTGGTATAAAATCAGAAAAAAAGGTGTATGCAAGAACCTCGCAAGAATTGGAACTTGTCTCTGAAAGTAATTATATTTTTCAGGGAAGATGTCAACAAATCTATAAGTCAAGTTTTGATAAAATTAGTAACAATGTTGTTAGGTATGTTAAATTCATTGGTAAACTGATCTTTTTGCTTTAAAAGATCTAGTTATGGATGAACAAATAGATAACCCTATAAATTTCCAAAAAACAGTACTAAAGATTCATGCACATGCCATAAAAATCATACAAACCAACTACTACAACACAAAAAGGAATTCACATCATATTATACCTGGAAGTTAGCTTTCCAAATTGCAAAAGTCCTTCAAGTAGAAACTGTAATTGTTTGTCAATTTCTCCCTCATGAAGAATGCATGTAAATGGATAAATAAACTTCTGCAAACAAGTGACATCTAAGTCACCATAGCACTTAAATTTAATACACCATATCATAAGCAATTTCCATATTGCATATTGAAAACACAAAGGCATATAAAGTATGAAAATTTTAAAAAAAGACAGGCTCTTAATGAAGAAATTCGAAGGAAATATACCAAGGGCCAACTCTTTGATCAAGCTTATCTTTTAGGGAAAATTCATGGTTAAACTGATCTTCTTCCTCGACAAGATCCAGTACTAGGTGAACAGCTGGATAACTTAGAAATTTCCAAAAAATAGTACCAAAGACTCATGTATATACCATAAAAATCATATAAAACAACTAGTACAAAACAAACATGAATGCAAATCATATTATACATGGAAGTAAGCTCTGGAAATGGCATAAATTTTTTCAATCAGAAACTGCAATTCCTTGTCAATTTCTCCCTCATGAAGCCTTCCTGGTGTGGTATTGACCTCATGAGTAAACTCTTCAGATCTTTGAATCATTAGGACTAAGGTAGCAAGGAAATGTTTTCTACTATCTTATCTTACCATGAAGCCCTTGAGGTGAAATGTTTTGAAGCATAGATCCCCATTCCTTAACAAATCCAATGTCAACCTCCAAAGAAGAAACATTATTTTAAATATCGACATAGGTTATAGATAAGAAACTCGGCTTTAATATTGAGAAAATTTTAAAGGACCTAATATACCTTAAGCACATACATCCTTGACACTATTGTCTGAATGCATGTCCAACAAAACAATAAGTTCCAAATCAATGATCTCATGTGAAACTTGTTGGGTTTTGAGATGAGCTATGATTGTTGTTGCGGACAGTAAGAGAGGTTGCATAACAGATAAACAAATGATAATGATAACCATGCAAAAAACAACTTAAAAAATAAGAAGGAATTAAGAAGCCTAAAAAGTAGCTTAAAAGACAAAGACAAACCAGCCTTGTCATTTTGTTTGAAGATAAGATGTTTTCTTATCTTCAGGATTCCATTTTCTTTTTTAAGTGATGTGGGTGCATGTTGCAACACCTTTCACCTCAAGGCTTTCATGGTAAGATACACGGTTTAATACCACACTAGGAAGCTTTTTACATGGTTCCATACACTAACTGTAATATACCCCTCATACCTCAAAATAATTATGTGTGAAAAGTGTAATATTTATACTTATTTGTTACTGCAAAAAGAGTCTATGCCATTAGTGGCAGATTTTAAAATTTGTTTCCAGAAGCATGTTCAATAAAAAAGTCAAACTACACATATTGTAAAACAATCCTTTTACAAATTCGAAATCCGTTCTCCTCTATATAAAAAACCAAACATGCAATTTGCATCCACTTTGTCGAGATCAATGTTTATAGCATAACCAAGCAAGCTTATTATGCCTTCGAATATACATATGATTAAGTAATCATCTCATGACTTAAGACACACCTAAAATCTTTAATGCAATATCATCTTTCTTTAGAGTAGTGTTTTTCCAAGGAAGGCCTTACCTTGAAGTTATGATATAATACATCTTCATTTATGGTGCAAATACTAATCTTAATGACAACATAAGATTTGGTAGGTCTGAATTCAGCATCATTGATTTGCAATTAAACAATGGGACTCTTAGGTAAACTCCCCTTGAGGTATCTTCTGTCATCACCTTAAGCAAATGATGGCTTGTCTAAAATTTAAAGAGCTAATCATTTTAATAGTCAGTGCTGGAACATAATAGGTATCATCCCTGTAACTCTCCAAACACATGTAAAGCGAACATGGTGCATGGGAAATAACTTTCCTTTGATTTATCTGTTAGTGTGATGGTAACATTCTTTAATTCTTAAATGGCATTACATATCCAATTCAATTTCTACATAAGATGTTTACTTATTGTGGAAGACAGGAGAACGTGTACTTATTGGAGAAAACACTGCCATATTCGTCTAACAATATGGAACATATTACTCACTGCTTATTTTTCTAAGTAATGTATCATATTGAGAAGTACTTCCAATCACACCAAAAGCATATATTTACAAAACATTCATCCATTCATCTACCATAGATACACAAAACAAACATGGGAATAGTAAAAGCAAATAGACACATGAAAAGAAGACAAGACAGACAAAGATTTACGTGGTTCACCCCAACCTTGGGGTTACATCCACCAAAAGGTGTCACATGCCTGCGACATTCATTTTATTAAGAGATTTACAATCCGCAACCTTATTGTTGCCATACTTTTCCATCTACAAATCTCGGATATTCTCTCCCGGAGTGTCTCTTAATCTACTTCCCCATTGCGTTTTTGGCATGGGGACCTATATAATAGTTAATACATTGCCATACCCATAGTTTTTAAAGTAAAACAGCTTGTGAACTTAGACCCTTCCATTCCAGAAGTGCATACGTTCTAATTCATTTTTTTTTACCTGTAGCAGATCATGGTCTATACACCCTATCAATGAAATCCCATGGCAAAATGAAGGGGTTTTTGTTTGTTTAAATTCTTTTATCTCAACCCTAAATGGTGAAAAACGCAATTTGGTGAAGTGCTAGATCAATCCGGCACATTTTCCCACAGAGAATATATACAGACAATAGGACCATTCATACCGGGTTATCCCAGCGTGTAAAGGTTTTCCAACGCTAACCAGCAGAGAATGAGGGTGGTTTTTAATGGCACTTCCCATTTCCAGATAGCTTTATGCTACCATCCTCGAGACGCTGTATTATTGTTTATCGACGCCTAATAGGCAAAATTGCCAAATGGTGGAATCGCCAATTGGTGAAATGCTAGATCAAACCGGCACATTTTTCCCACAAAGGATATATGCAGGCATTAGGATCATTCATACAAGGTTATCCCAGGCGTGTATAGGCTTTGAAGTTTACTGTTATAACCATTTGACTACATCAGTTCTAAGTGGATAATACCTTTATCGAGGCCCTATATATATAGACATACTGACCAGTCAGAGAACTAAAATACCCTTTAAACTCAATTGGCCGAATGTAAGCAAAATAGTATGCATCAACGTTTATTTACACTCCCATAGACCTAATCAAAGCGATAATGTAATTCGCGTTAGATTTACTGCCATTCCAATAAATTTTGGCTGTAAACAGGTTCAAAACATACTTAAAATAGAGCTGTTCAACGCATAACCTCCTAAGGGGAAAAAGATTGTAATGTCCCTCCTACATACCCCCAAATACATTGTGATTATGAATAATTATTGTAATGGTTTTGGTGAGGAGCCCAAGGCCAAGGCCCCACCAAAACTAAGACATGGAAAATCTATAAATTGCCTAAGTAGACTTAAGGCCGTGATGCACCCTTCGACACGCAACCGAACCTGGTAGAGGGACGGGCTAGTGGTTAAAAATTCCGCGT
>LPNX010144289.1:27593-37895 GCA_001517045.1 Pseudotsuga menziesii | reverse complement strand
CCTTGTTACTAATGGAGAGATGGAATAGATAGGACTTGATCAAGTTACTGCTCTCCAACTCCTTGCGCTCAAGAGGTAACCATAATTTTGTCATGGATTTCTCCCTAAGCCAATGACCCCCTTGTTGTTTTAACACAGAACCCACTTGCGATTTGTGTGAGAGGAAGTTTATATATATTGAACAGAGATCAATCTTACTTTTTATAAAATCGACAGGGTTAGATCCAACCCATTAACAGCTGCACTCTGAATCACTGTTATATTCTGCCACGGAAGCATTTCCTATATTGCTGAATATGCAATATATATGTGCAGATTGATAATTAATCAACTGGTAGAAATTTTGTTTCCTTTAGATATTTCAAGACTTGGAAAAAAATAGAATGGCAGGGACGCATTCCTACCTTCAAAGAAGGAAAAACAGATCTTTTAGAAATAGCGTAACCCGATTGATTATGCTATCCATTTTCTGTTAAGCCACCTCCTTTACGCTCAGGGTATATATACATATATCCCCTTCTATACATTCATAATATGTATGATGCATCTGCAGAATCCTTCGGATGAATGATGAATCAGCAATTGAATGAAACATGCCTCTATAGTAAGGATGTTTAATGAGAATAATGTCTGGATTTTTCCGAAAGGAAAATTGGAAACAATTAAGGGTCTTATCCATTTCTGATGGATCAATAAATATTTTTTTGTGGGCTGCCGATTAAACATTTTGTTGTCATAACTTAGGGAACTACCCTCTTTATGTGAGGCGCATGACTAAGTGAATTACTCTTTATTGACAGATCTGCTTATAACAGCCATTGCAAGTGACGTACTTTTAGGAGTTTATAATGTTAAAGATTACGCTAGAACCTCTTGTAAAGGTTCTCTCCCTGAGATTATGAGAAACAGGGAAAAGGAAAAAGAATGACACAGCTGATATGATGTGTGTTGTGTACCTTTTTATGTCGAATTTATGTTAATAAAAAGATGACTAAACTTTGGTGGACGTAACCCCTTGGTGGACGTAACCCCTCGGAAGGTTGAACCACATATATCTGTGTCTTTTATGTTGCATCTTATGTGGTTTTGTTATCAGATTTATGTGCGTCTAAAGTGTTACATCATATGCTGATTCTTATGTGTTCCCAGCTTATCTATCTTTTGTGCGCATGAAATGTTATGTCTTATGTTGCGACTTATGTATCAATCTTTGTGCACCTAACATGATCTTATGTTGCATCTATTGTGGACTGAAAATTGTCTGAGGCCCCAGCCAAGTGTATATTTTTATTTTGATTGTAGCCCATGGATTGGGCGAACCACAAATGTTGGCGTACATCTTCTCTCTGTGTGATTGGTACTTATGTTTTGTGTTTTATTGATTTGCATTAAATAATATCTCATATATGTTGAAATTCCTCATGTTACGAAATACTGCTGGTATATGTTGAAATTCCTGACGTTAAGAAATACTGCCGGTATATGTTGAAAATCATGATATTTAGAAATACTGCTGGTATATGTTGGAATTCATGATGTTAAGAAGGATTGTTTATGCATCACGATTTAACATTTTAAGCCGAACCTAGTTATTCAGCGCCAGTGTCTCTAGAAGGATGGGCTTTCTGTTCTTGAAGAGGATACAGTTTGATGAAGATAGATGCAATGATGCTTTGCATTGTTGTCTGTCAATTTTAGCATGAATCTTTTTACCGTAGTCTGTGAAATTAGTACGAATATTTGGACTGTGTTCTGTCAAAGAATTTTGACATATTTTTCAAACTGTGTGATTTAACCAATTCTCACTAACAGATCATTTTTCTTGGCCAAGGATAAGGGATACTTTTAAAAGAGGAAGTGGGTTAATAATTATTAATTCTAGTAGAGATAATGCGATTGACTTAGCAGAAGGTAAAATCTTATGTTTTACCCATTTTAGACAGTCAACTATCAAATATGTGATCCCTGTTTACAGATCAGGCACAGATCCAAGTCAAGTGGGCTTGCCATGAGCTTGTTGGACGAACTCGTAATCAAAGTATTTAAAAAGTGAAAAATTTACCATTTTCACACCTAATGACACCGTGGTACAGGAGGTACATTACAAAGATTCATATGTATCAACCCTACAAGAGTTTACATTGAAAACATTAATAGAGGCCACGTTTCAAAGGTAGATCCCGGCATAGCTTTTAATCAAAATCTTTATTTACAGCGCAGCCATAGATGACCCTAGGTTCAATACTTCACAGCGTAGCTAAGGAAATTAGATATCCACGAGTTATCCCTGTGGCAAGGGTTCTTTTAGCCAAAAACCAGAATATAGAACATCTCAAAGTTGTCTCTAACATTCTACACTCTTGCCTCCCTTGATACAGTAAACATGATATGGTTCTATAAAAATTTAATCCGATAGTATCACTACATTAAATCCACATGCAAGGGTAGATCATACACTACATATCTTAACCTTCAGAGCTATAAAACAGTAATCAGTCAATGCATACTAGATAGCTCGTATGCCACAAAGGGCAGGGTCCAGGGGTTCCATTCCCAAAAAAAAACATCCAGTAATCCTGAAATCGCCAGTTCCTTCTCCTCAGACGTGGTCAGAAGAAAAAAATCCAATAGGTCGGGCACCATTCCTTGGCTTGCATATTGATCAGATGTAGCCAGTAAAAGAACTAAAACACAAGACTATCCACCTCATTTCCCAGGCCACAGACAGATCAAACCCTCCACAAGAGTGCAAAGATTGGGTTTTCCTCACTAAGGTAGGGATATTCCTCAAAGGCACATTGGATCTTTTCTGGAAACGCAAGCATCCTACTTTCTATCCAGCGACGGGATTTTTTTCCTCTTTTCTCCAAGAAGAGGCCGCGCCCCCTTTCTCAAGATTTCTCAGCCTATAAATAACTAAAAGGATATTTTCCCATGGCATGCCAAATTCCCAATAGTCTGGCAATAAAATTGCCACTGTTTTTGCCGGGGCGGCCTTCCTAAATTTTGGCTGTCCGGAAAAATTTCGACAGGCATGTGTCCTGCCTGACATAGTCTTTCCCCTTCTTATTGCCTTTTAATTAATGAACATGAATTTTTGGTAACGCTTTCACAGTCTAAGGCTATAAGTCAGGATAAAATGAAACCCCCATAATCAACGTCTCTCCAATTAAATGCTCCATTGTAGGGTTATATATATATATATATATATACTAACTATATAGGCGATTCCTTTTCAATATATGCGCTATGCGGTTATATATCATATTCATATATATATATATATATGTAATTGCATGAAATAATTGCTCCATGTATATATACATGACGCTCCTCATATATGATACTCATACCTATATATTCATGCATATATATTCATGCATGCATAAGACGACGCTCCATTTTATGCATATGTCTTTTACATATTTTTATACATAAGTTGTTTTTATCACTATTATATATATAATACTCTTGGACACATATATAGATACATGCATCAATCATGCTCCATTGTTATCCATATATGTTTTTATATAATTATCTGATGTCCCTTTATATGTAATCTCTTCGTGGTTATCTCCTTGTTCTTATCGTTTAAACTTATAACTACTTGCCCCTTTGTGTCAAGGTTGAGCAGTAAATTAGGAATCCCTAACCATATTCTTTTGCCCTTATACGTTCAATTTTTCCGTCATTAAGATGTGTCTGCAACCTAAACGTACTACTTGGAACTTAGGCTGTAACAATTTCAAAGTCTTACTGGTGGGGCCTTGGCCTTGGGCTCCTCACCAGAAGACGAATACAATAAACTTCCAAATTTTACAAAGGATTGGGGGGTTTACAAGAGGGACATTACATCCTCCTCCCCTTAAAAACAACACCGTCCTCGGTGTTCTTGTCCTTCGACCATTTCCCTCGTATCCTGAGTCATCTTTTCTTCTTTTCATCTCTTCATTCTGAACTCTGGATATCCTTTGATACTTCTCAAGTCCCCATCATTCAAGACCTGCAATTATCTGCACAAGGTTCGGGTCTAGCCAAAAACTTTTCTCAGCAATTCATGTTCAAAAATTGTAATTCATTTAAACATACGCCATAGATTCTTTTTCATTGTAATAATATGCAATTTTCTGGATATCCAATCATTTTCACAATGCAAATAAAACATGATTACTACCATTTTCTGTTGGTTTTAACTCCATCATTTGGTCAATTAGGTTGTCCTCTACCTGAGGAACCATTCTTCACATTAAGCAATGTAACAGTCTTTTGGGAAATTCATTTAACATGTTTTTATGTTCATTATGTTTTTCCAAACTCGCTTTGAATTTCTTTTTCCTTTTTTGGTGTGGACGTACAATAATTATGAGGTCACTCTCCTCAGCGACATCAAACAGCGTCCTGTCTTTCCAGATTTCCAAATTTTTTCCTAGGTCTTTTGCCACCCCATATGCCTAACACCAATGTGCTCACGCGGCAATCACTTGCCTAACACCATTGTGCTCCTGCAGCATATATGCCTAACACCAGTGTGCTCATGCGGCAATCACTTGCCTAACACCACGGTGCTCATGCAGCATCCAAAATTTTTCCTTGTTCGTATTTGTATGAATTTTAACCTTGATTATTGCAATGCACACTCCATGGTGCTTTCATGACCTTATTTCCATTGTCCCGGTTGATGAATTAACTTACATAGTCAGTCAAAGCATTCATTGATAACCCAAAATTGCAATAATCAATTTTCATAATTTGCATCGATTTTTTTTTTTTAATCATCATTCATGAGTTACGTATCCTCGTAAAAAAAACAAAAAAAATTACTCCTTACTCCTTTTTCTAAGCAATTGAGCGTAACTTACATACACAGGCAGATTTATATACCATAATGTACTTCGATGTAGCAATGGTCATAATCTCGGTGAAGCCTGCAATGTTAGTATGCAACAACATCATCAACAGTTAGCCCTTGTTTATAAAGAAAAATCAGGGTTCGACAATTATATTGAGTAAAACATCACCCATACTTAACCTCCTTATCTATGGCAACAAATATTTTTCTGACAGTCGGCTCCAACCGATAGTGTTCCTGGCCTATCCTGCCATGTTAGCATGTAACATTATACGGCATTTATCAACTCATTTATTTTTTTCTAACATCAATATCTTTAGATAATTGAAAATCGATATAGGCTCTTAAAATGCTAATCTTAACATCATCCAAGCAACAACAATGTTATCAAACTCTTAATGGTTTTTAGATCACAAGATTACCAACAAGATCCTTAGCACTAGAACCAATTCTAGGGTTCTTGCTAGAATCTACAAATAGACATATGATAGCAATCCAACAAATAGTCCATTTGTCTATGAGATCAATATTCATAAATGAATGTACCATCCATGGGCTAATCAAAACACAAGACAGTTCAAGATCAAAACTCAAATCCAAGCACAAGGACCCAATTCTAGAACATTCACAATATAAGAGTATGACTCCAAGAATTTATCTACTTAGCAATTATGACGCTGGTACTTGTAACTATACAAAAACATTTCAGTATGTAATACATCATTCACCAATATCCAAAATATCTCCAGCAAGATCAACATAGATCAAGAAGTACATTTACCAATCTGTCTCTTTAAGCATTTTCAATGCTCAATCCAACAATGTCAGGGTTCAAAAGAGATACTATGGGACTTGCATTTATATTTGTCACTTTAGTGAACAAGCAATGGTTTTTTAAAACACAAAAGTTCAATACCTCTATTACTGGATTTATTTCCACAAAAATCATTATCAACTTTCAATCCTCCATTTTACTACCAGGTGAAGAAATGTGTCAAGCATTCTTTAAGCATTAAATCGGACCCTTAATATTCACATTGCAAGGGAGGAGATTAAGTGTCAAAAGAAAAACTCACCAATAGTTATAATTTCAGCAAATGAATTTTAGAATTGATACCTGATTAAATTTGGAAGCCAAATAAGGATTCCGATCTCAGTAGTCAACCATAAGGTCAAAGGGTTTCCTATATCAGCAGCAACTCCAAAAGATATCCAGCAATTTCAATGGGCAATAAACTCAGATGTGAAACAAATGATACGAATGTTGAACGCAAGGTTGTTTGAGGATTCATGGCATTCACTTTCAATACACGATGCTTTAGATAACAAAGCAATTCTTCAATAGTGCTAATGCCCAAGGAAAATTACAAAGGGAACAAGCCTTTCAACGTAAGATAAGCCTAGTTCAGATGTGTGACATGGTTGTCATCAAACCACCCAACATGTTATGATGAGTAGCTCATCAACATGCCTTTGTGGAATTTATTTGTTCATGGTTTTGCATGCAACCCTAAGTGTAAAGAGGTGCTTCAATGTTAGTATTCCTAACATTTATTTAATAAAGTTTGTACTTGTATAGTTTTGAAAGTACAACCTATGTTTTTAGCATTGCTTAGCTTATGCTTAAATCTTTTTTACTATGCGTGATAGTTTTGCGGCTAATCTCATAAAGTTACTCCTAAGCAATCATCTTATTAGGTTCCCATTTTAATAGCTGCCTTGCTATCCTCAAGGGACTCAGGTAAGTTATATATGTAGTTTATGCATCTATAACTATAATCCCCAACCTGATACCTCTACGACTTGGAGTATATTCTGATGAGCCACTTACATTTACAATTAATGAACCCCTAATCAAGTAGGGAAGAGTTACAATCAATACTCAATCAGCATTAGCTCTTTAGGTAATTAGGTAACCCTTTTAATGCTATTTTCTAACAACATTATTTACTATGTAACCTATCACAATTTTTTCCACACATATTAGTTCAGTTACAACCAATTCAACTATGAATTACAAATCCCACATTACTATTATAATAGGAACTACTATAGAACTTTTGACGACCATGAGTTTGACCAAGAAGACTTCTATACCTCTTTAAAGTCTATGGGGAAAACCCAGATAGAGACGAAGCAATCGTCTTAGCTTAGTTGTAAACATATTCGTACGTGATCAAGGAAATAACTAGATACCTATGTACTTACATGCTTGGGTCTCACATTGAGCTGACAAGGTATTGGGTCATCTTTGTTGTGATTTTTGGGCCAATGTTCCAGCCTCCCCTGCACAACTCCAAGGTCAGTAGACATGTAGTTCAAAAATAAACCATGTAGGAGCATTTTTGAGCCCAATTAGGCCCAAGTGTTTCAACTCAAGCTCTGATACCATATGTAATGTACCCCTCATACCTCAAAACAATTATGTGTGAAAAGTGTAAGATTTATACATGGTTGTTACTGCAAAATGAGTCTACGCCATTAGTGGCAGATTTTAAAAGTTGTTTCAAGAAGCATGTTCAATCAAAAAGTCAAACTACACATATTGTAAAACAATCCTTTTACAAATTCGAAATCCATTCTCCTCTATATAAAAAACCAAACATGCAATTTGCATCCACTTTGTCGAGATCAATGTTTATAGCATAACCAAGCAAGCTTATTATGCCTTCGAATATACATATGATTAAGTAATCATCTCATGACTTAAGACACACCTAAAATCTTTCATGCACTATCATCTTTCTTTAGATTAGTGGTTTTCCAAGGAAGGCCTTACCTTGAAGTTATGATATAATACATCTTCATTTATGGCGCAAATACTAATCTTAATGACAACATAAGATTTGGAAGGTTTGAATTCAGCATCATTGATTTGCAATTAAACAATGAGACTCTTAGGTAAACTCCCCTTGAGGTATCTTATGTCATCACCTTAAGCAAACGATGGCTTGTCTAAACTTTAAAGAGCTAATCATTTTAATAGTTAGTGCTGGAACATAATAGGTACCATCCCTGTAACTCTCCAAACACATGTAAAGCGAACATGGTGCATGGGAAATAACTTTCCTTTGATTTATCTGTTAGTGTGATGGTAACATTATTTAATTCTGAAATGGAATTACATATCCAATTCAATTCCTACATAAGATGTTTACTTATTGTGGAAGACAGGAGAACGTGTACTTATTGGAGAAAACACTACCATATTCGTCTAACAATATGGAACAGATTACTCGCTGCTTATTTTTCTAAGTAATGTATCATATTGAGAAGTACTTCCAACCACATCAAAAGCATATCTTTACAAAACATTCGTCCATTCATCTACCATAGATACACAAAACAAATGTGGAAATAGTAAAAACAAATAGACACATGAAAAGAAGACAAGACAGACAAAGATGTACGTGGTTCACCCCAACCTTAGGGTTACATCCACCAAAAGGTGTTACATGCCTGCGGCATTCATTTTATTAAGAGATTTACAATCCGCAACCTTATTATTGCCATACTTTTCCATCTACAAATCTCGAAGACTCTCTCCCGGAGTGTCTCTTAATCTACTTCCCCATTACGTCCTTGGCATGGGGATCTATATAATAGTTAATACATAGCCATACCCATAGTTTTTAAAGTAAAACAGCTTGTGAACTCAGACCCTTCCATTGCAGAAGTGCATACGTTCTAATTCATTTTGTTTTTTACCTGTAGCAAATCATGGTCTATACACCCTATCAATCAAATCCCGTGGCAAAATGAAGGGGTTTTTGTTTGTTTAAATTATTTTATCACAACCCTAAATGGTGAAAAATGCAATTCGGTGAAGTGCTCGATCAATCCGGCACGTTTTACCACAGAGAATATATACAGACAATAGGACCATTCATACTGGGTTATCCCAGCGTGTAAAGGTTTTCCAACGCTAACTGGCAGAGAAGGAGGGTGGTTTTTAATGGCATGTCCCATTTCTAGATAGATTTATGCTACCATCCTGGAGACACTATATTATTGTCTATCCATGCCTGATAGGCAAAATTGGGAAATGGTGGAATCGCTAATCGGTGAAACGCTAGATCAAACCGGCACGTTTTTCCCATAGACGATACATGCAGGCATTAGGATCATTCATACTAGGTTATCCCAGGCGTTTATAGGCTTTGAAGTTTACTGTTATAACCATTTGACTACATCATTTCTAAGTGGATAATACCTTTATCGAGTCCCTGTATATATAGACATATTGACCATTCAGAGAACTAAAATACCCGTTAAACTCAATTGGCCGAATGTAAGCAAAACAATATACATCAACGTTTATTTACACCCCCATAGACCTAATCAAAGCAATAATGTAATTTGCATTAGATTGACCGCCATTTCAGTAAATTCTGGCTGTAAACAAGTTCAAACCATACTTAAAATAGAGCTGTTCAACGCATAACCTCCTTAGGGGAAAAAGATTCACATGTATCAACCCTACAGGAGTTTAGATCGAAAACATTAATAGAGGCCACGTTTCAAAGGTAGATCCCGTCATAGCTTTTAATGAAAATATTTATTTACAGCGCAGCCATAGATGACCCTAGCTTTAATACTTCACAGCGTAGCTAAGGAAATTAGATATCCACGAGTTATCGTTGTGGAAAGGGTTCTTCTAGCCAAAAACCAGAATATAGAACATCTCAAAGTTGTATCTAAAATTCTACACTCTTGCCTCCCTTGATACAGTAAACAAGATATGGTTCTATAAAAATTTAATTCGATAGTATCACTACATTAAATCCACATGCAAGGGTAGATCATACACTACGTATCTTAACCTTCAGAGCTCTAAAACAGTAATCAGTCAACGCATACCAGATATCTCGTATGCCACAAAGGGAAGGGGGCGGGGTTCCATTCCCAAAAAAAGCATCCAGTAATCCTAAAATCATCAGTTCCTTCTCCTCAGACGTGGTCAGAAGAAAAAAATCCAACAGATCGGGCGCCATTCCTTGGCTTGCATATTGATCAGATGCAGCCAGTAAAAGAACTAAAACACAAGCACTATCCACCTTATTTCCTAGGCCGCAGACAGATCAAACCCTCCACAAGAGTGCAGAGATTGGGTTTTCCTCACTAAGGTAGGGATATTCCTCAAAGGCACATTGGATCTTTTCTGGAAACGTAAGCATCCTACTTTCTATCCAGCGACGAGATTTTTTTCCTCTTTTCCCCAAGAAGAGGCCGCGCCCCCTTTCTCAATATTTCTCAACCTATAAATAACTAATAGGATCTTTTCCCATGGCGCGCCAAATTCCCAATAGTCTAGCAATAAAATTGCCACTGTTTTTGCCAGGGCAGCCTTCCTAAATTTTGGCTGTTCGAAAAAATTTCTACAGGCATGCGTCCCTCCTGATATAGTCTTTCCCCTTCTTATTGCCTTTTAATTAATGAACATGAATTTC
>LPNX010144289.1:15021-25349 GCA_001517045.1 Pseudotsuga menziesii | reverse complement strand
GCACTATGCCGTTATATATAATATTCATATAGATATGTATATATATGTAATTGCATGAAATAATTGCTCCATGTATATGTACATGACGCTCCTCATATATGATATTCATACCTATATATTCATGCATATATATTCATGCATGCATAAGACGACGCTCCAATTTATGCATATGTCTTTTATGTATTTTTATACATAAGTTCCTTTTATCACTATTATGTATATAATACTCTTGGATACATATATAGATACATGCATCAATCATGCTCCATTGTTATCCAGATATGTTTTTATATAATTATCAGATGTCCCTTTCTATGTAATCTCTTCATGGTTTTCCCCTTGTTCTTATCGTTTAAACTTATAACTACTTGCCCCTTTGTGTCGAGGTCGATAAGAGGGTAAGTTTCCTCTGTCCTAGCTTAATTATACTTATAGCTAATGGCTAGGCTAGAGTAGTTTTTGGGGCTAATTCTGGCAGTAAATTAGGAATCCCTAACCATACTCTTTTGCCCTTATACGTTCAATTTTCCTGTCATTAAGATGTGTCTACAACCTAAACTTACTACTTGGAACTTAGGCTGTAACAATTTCAAGGTCTTACTAGTGGGGCCTTGGCCTTGGGCTCCTCACCAGAAGACGAATAAAATAAACTTCCAAATTTTACAAAGGATTGGGGGGTTTACAAGAGGGACATTACACTAACAATTAATCCAACTTTTTACAACTTATATTTGTTTGTTTCACAATCTTATTTTATAAGCATTTGTTGTACATCACCCTTTCTTATTAGAATTACATATGGGATACATCTCCCTTATCATTATATGTAGATATGCTCATCAAATACAATAAATTTGAACTTCATGTTATTTTTTTGGAATTATGTTGGCTTCATGGTTGTCCTAGTTTTTATTTTAGTCCACTCATGAGGAGTACATCTTGTTTTTGTTCACCAAATCGCACTGTGCAGTGGTCAGCTGATTGCACTCAATAAGCCACAATGATTCCTCTAAAATATCGACAATGCAGGCCACCATCAAACCCGATGTCTGCTTGAAACCATATTCTTCATGAGCCTTATCAAGAAACATAAGGAAAATTGGATGGGATAAGTAGACACTGGGAATCACAAATATCCTCCGTTCTTCGCCAACCTAGACAGCCAAACATCCTTTAGGGATTTCGTCATCTTTGCAGCTGTGGCTACTGGTTATTTTCAGATACTTCTCCTGCTACGAATCAACACTTACAGACCTGGAATGATTTTTCTCAGTATAATGAAAGATCCCACCCCTTTAACCATTTTCACTAAATTCTTTACAGAATTCAATCTAGTCAGACTCTTTACATAATTTATTCTCTTGAGACTCATGGTAGTAGGAGAGCTTCGATCCCCTCTATTAAAGCAAACTAAACTCATTAATGAAAGGAACTCCTTATTACACAAGGTAAAATTGTGGAGACCAATCAAGAAAATGCTAGAAACATCTTAAACATAACATTACATGAGAAATTAAGTTTAACATATTTTTATCATCTTCAAAATTCACATAAAATATAATCAATGACGCATTTTTAAACATTTTGAAAGGACAAAGCCAATTTGTTTTTTTATGTGTGAATGAAAGTAATCACATAAACCTCTTTATTTAACAAAATTTATAAACCATTAACTTGAAATAATGAATTTGTACATACTCTTATCACTAATACTATAAACAGTTAAAAGTCCACTCCACTTGGATAAAAAAAAAAATTGTCCCTCAAAGACTCTTTAAACATATAATTAAAAAACAAACTAATTTAAATAACATTAATATACATCAGCATGCATTATTTTTCTTATCCCCATGTAACATTTTTCTTTTGGTTTTTTTGTTTAACCGCTTGGAGAAAAAAACACAAAAGCAACAAAGAAACAAAACATTATGCTTTTTGTGTTAAAAAAAAAACCAAAAACAAAATGCAAAAACAAAAGTTTATGCTTTTTGTTTTTAAAGAAAAAACCAAAAGCAAAATACAAAAGTATATATTTTTTGTTTTTTTCTTTATAGCCATTGAAGGAAAAAGCAAAAAGATAGGAAACTAATGCGAAATGTAGCTAATTATACAAAAGGAGACGATAATTTTATTTTATGAAATGTGTGTCGCCATGGACATGGTTCAAGGTTGAAGTATTGAGAAGCTACAGAGATCGAAGATTCACTTTGGTGTAAGAGTTTTTTTTTGGTTCTATGTATGTTTTTCATATTTACTCTGTAGCCTGACCATGAGTGGCCGAGGTGAACTTAAATCATAATATTGAGGAACAGAAAAAGGCTCAATTTGTTGATATGGATTTTATGTATTTTGACTTTGATATGGATTTGAGGTATCTTGATTTGAAGAACATAAAAAGGTTCAGTCTGGTGATATAAGAACATCTGTGGAATTTTACACCTCAACCCTCTCATACTTTGATGAACAATTTGATGTAACAATTCTGTTCTTTAACTGTGATTTATAGTTTCTATTATTACTTTAGTTTGTAACATAGTGGCATCTCATTTGCATAACATGCATCAACTATATTCACAAGGAACATAGCATGGACATTAACATATAGTTGCTATTTGCTAAGGGAGTCCAATGAAGGTTAAACAAAATAAACTAGTCTGCATTTACATATATTAGTTAGTTATGTGAATTTGAATTAAGTACTCTTAGTTAGTCCTGTACATTTGCTGAATTCCAATGATTCAAGTACATTGTTCTTTCTAGAAGCATTTAGCACATATTTCATTAAATCTGGAATTAAACTATGGATCTAGAATTCGAAAATAATCAAAAATATCAATTCTAACATTGTTCTTGTAATAAAATATTTCCAATTTTAATGAAATATGTGTTATTTAAATTAATAACCATTTGGTTGGATTGAGAAGCCTTTAGTGATCTAATAGCTATTTTACCAGTTGCTAAAAACATGTAGCTTTTAGTTAAAATAACAATTTCAAATAAGTTAATTTATCATGTGATAATAGGAGGTATCCAATTTAAGGTTGTCATAATGGATACCCAAAGAGACAAGAACTGGATCATATGAGCAGTCATGCTTATTGTAAAATAGTGAGGTCGACTTCCTTGACTACTAGAGGATTTTTACACTCAAGAACTAACACATAGGAATAGTAAGTGCAAGTAATTTTTACCATCCTGTGTGCTTTGTTTTGAATCTTCATTTGCATAACATACACTAACTGTGTATTACTTGGTTAGGTAAATTTAATGAATTTCAGTTATTTGATGAGTTTTAGTTATTTCTGTAAATTTGATAAATGCCCCTGGTCTAAGTACTTTGATATTTTTTGGAAGCTTTTAAATCCATAAGCATTTGGTTGGATTAAGAAGCGTTTAAATTAATATTCAAAGTTTATTTTCATTTAACTGTTTTCTTTTTAAAACTAAAACATAACTTTGTATGTTCTTGGATTTAGACATTTGAATTTTCATTTAACTGTTTTATTTTGATGGTTAAAAGTTGAGTTTATAATTAGTAAAAAATTGAATTTATTACCATTATTATATAAGAGTTCATATATTTTAATAGAAATTATTACACTTGCTTCTATCTTATCGTTATTTTTTAATTATATATATATATATATATTATATTTGAATTTTTAATAGTTATTATAAAATGTCTATATTTTTATAAAAATTTATTACAGTGACTCATTTCCCAATTTTAATACTTTGCAATATTTAAATAGAAGGTTATTATAGGAACTCCTTTCTCAAACGTAGTAATTTGTAATATTGCAATCCATGAGACAAGTGTTGAATCAAATGAATCTTTTATAATTTACATCAAGATGGAAGATTACAGAATGAGAAAGAACCAGAGAGAAAGTAGGATATTTACACTTGAACAAATATAAATAGACTTACACAGGTAAAATTGAATTAAGAATTCCATTCTTATGATACGATCTTCTTCATAGGATAGTCTCATTGCGGATTTGCTAATTGTGCATTTGGATCTTTCGGGTCTTTATCTTATGATGTAGCTCGTTCTTGTGAGCCTTCAAAACTATGAGTCACTAAGTTAAAATGATAATTCTTTGAATTCTTCTGATCTTCATATCTGTTATCATTTTCTGCAGCATTATCACATGTAAAAACTATGAGTTGCATCACATTTCAAGGCTATGAGTCACTAACATAAAAGGATAATGCTTTCAGTTCTTCTGATCTTCATATTTGTAGCATTATCACATGTGGGATTACCAAGTTGAAAGGATTATATAGGTATTGGAATTTATATAGGTATGGGGTTATATATGTATTGAAATTTAAATTATGTGGTCACTTTCTCAAAGTCCTCGTTTCCATTGGACTGCATTTAGTATCACTTGTCTAGAAATGGACTTATAGAGCTAAAATTGAATTAAGAATTCAACTCAGGAGGTGACTCGCACTATAAGCTAATTGTATACTCGCAAAGATACTACTATCTTGTAGAGAAATCTACCAATAGACTTTAGTAATGGCCATAGTAGTGAAATTTTCTGTTGGGCCACATCCCGTTTCCTTGGTGATTCAAGAAGTAGCCTGTGTTTATTGAAGACACAATAATTTAGACTTTATTATGAAAACCCTTGGAGAGGGAAGAAACCCTGTGACCCTCCTTAATAGAGAATTTATTTCAGGATTCAAATTACATGAGATATACAAGTAAAAAAAAAGGTAAAAAAACAAACTTAGCCACAATTTAGTTGGATATACAAATAAATGAAACGTCGCCACTTCTTTTTGTACTTATTTAATTATTAATCTTTTCATATTTTTTTATCAACTTATGTATTAATATAAATTAATAATAAATAATAATAAAATATCATTTATACTTGTTTAAGAGGTAACCTTTAAACCAACTTACACATTAATATAAAATAATAATAAAATAATATTATTTCTTTGAATCTATTAAAGGATGAAACCTCCCAGGCTACAAACATTAACACGAGCTTATTTAAATACCTAGTGATGGGGGTTGAAAAATTATGCATGGTTCCAAGCATCATCGAAATTCACTAGGGACACTAAGTCTTCTCTGCATGCGAAGAGTGTATGGGAAAAGGAAATATGTTGTGAAATAATAACTTCCTAGAGTAGCTTCTTTTAACTATAATACCACAACCAAATGGAATAGTGTAATTTCTCAAAAGATTAGAATAATCCAAATCACAATAAATAACATGTTTAGTGTAATTAACACTTTTAAAAATTAACAAGTAAGGATTTCCAATTAATGCCACAACATATTTTTACACATTGCTTTTCAGAAAGAGAACAATGCCAAATGGGATTTATAATTAACATCACATCATACTTTGGCATGGCACGAAAAAAATAAATCTCATCAAGAAAAGACTCCAATGTGTTCTTATAACTGATGTAGTAACAACTATAAAAAAAATAAAAACAGGTTTGATATGAATCAAAGTACAAAATGAACAATAATAATTCGTGTATGATTCAACATAAAGAAGGTGTTGCAAACATATTGGTCCAGCTGCAAAATATATTGTCTTGCAAAATGAACATGGTATCCTTGTCCTTCGAAATGGAACTGACCCTTTCTCTTCTCCAGAGTGTAAAGTTTTTTTTGAGTTCTTTGCTTTGAGAAATTGGTGCATCTGTTTTGGAGATAGATGTGCATAGTTGAATGGAGCAACTGCAAAAGAAACACATAATGATCAGATAAAACACATTGGACAAAAGACATTTCAAATGTGAATATAACAATCATGGTCTTTAATAAGATTAACAGATTAACCTAAAGGAATTACAATTTTTCTTTCATATCTATAGATAAATAAATCATATCAGAATTGAGAAGAAATGCAATACAAAATGCTTGAACATAGTCTGTCGTTGGAATTGAATAATTTGATTTTACAAAAAAAATAAGTAATCCTCTCATAGTGAAAAAATGAGTTAAAACATAAACCCAATTGCAGAGACATTTTTGTGTAGATATAAGATTAATATAGGCATGCTACTAAATGCATAAACATTCTCCCACAAACTGAATAAAAAAGATACTCCTTCAACCGAATTGGAATAAACATATGCATAAAAAAAGTACAATGAACTAAGAGATATTATTTTGGCAAATTACATTTATTGATAGCTTGGGTTTGCCAAATTTTATTAGACCTTGTCAATGTGTACCTGCATTAGTTATTATACCTTTCATGTTTTACATCATTTCTTTGAATTCCAACTTTGTCTTTCACTCCAAGAATTTATAACGATTGTTGATATAGAGGAAAAATATGAATCAACGATTGTTCAACATGAATCCACGTAGAGGGATGTGTGTATATGTTTGGCATGTTAATCAGTTGTTTCAACTTTAATTGCTGGAGCAAACACTATTGGTGACAACAATTATGAACAAAAGTTGCACAATTAGACTTTGAAATTGAAACTAAACATATAGCAATTGCAAGCAGCAATAAATCCATTATCAAATATTTCCAAGATAATTTAATTTTTGTTTAAGATCATTAAATGGATTTTATAAAATTTCAGATCGGAATGTAGTGACTTAATTTAAGAACTTCAAGGATAAAATTTCCCAATTTTTTTTGAGTTTATAAGATTGCATTTAGGAATAAGTGCAATTAGTAATTGTTGTTACAGAATATGATGGAGCACGTTGCAGAATCACATAGATTCTGATGAAGTCAAAGATGAGATTGTAAATAAAATAATTATCTACTGATCACAGAAAAGGAAGATAGTGCAAGTCAAAAACATATTGGTATACAAGTAGATTTATATACAAAATGAGGTATACAAGTAGATTGGTATAAAATCAGAAAAAAATGTGTATGCAAGAACCTTACAAGAATTGGAACTTGTCTCTGAAAGTAATTATATTTTTCAGGGAAGATGTCAACAAATCTATAAGTCAAGTTTTGATAAAATTAATAACAATGTTGTTAGGTATGTTATTGAATAAATCTAAAGGAAAGATACCAAGGCCAACTCTTTGATCAAGCTTATCTTCTAGGGAAAATTCATTGATAAACTGATCTTTCTGATTTAAAAGATCCAGTTACGGACGAAGAACTAGATAACCCTATAAATTTCCAAAAGATAGTACTAAAGATTCGTGCACATGCCATAAAAATCATACAAACCAATTACTACAACACAAAAAGGAATTCACATCATATTATACCTGGAAGTTAGCTTTCCAAATTGCAAAAGTCCTTCAAGTAGAAACTGTAATTGTTTGTCAATTTCTCCCTCATGAAGAATGCATGTAAATCGATAAATAAACTCATGCACACAAGTGACATCTAAGTCACCATGGCATTTAATTTAATATACCATATCGTAAGCAAATTCCATATTGCATATTGAAAACACAAAGGCATATAAAGTATGAAAATTTTAAATAAGACAGGCTGTTAATGAGGAAACTCGAAGGAAATATACCAAGGGTCAACTCTTTGATCAAGTTTACCTTTTAGGGAAAATTCATGGTTAAACTGATCTTCTTGCTCGACAAGATCCAGTACTAGATGAATAGGTGGATAACTTAGAAATTTAAAAAAAATAGTAGTAAATACTCATGTATATACAATAAAAATCATATAAAACAACAAGTACAAAACAAACATGAATGCAAATCATATTATACATGGAAGTTAGCTCTGGAAATGGCAGAAAGTTTTCAATCAGAAACTGCAATTGTTTGTCAATTTCTCCCTCATGAAGCATTCCTGGTGTGGTATTGACCTCATGAGTGAACACTTCGGATCTTTGAATCATTAGGACTAGGGTAGCAAGGAAATTTTTTCTACTATATTATCTTACCATGAACCCCTTGAGGTGAAAGGTTTTGAAGCATGGATCCACATTCCTTAACAAATCCAATGGAAACCTCCAAAAAAGAAACATTATTTTAAATATCGACATAGGTTATAGAGAATAAAATCGTCTTTAATCTTGAGCAAATGTTAAAGGACCTAATATCCCTTAAGCACACATAGCCTTGACACTATTGTCTGAATGCATGTCCAACAAAACAATAAGTTCCAAATCAATGATCTCATGTGAAACTTGTTGGGTTGTGAGATGAGCTATGATTTTTTTTGCTGGCAGTAAGAGAGGTTTCATAACTGTTAAACAAAAGATAATGATAACCATTCAAAAAACAACTGAAAAAATAAGAAGGAATTAACAAGCCTAAAAAGTAACTTAAAAGACAAAGACAAACTAGCCTTGTCATTGTGTTTGAAGATAAGATGTTTTCTTATCTTCAGGATTCCATTTCCTTTTTTAAGTGATGTGGGTGCATGTTGCAACACCTTTCACCTCAAGGATTTCATGGTAATATACACTGGTTAATACCACACTGGAAATCTTTTCACGTGGTTCCATACACTAACAATTAATCCAACTTTTTACTACTTATATTTGTTTGTTTCACAATCTTATTTTATAAGCATTTGTCGTATATCACCCTTTCTTATAAGAATTACATATGGGATACATCGCCCTTATCATTATATGTACATATGACCATCAAATACAATAAATTTTAACTTCATGTTATTTTTTTGGAATTATGTTGGCTTCATGGTTGTCCTGGTTTTTATTTTAGTCCACTTATGAGGAGTACATCTTGTCTTTGTTCACCAAATTGCTCTATCCTGTGGTCGATTGACAACACTCAATAAGCCAAAACGATTCCTCTAAAATATTGACAATCGAGGGCACCATCAAACCCGCTGTTTGCTTGAGACCATATTCTTCACGAGCCTTATCAAGCAACATAAGGAAAATCGGATGGGATAAGTAGACACTAGGAATCACAAATATCCTTCGTTATTTGCCAACCTAAATAGCCAACCATCCTTTAGGGATTTCGTCATCTTTGCAGCTGTGGCTAAGAGTTATTTTCATATACTTGGCCTGCTGCGAATCAACACTTAGAAGCTTGGAATGATTTTTCTCAGTATAATGAAAAGATCCCACCCCTCTAACCATTTTCTCTAAATTCTTTACAGAATTCAATCTAGTTAGACTGTTTACCTAATTTATTCTCTTGAGACTCATGGTAGGAGGAGAGCTTCGATCCCTTCTATTAAAGCAAACTAAACTCATTAATCAAAGGAACTCCTTATTACACAAGGTAAAATAATGCAGACCAATCAAGAAAATGCTAGAGACATCTTAAACATAACATTACATGAGAAATTAAGTTTAACATATTTTTATCATCTTCAAAATTCACATAAAATATAATCAATGATGCATTTTTAAACATTTTGAAAGGACAAAGCCAATTAGTTTTTTATGTGTGAATGAAAGTAATCACATAAACCACTTTATTTAACAAAATTTATAAACCATTCACTTGAAATAATGAATTTGCACATACTCTTATCACTAATACTATAAACAGTTAAAAGTCCACTCCAATTGGATAATTATTTTTTTTGTCCCTCAAAGACTCTTTGAACATATAATTCAAAAACAAACTAATTTAAATAACATTAATATACATGAGCGTGCATTATTTTTCTTACCCTCGTGTAACATTTTTCTTTTGGTTTTTTTTGTTTAATAGCTTGGAGAAAAAAACACAAAAACAACAAAGGAACACAAAAGCCACAAAGAAACAAAACATTTTGCTTTTTGTGTTAAAAAAAAACCAAAAGCAAAATCCAAAAACAAAAGTTTATGCTTTTTGTTTTTAGAGAAAAAACCAAAATCAAAACGCAAAAAGACAAAAAATTATGCTTTCTGTTTTTAAAGAAAAAACCAAAAACAAAATGCAAGAAACAAAAGTATATATATATATATATATATATATATATATATTCCTTTATATCCATTGAAGGAAAAAGCAAAACGAGAAGAAACTAATGCGAAATGCAGCAAATTATATAGAAGGAGACGAGAATTTTATGAAATGTGTCCCGCCATGGACATGGTTCACGGTTGAAGTATTGAGAAGAGGAGCGAATTTAGGAGCTACAGAGATCGAAGAAACACTTTGGTGTAAGAGTTTTTTTCGGTTCTGTGTATGTTTTTCTTTTTTACTCTCTAACCTTACCATGATTGTGTGAATGGGTTTTATAGGGCAAAAGGTTAAAAACAGAGCTGTTGAGGTTGACGTGGTGGGAAGCTTCGAGGGATAGCGGAAAAAGATGATGCTGAATGACAAGGAAGAACAGAAACGGGTTCATTAATCTAGTAATATGGATTTCAGGTATCTTGATTTTATTTTCTCTCTTCTGCGTCCTTTTTTTTCACTT
>LPNX010144289.1:0-11143 GCA_001517045.1 Pseudotsuga menziesii | reverse complement strand
CACATAAACCACTTTATTTAACAAAATTTATAAACCATTAACTTGAAATAATGAATTTGTACATACTCTTATCACTAATACTATAAACAGTTAAAAGTCTACTTCACTTGGATAAAAAAAAAATTGTTCCTCAAAAACTCTTTAAACATATAATTAAAAAACAAACTAATTTAAATAACATTAATATACATGAGTATACATTATTTTTCTTACCCTCGTGTAAGATTTTTCTTTTGGTTTTTTTGTTTAACGGCTTGGAGAAATAAACACAAAAACAACAAAGAAACAAAACATTATGCTTTTTGTGTTAAAAAAAAAAAAAAAAAAGTCCAAAAACAAAAGTTTATGCTTTTTGTTTTTAAAGAAAAAACCAAAAGCAAAACGCAAAAAAACCAAAATTTATGCTTTCTATTTTTCAAAATGCAAAAAACAAAAGTATATATTTTTTGTTTTTTTCCTTTATAGCCGTAGCCGTTGAAGGAAAAAGCAATAGGATAGGAAACTAATGCGAAATGGAGCAAATTACATAAAAGGAGACGAGAATTTTATGAAATGTGTCCCCCCATGGACATGGTTCAGGGTTGAAGTATTGAGAAACAGAGCGAATTTAGGAAGCTACAGAGATCGAAGATTCACTTTGGTGTCAGAGTTTTTTTCGGTTCAGTGTATGTTTTTCATTTTTACTCTGTAACATGACCATGACTATGTGAATGGGTTTTATAAGGCAAAATGTTAAAAACAGAGCAGTTGAGGTTAATGTGGTGGGAAGCTGTGAGGGATAGGAAAAAAAAATGATGCTGAATGACAAGGAAGAATAGAGAAGGATTCATTAATCTAGTAATATGGATTTCAGGTATCTTGATTTTATTTTCTCTCTTCTGCGTCCTTTGTTTTCGCTTAGGATGTCGCTCTAGCCAAAGCCAAAGGTGTGAATAACAATGAAGAACAGAAAAGAATCCAATCTGTTGATATGGATTACAGTTCACGTATCTTTATTTTATCTTCTCTTATATGTGGCTTGTTTTCATGGTTCTAAATATTTGTTCAAGCTGATCTCAACTGATCTTGGTTCTTGGTTTATAATTTGCTTTATAAAGAAAGAACAAAAATGATTGTATTATGTAAATGATGTTGAGTCTTTTTAGGTTCTGTGTATGCTTTTCATTCTTTCTATGCAATGTGACCGTGACTCTATGCATCAATGGGTTTTGCAGGGAAAAACAGAGCAGCCGATCCACAGTGACTGTGACACTTTTGATGAATGGGTTCAAATCTCGATCCACATTCAACAATTTCCATACTCATAACTTATCCTAGCAATTATGACGCTGCATTCCTTGAATGGCTGGGGATTTTCATTATTGCTTTTTTATTATAGAATTTTCATTGTAGCTTTTCATTATAGTTTTTTCATTATAGGATTTTATATGATGTTTGAGGTTTTTTTTTGTCCTGTATAGCTTTTCATTTTCACTGCAAGGGATAGCAGAGAAGAACGGATGGCTAGACGTGAAGCAAAACTGCAAGGGATAGCGGAGAAGAATGTTGTTTAATCTTCTCTTCCGTTTCCTTTGAGATTTTACGTCATCTTGAATCTATCTTTTCTTCTGTGTGATTTTAAGTTACTTGATTTTTAGTCTGTGTATGATGTTATCTTGATTTTTACTCTGTGACCATCATAATGTGTATTCATGGAAAAACAGAGCGGCCGAGGTGAACTGAAATCATTATATTGTGGAACAGAAAAAGGTTCAATTTGTTAATATGGATTTTAAGTATTTTGACTTTGATATGGATTTCAGGTATCTTGATTTGAAGAACATAAAAAGGTTCAGTCTGGTAATATAAGGACATCTGTGGAATTTTACACCTCAACCCTCTTATACTTTGATGAACAATTTGATGTAACAATCGTCTTCTTTAACTGTGATTTATATTTTCTATTAGTACTTTAGTTGGTAACATAGTGGCATCTCATTTGCATAACATACATCAACTATATTGACAGGGAACACAGCATGGACATTAACATATAGTTGCTAGTTGCTGAGGGAGTCCAATGAAGGTTAAACAAAATAAACTAGTCTGCATTTACATATATTAGTTAGTTATGTGAATTTGATTTAAGTACTCTTAGTTAGTTCTGTACATTTGCTGAATTCCAATGATTCAAGTACATTGTTCTTTGTAGAAGCATCTAAATTAATAACCGTTTGGTAGGATTGTGAATCCACTGATTCAAGTACATTGTTCTTTGTAGAAGCATTTAAATTAATAGCTATTTGGTTGGATTGAGAAGCCTTTAGTGCTCTAATATTCAAACTCTATCTTTATTTTACCAATTGCTAAAAGCATGTAGCTTTTAGTTAAAATAACAGTTTCAAATAAGTTAATTTATCATTTGATGATAGGAGGTATCCAATTTAAGGTTGTCATAATGGATACCCAAAGAAACAAGAACAGGATCATATGAGGAGTCATGCTTATTGTAAGATAGTGATGGTTATTGTAAAATAGTGACGTCGACTTCCTTGACTGCTAGAGGATTTTTACACTCAAGAACCAACACATAGGAATAGTAAGTGCAAGTAATTTTTACCATCCTGTGTGCTTTGTTTTTTTAGTGATCTAATATTCAAACTCTGTCTTTATTTTACCAATTGCTAAAAACATGTAGCTTTTAGTTAAAATAACAGTTTCAAATAAGTTAATTTCTCATTTGATAATAGGAGGTATCCAATTTAAGGTTGTCATAATGGATACCCAAAAAATGAAGAATAGGATCATTTGAGGAGTCATGCTTATTGTAAAATCGTGACGGTTATTGTAAAATAGTGAGGTCGACTTCCTTGAGTGCTAAAGGATTTTTACGCTCAAGAACCAACACATGGGAATAGTAAGTGCAAGTAATTTTTACCATCCTGTGTGCTTTGTTTTGAATCTTCATTTGCATAACATACACGGACTCTGTATTACTTGGTTAGGTAAATTTAATGAATTTTAGTTACTTGATGAGTTTTAGTTATTTATGTAAATTTTATAAATTCCCCTTGTCTAAGTACTCTCATATTTTTTGGAAGATTTTAAATTCATAAGCATTTGGTTGGATTAAGAAGCGTTTAAATTAATATTCAAACTTTATTTTTATTTAGCTGTTTTCTTTTTAAAACTAAAATGTAACTTTGTATGTTGCTGGATTTAGAAATTTGAATTTTCTTTTAACTGTTTTATTTTGATAGTTAAACCTTGAGTTTATAATTAGTAAAAAATTGAATTGATTACTAGTATTATATAAGAGTTCATATATTTTAATAGAAATGATTACACTTGCTTCTATCTTATCGTTATTTTTTATTATTATATATATATATTATATTTGAATTTTTAATAGTTATTATAAAATGTCTCTATTTTTATAAAAAATTATTACAGTGACTCATTTCTAAACTTTAATACCTTGCAATATTTAAATAGAAGGTTATTATAGGAACTCCTTTCTCAAACATAGTAATTTGTAATATTGCAATCCATGAGACAAGTGTTGAATCAAATGAATCTTTTATAATTTACATCAAGATGGAAGATTACAGAATGAGAAATAACTAGAGAGAAAGTAGGATAGTTACACTTGAAAAAATACAAATAGACTTACACAGCTAAAATTGAATTAAGAATTCAATTGTTATGATAACTATGAGTCACTAAGTTAAAAGGATAATTCTTTGAATTCTTCTGATCTTCATATCTGTTATCATTTTCTGCAGCATTATCACATGTAAAAACTATGAGTTGCATCACATGTCAAGGCTACGATTCACTAAGTTAAAAGGATAATGCTTTTAGTTCTTCTAATCTTCATATCTGTTATCATTTTGTGTAGAATTATCACATGTGGGATCACCAAGTTGAAAGGATTATATAGGTATGGGATTATATATGTATTGAAATTTAAATTATGTGGTCAGTTTGTCAAAGTCCTCGTTTCCCTTGGACTGCATTTAGTGTCACTTGTCTAGAAATGGACTTACAGAGCTACAATTGAACTAATAATTCAATTCAGGAGGTGACTCGCACTATAAGCTAATTGTATACTCGGAAAGATACTACTAATTTCTAGAGAAATCTACATATAGACTTTAGTAATGGCCATAGTAGTGAAATTTTCTGTTGGGAACCTCCCATTTCCTTGGTGATTGAAGAAGTAGCCTATGTTTATTGAAGACACCTAAATTTAGAATTTATTATGAAAACCATTCTCGAGGGAAGAAACCCTGCGACCCTCCTTAATAGAGAATATATTTCACGATTCAAATTACATGAGATATACAATTAAAGAAAAGATAAAAAACAGACTTAACAAGAATTGAATTGGATACACAAATAAATGAAAGGTCGTCACTTCTCTTTGTACTTATTTAATTGTTAACCTTTTCATATTTTTTTATCAACTTATGTATTAATATAAAATAATAATAAATAATAATAAGATATTATTTATACTTGTTTAAGAGGAACCTTTAAACAAACTTATACATTAATATAAAATAATAAGAAAATATTATTATTTCTTTGAATCTATTAAAGGATGAAACCTCCGAGGCTACAAACATTAACATGGGCTATTTTAAATCCCTAGTGATGGGGGTTGAAAAATTATGCATGGTTCCGAGCATCATCAAAATTCACGAGGAACACTAACTCTTCTCTGCATGCCAAGAGTGTATGGGAAAAGGCAATATGTTGTAAAATAATAACTTCCTGGAGTAGCTTCTTTTAACAATAATACCACATCAAAATGGAATAGTGCAATTTCTCAAAAGATTAGAATAATCCAAGTCACAATAAATAACAAGTTTAGTGTAATTAACACTTTTAAAAAACAACAAGTAGGGATTTCCAATTAATGTCACATTACAATTTGTCATGGGATGCCACAAGATATTTTTACACATTGCTTTTTAGAAAGAAAACAATGCCAAATGGGATTTATAATGAACATCACGTCATACTTTGGCATGGCACAAAAAAAATTAATCTCAGCAAGAAAAGACTCCAATGTGTTGTTATAACTGATGCAGTAACAACTATTAAAAAAATAAAAACATGTTTGATATGAATGAAAGTACAAAATGAAAAATAATAATTCGTGTAGTATTCAACAAAAATATGGTGTTGCAAACATATTGGTCCAGTTGGAAAATATATTGTCTTGCAAAATGAACATGGTATCCTTGTCCTCCGAAATGGAGCTGACCCTTTCTCTTCTCCAGAGTGTAAAGTTCTTTTTTGAATTCTTTGCTTTGAGAAATTGGTGCATCTATTTTGGAGATAGATGTGCATAGTTGAATGGAGCAATTGCAGAAGAAACACATAATGATAAGATAAAACACATGTGACAAAAGACATTTCAAATGTGAATATAACAAGCATGGTCTTTAATAAGATTAACATATTAACCTGAAGGAACTTTACAATTTTTCTTTGATATCTATAGATAAATAAATCCTATCAGAATTGAGAGGAAATGAAATACAAAATGCTTGAACATAGTCTGTTGTTGGAATTGAATAATATGATTTTACAAAAAAACAAGTAATCCTCTCATAGTGAAAAAATGAGTTAAAACATAAACCCAATTGCAGAGACAGTTTTGTGTAGATACAAGATTAATATAGGCATGCTACTAAATACATAAACATTTTACCACAAACTGAATAAAAAACATACACCTACAACCAAACTGGAATAAACATATGCATAAAAAAAAGTACAATGAACTGAGAGATATTATTTTGGCAAATTACATTTATTGATAGCTTGGGTTTTCCAAATTTTATTAGACCTTGTCAATGTGTACGTACATTGGTTATTATACCTTTGATGTTGTATATCAATTCTTTGAATTCCAACTTTGTCTTTCACTTCAAGAATTTATAACGATTGTTGGTAGAAAGGAAAAATAAGAATTGAGGATTGTTCAACATGAATCCATGTAGAGGGATGTGTTATCTTTTTGGCATTTTAATGAGTTGTTCCAACTTTAATTGCTTGAGGAAACTCTATTGGTGACAACAATTATGAACAAAAGTTGCACAATTAAACTTTGAAATTTAAACTAAACATATAGCAATTGAAAGAAACAGTAAACCCATTATCAAATATTTCCAAGATAATTTAATTTTTATTTAAGATCATTAAATGGATTTTATAAAATAACAGATCAGAATATAGTGACTTAATTTAATAATTTCAAGGATAAAAATTCCCAAATGTTTTCTGAGTTTATAAGATTGCTTTTAGGAATAAGCACAATTAGTAATTGTTGTTACAGAATATGATGGAGCACGTTGCAGAATCACATAGATTCTAATGAAGTCAAAGATGAGAGTGTAAATAAAATCATTATTTACTAATCACATAAAAGGAAGATAATGCAAGGCAAAAACATATTGGTGTACAAGTAGATTTATATATGAATTGAGGTATACAAGTAGATTGGTATAAAATCAGAAAAAAAGGTGTATGCAAGAACCTCACAAGAATTGGAACGTGTCTCTGAAAGTAATTATATTTTTCAGGGAAGCTGTCAACAAACCTATAAGTCAAGTTTTGATAAAATTAATAACAATGTTGTTAGGTATGTTAATGAATAAATCCAAAGGATAGATACCAATGCCAACTCTTTGATAAAGCTTATCTTCTTGGAAAAATTCATTGGTAAACTGATCTTTTTGCTTTAAAAGATACAGTTATGGATGAACAAATAGATAACCCTATAAATTTCCAAAAAACAGTACTAAAGATTCATGCACATGCCATAAAAATCATACAAACCAACTACTACAACACAAAAAGTAATTCACATAATATTATACCTGGAAATTAGCTTTCCAAATTGCAAAAGTCCTTCAAGTAGAAACTGTAATTGTTTGTCAATTTCTCCCTCGTGAAGAATTCATGTAAATGGATAAATAAACTTCTGCACACAAGTGACATCTAAGTCACCATAGCACTTAAATTTAATATACCATATCATAAGAAATTTCCATATTGCATATTGAAAACACAAAGGCATATAAAGTATCAAAATTTTAAAAAAAGATAGGCTCTTAATGAAGAAATTCGAAGGAAATATACCAAGGGCCAACTCTTTGATCAAGCTTATCTTTTAGGGAAAATTCATGGTTAAACTGATCTTCTTCCTCGACAAGATCCAGTACTAGGTGAACAGGTGGAAAACTTAGAAATTTCCAAAAAATAGTACGAAAGACTCATGTATATACCATAAAAATCATATAAAACAACTAGTACAAAACAAACATGAATGCAAATCATATTATACATGGAAGTAAGCTCTGGAAATGGCATAATGTTTTTCAATCAGAAACTGCAATTCCTTGTCAATTTCTCCCTCATAAAGCATTCCTGGTGTGGTATTGACCTCATGAGTAAACTCTTCGGATATTTGAATCATTAGGACTAAGGTAGCAAGGAAATGTTTTCTACTATCTTATCTTACCATGAAGCCCTTGAGGTGAAATGTTTTGAAGCATGGATCCCCATTCCTTAACAAATCCAATGGCAACCTCCAAAGAAGAAAAATTATTTTAAATATCAAAATAGGTTATAGAGAAGAAACTCAGCTTTAATATTGAGAAAATTTTAAAGGACCTAATATCCCCTAAGCACATACAGCCTTGACACTATTGTCTGAATGCATGTCCAACAAAACAATAAGTTCCAAATCAATGACCTCATGTGAAACTTGTTGGATTTTGAGATGAGCTATGATTGTTGTTGCCGACAGTAAGAGAGGTTGCATAACAGATAAACAAAAGATAATGATAACCATGCAAAAAACAACTTAAAAAATAAGAAGGAATTAACAAGCCTGAAAAGTAGCTTAAAAGACAAAGACAAACCAGCCTTGTCATTGTGTTTGAAGATAAGATGTTTTCTTATCTTCAGGATTCCATTTCCTTTTTTAAGTGATGTGGGTGCATGTTGCAACACCTTTCACCTCAAGGATTTCATGGTAAGATACAATGGTTAATACCACACTAGGAAGCTTTTTACATGGTTCCATACAGTAACTGTAATGTACCCCTCATACCTCAAAACAATTATGTGTGAAAAGTGTAAGATTTATACATATTTGTTACTGCAAAATGAGTCTACACCATTAGTGGTGGATTTTAAAAGTTGTTTCAAGAAGCATGTTCAATAAAAACGTCAAACTACACATATTGTAAAACAATCCTTTTACAAATTCGAAATCCGTTCTCCTCTATATAAAAAACCAAACATGCAATTTGCATCCACTTTGTCGAGATCAATGTTTATAGCATAACCAAGCAAGCTTATTATGCCTTCGAATATACATATGATTAAGTAATCATCTCATGACTTAAGACACACCTAAAATCTTTCATGCACTATCATCTTTCTTTAGATTAGTGGTTTTCCAAGGAAGGCCTTACCTTGAAGTTATGATATAATACATCTTCATTTATGGTGCAAATACTAAATTTAATGACAACATAGGATTTGGAAGGTCTGAATTCAACATCATTGATTTGCAATTAAACAATGGGACTCTTAGGTAAACTCCCCTTGAGGTATCTTCTGTCATCACCTTAAGCAAAGGATCGCTTGTCTAAACTTTAAAGAGCTAATCATTTTAATGCTCAGTGCTGGAACATAATAGGTATCATCCCTGTAACTCTCCAAACACATGTAAAGCGAACATGGTGCATGGAAAATAACTTTCCTTTGATTTATCTGTTAGTGTGATGGTAACATTCTTTAATTCTTAAATGGCATTACATATCCAATTCAATTCCTGCATAAGATGTTTACTTATTGTGGAAGACAGGAGAACGTGTACTTATTGGAGAAAACACTACCATATTCGTCTAACAATATGGAACGTATTACTCACTGCTTATTTTTCTAAGTAATGTATCATATTGAGAAGTACTTCCAATCACACCAAAAGCATATCTTTACAAAAAATTCATCCATTCATTTACCATAGATACACAAAACAAACGTGGGAATAGTAAAAACAAATAGACACATGAAAAGAAGACAAGACAGACAAAGATTTATGTGGTTCACCCCAACCTTGGGGTTACGTCCACCAAAAGGTGTCACATGCCTGCGACATTCATTTTATTAAGAGATTTACAATCCACAACCTTATTGTTGCCATGCTTTTCCATCTACAAATATCGGAGACTCTCTCCTGGAGTGTCTCTTAATTTACTTCCCCATTGCGTTCTTGGCATGGGGACCTATATAATAGTTAATACATAGCCATACCCATAGTTTTTAAAGTAAAATAGCTTGTGAACCCAGACCCTTCCATTCCAGAAGTGCATACGTTCTAATTCATTTTTTTTACATGTAGCAGATCATGGTCTATACACCCTATCAATCAAATCCCGTGGCAAAATAAAGGGGTTTTTTTTGGTTTAAATTCTTTTATCTCAACCCTAAATGGTGAAAAACGCAATTCGGTGAAGTGCTAGATCAATCTGGCACGTTTTCCCACAGAGAATATATACAGACAATAGGACCATTCATACCGGGTTATCCCAGCGTGTAAAGGTTTTCCAATGCTAACCAGCAGAGAAGGAGGGTGGTTTTTAATGGCACATCCCATTTCTAGATAGCTTTATGCTACCATCCTCGAGACGTTGTATTATTGTTTATCGACGCCTGATAGGCAAAATTGGAAAATGGTGGAATCGCCAATCGGTGAAATGCTAGATCAAACCAGCACGTTTTTCCCACAAAGGATACATGCAGGCATTAGGATTATTCATAGAAGGTTATAGTAGGCATGTATAGGCTTTGAAGTTTACTGTTATAACCATTTGACTACATCATTTCTAAGTGGATAATACGTTTATCGAGGCCCTATATATATAGACATACTGACCATTCAGAGAACTAAAATACCCTTTAAACTCAATTGGTCGAATGTAAGAAAAATAGTATGCATCAACGTTTATTTACACTCCCATAGACCTAATCAAAGCAATAATGTAATTCGTGTTAGATTTACTACCATTCCAATAAATTGTGGTTGTAAACAGGTTCAAACCATACTTAAAATAGAGTTGTTCAACACATAACCTCCTAAGGAGAAAAAGATTCATATGTATCAACCCTACAAGAGTTTAGATCGAAAATATTAATAGAGGCCACGTTTCAAAGGTAGATCATGGCATAGCTTTTAATGAAAATCTTTATTTACAGCGCATCCATAGATGACCCTAGGTTCAATACTTCACACCGTAGCTAAGGAAATTAGATATCCACGAGTTATCGTTGTGGCAAGGGTTCTTCTAGCCAAAAACCAGAATATAGAACATCTCAAAGTTGTCTCTAACATTCTACACTCTTGCCTCCCTTGATATAGTAAACAAGATATGGTTCTATAAAAATTTAATCTGATAGTATCACTACATTAAATACACATGCAAGAGTAGATCATGCACTACATATCTTAACCTTCAGAGCTATAAAACAGTAATCAGTCAATGCATACCAGATAGCTCGTATGCCACAAAGGGCAGGGTCCAGGGGTTCCATTCCCAAAAAAAAACATCCAGTAATCCTGAAATCGCTAGTTCCTTCTCCTCGGACGTGGTCAGAAGAAAAAAATCCAATAGGTCGGGCACCATTCCTTGGCTTGCATATTCATCAGATGCATCCAGTAACAAAACTAAAACACAAGCACTATCCACCTCATTTCCCATCCAACAGATAGATCAAACCCTCCACAAGAGTGCAGAGATTGGGTTTTCCTCACTAAGGTAGGGATATTCCTCAAAGGCACATTGAATCTTTTCTGGGAACGCAAGCATCCTACTTTCTATCCAGCGACGGGATTTTTTTCCTCTATTCCCCAAGAAGAGGCCGTGCCCCCTTTCTCAATATTTCTCAACCTATAAATAACTAAAATGATCTTTTCCCATGGTGCACCAAATTCCCAATAGTCTGGCAATAAAATTGCCATTGTTTTTGCCTCGGCGGCCTTCCTAAATTTTGGCTGTCCAGAAAAATTTCTACAGGCATGTGTCCTGCCTGACATAGTCTTGCCCCTTCTTACTGCCTTTTAATTAATGAACAT
>LPNX010144266.1:136584-163034 GCA_001517045.1 Pseudotsuga menziesii | reverse complement strand
GGCCCCAAAAAATGTCTGAAAATGAAAATGTGTGATACTAGCATCAACCATTTTTGAAACGGGGGTAAAAATAGCTACTAAAATTAGGAGAGAGAAAAACTAGAACTGTGTCGAGTTCTCGTTTCATAGTATAAGTGGTTATAGCTCTTTGAATTCATTTGAAGTGAATTCTCCACCATTATCAGATCAAAAAGTCTTGATCTTCTTTTCAGTGTGATTCTTGATCAAGGCTTTGAATTCCTTGAACTTGCTGAATACTTCGTCTTTGTTCTTCATGAAGTAAACCCATGTCTTCCTAGAAAAATCATCAATAAAGGAAACATAATATGCATACCCGCTTAGTGAGTTTGATGACATAGGACCGCATACATCGTAGTGGATGATTTCCAATATTCCTTTTTCTTTGCTTTCACTGCTTGGAAATGTCTTCTTTGTATTCTTTCCTTTTGCACATCCTTTGCAGACCCCATCATGTTTTGCTTGGATTTCTGGAAGACCTTCAACAACTTTGCTTGCAATAGGTAGTGCTCTGTAATGCACATGTGAAATCCTTCTATGCCAAAGTTCACTTGGCTCTACTGTGTCATGGACCAAGGCTTGTTCTGGATTACCCTTTAATTTGTACAAACCTCCTTCTTGTTCACCAATCACTATTGCATCATCAATAGTCTTTCCTTTTGGCCACATGATGACTTGACCATCTATGAATGCAACCCGCATTCCTTTTGCATGTAATGCCAATATGGAGAGGAGGTTCTTCTTGAGTCCTGGAACAAACAATAATTCCTCCATTGTTAGAGACTTTCCAGAGTCTAGTTTATAGGAATATTCCCCACTACCTTTTATTGGATATTGGTAGTCATCTCCTAGCTTCACCTTGTGAGGTGATTCATGTTTTGACAGTCTTACAAAGGATTCCTTGAATCCTGTCATATGTTTGGAAGCCTTGCTATCTATGAGCCAATCATTGCTTCCATGAGTAATGTTTCCTATGAGAGCAGATATCAAAACATATTCATCCTCGCTTGAATAATCTTCACTTTCATATCTGGTTCTCTTCTTGGATGGTTCATCGTCCTCTGCAGCATGAGCATGATGTCTTATTTTGTTGCTCTTCTTTGTTAGATTTGGTTTCTTAGGACAATTCTTTGCATAATGTCCTGCTTCATCACATGTATAACATATGACTCTAGATAAATCCTTTTTGTGATAGGACTTACTTATATGGTGATGAGATCTTCTTTTGGTTGACTTGGAGTGTACCATGAGAGCTTGATCTTCACTTCCCATCTTTTATTCTTGAGCTGCTATCCGAGCTTCTTCTTGAGAACACTCTTCCCATAGTCTGCTAAACTTGACTAAATTCTTTCTAGCACAGATTCCCTGGATAAAAGAATCCCATGACCTAGTGAGGCCATTCAAGGTAGTCATCACAATCTTTGCATTTTCCACTTCTTCATCAACTGCTTCTAGTTGTTCCTTGATCTGAGAAACTCTTGTGAAGTAAGACTGGATTGTTTCTACATTCTAAATCTTCACATTCTTCAGTTGGTTTCTCAGAGTCATCTTCCGGTTTATGTTCTTCCCTTCAAGCAATTTGGTTAGGGCATCAAACATAGCTTTAGGTGTCTTTAGGGAGGACACCTGTGGTATGAGATGATCCTTGATAGAATCAGCAATGATTCTTGTTAGGCCCTGGAATTGTCCATTTTTCCATCACTTATTGACATACCTTTCATCCATTTTCATCCATTTTCTTGCCATTATTTCTCATTTATCATTCCATTTTCCATCCATTTGTTGCAACTGCGCATTGTATAGCTGCTACTTCCATTTGATGTTTTAAGTGGTTAATAGTGATTATTTTCCTTTATCTTTGATGAATTAAAATAATATTATGCATAATTTTACTAATGATGGTTTGTGGAGTGATTTGTCATGTACAGGATGCTCATAGCCAGCTGTTACAGCTTTAACAAAAAACGCATGCCACATAAGAACACCTTGATTCGCGTCTTGATTTTCGGGCAGATGGAAATGAATATCAAAAATCCGAGACATGGGTTTTGTGCGTAACATCCTCATTTACCTAAATTTGAAGGAAATATCCAAAAAAAGCTACGGTTTGCGATATGCAGGTGGTTCTTCAAGAGGGTATTTTCTAGATTTGGTGTTGCGGCCGGTTCCAAAGTTGCCAGCAGTTACGGCCATGTTTCAGCTGTTACAGATCACAAGCTAGGGGTTCAGTTCTTCATTTCCATGAGATAATTTTATGTATAAATATGTAATCAATCTCATTGAGAAGGGGGAGGATAGATTGATTGATTAAGCATGATAGATTAGGCAGGATAGGATATGGATGATAGGAGATAACACAATGTTGTGATGTAGGATTTGATCCAGATCTATTGTAATTCTTCCATTATGATAATACGTGCTGGCTGTTTTTTAATTCTGGAGTTTTAGACTTCTATTGTGGAGATCCAGCTCTGCTCAGTGAAGGAAGGGCCCTCTTCCCTGAGCAGATGCTGGTAGTGTTAATTGTAAGTGTTTTATTGTAGATCTGTTATTTGTTAACTCATGCTTTCATTCATTAGATTTATCATAGTTGTATTATTATTCAATTCATGTTTTATTCATTTGATTTATCATAGTGTTCTTCTGTTAATTCATTTTGATAGATCATTGACCAACATAACAATTCTTTAGATGTACGTAATCAGATCTTGTTTCATAGGAATAGATCTTGTTTGAAGTGTATTTGATTTACAGTTCGATTTATGAATAGGTTTGAGTATTGATTTCTTTTCAAGTAGATGTGATATAGTTTACAAAGAGTTTCGATTGCATACCAATAGGTAACAATGTCAGGTAGAAATTGTACTCGCATATATTTTGCACGATAGCTTTGAAATAAAAGACTTTCTCGGGTTGACAATAAATATTGTACACTCTGTATGTTGGTAATAATCTACTTGCATATTGGGTGCCTAACAATTCTCTTTTCCATAACCAACTTCTTCTTATGCAAGGCCTTAGCCTCATCTCCCTCTAAAACTGGAACCTCCTCATGGATGTAGGAGTCTAACTCATTCTCTTCCAGGACACCGGAGATCCTATACTTCTAAGCTCGGAAGTTATCAGCTCCCTCAAGCTTTTCATCAAGCTTGGTATGATGAGACATCTTAACTGAGAACCTCAAATGGAAATAAAAAAGATTTTAGATCTTACCAGGTCAAGATGTTGGATCTGAATTTTGAGTTGAAATCCTGCAGAGCTGGTTCAGGAGAAAATTAGGGTTTTGTTTTTTCGGTGTTATGTCCAACCAAGTGCCTTGAATTTGATCCCTAACTTCGATTTTGGGGAGGAGATCAATCCAGGCCTGGGCTCACTAAAAAATCCCTCTTCTGTGAAAATCCCTAATTTCTAGTAGTAGTGTCTAGTCCAAAACTGAAAAACCTCAGAATTGGATTCTGCTTCAACAGAAAGATGCGCCCTAAGGAAGAGATTTATTCCACCTTACTTTTGCTGAAAATATGTGGAGAGAGATCCACAAAGTAGGAATCCCTAGTTCTCGTAGTTGCACAGTGTCTTCTTCTCAGGTTAGCTCTGATACCATGTTAGTTTTTCAACATTCAAGCTAGCATTATGTTAGGATATTTAACTGAGAGAAAAACAAGTACAACAATCAAACACAAGAGACAATGAACAGAGTGTTTTTCCTCGGGGAAACCATAAATGGAGAAAACCCTGTAACTTCCTCAGAGATAGAATCAACACAAAAGGTAAAACCACAAAACAATAAGATGCTCTCCCGGCAGCAGTAACCTTCTTATTTTCTAGTCCCAATGTCTTCTTCTTCCTCAACTATGCGCTACACTTGAGTGTGTTTGTGTTGTGTACTAAATAGAGAGTCCAGCTCTCTATTTATACTAATCCCGGCATGACTAAAACCCTACTAAGGCCGACCTCTACTAGGAGAGTATAATAACCCTAGTGCTCCAGAACTGTGGGGACTTTAACCCTTAGAAAATAGGAGGGTTACCCACAATGACTTGACATGACTTGTTTACATTATTAATTCTCCTGATCGGAACATCAAGGCATGACATAACATGATAACATCTCGGAATAAACATCGGGTTACAATAGATAATAAATACAAGTGAAATACATTCTGAAGTTACAATTACATCAATGAATACATCCTTTGGGATTCCTATCAGAGTCATTAAGAACCTTAGAGTATGTGGTGATTGCCACACTGCTATCAAATTCATCTCCAATATTTCTATACGATAAATTGTAGTTAGGGATTCCAACCCATTCCATCATTTCAAAGATGGAAATTGCTCTTGTGGGGATTATTGGTGAACATGGAGACAAGTTTAAGTGTCATTGAAATATTGCTTCTCTGAAGTACAACTTGATGAGTTTTAGTGTATGTTTGTGGCCTAGACTAGCATGGACTTTGTATAAGATGCTTGTTGATTAGAAATTCATATTACTGGAATCTGAACATGCCATATATATTTTGCTCAAATTAGTCAAATTATCCTCAAAACTATGTAGAAGTTGAATCTGGAATCAACAATGATACTAAGTTACAGGTTTCGTGGTTTTTAAAGGTTGATGTTTGAAATTCCTTGTATCTCAGGGATTTGTCAAGTTTGTTAAGGTTAGTTGATCCTAAACAATGAACTAGAATGGACCATTTTGGAAGGAGAATTCGTTAGGTAATAATTCTATACTTGATTTTGAATTTACCTATTTTTTCTTTCAATACATGGAAAAGAAGGGACTTGTGACCCTAACTCTCTTTTTGTTCATTTGTTCCACTTCCCTCTAATGTCTCCCTACCCATAGATTTTTTTCTTCTCCTCTAATTTCACCTTGTGCTCCAATAGAATGAATTTCCTCAGGACAACAGGGAAATGAATCATGCGGAATTTGAGGAGCCCGATTCTTCCTAGATTGTGATGAGCCCATGTATGGATAGTGAGTAGTGAACCCAATTATTCTTGGATAATGGGGAGCCTGAGTCTAGAGAGTGAGTGGTGAACCTCTTAGACTAATCTCAATTCACTAGATAGTGGTGTGCGTGATCCGCTGGGGCTCGATTGTACTTATACTCATTTTTTGTGGAGTTTGCAACATATCTTGGTTAGTTTTTTTTGTCCCCACTTCTCTATTGTAGAGTTTGGACTTTACTAAATCTTAATCTTCACATGAAATCATGCATATGTTATGAATGTGATGATTATTACAGACTCTATAATAATCATCACATTGATAGCATATTCCTACTTTCATTCTTCAAATATCCTATAGGTTGTTCACTTTCTGTGGATGTTGTAGCCTGCACTCTTACTGTTTAATGAAAATATTTATTTTCCAAGTGGAAGTTGAGCATTTGGCGGTTCAGTGTCCAACTCCAGACAGAGATAGCTAGAGCCCAGAGGTAGAGACACTTCACTACTTGAGTCTTAGACATGTTAGAGGAGATATTTGGTTCAAAGTTGAGATCGAAACTCCCCTGAAAGCTCAAATGTACAGACTCCAAGTAGGTTTTTAATTATTCAATAGCATCAGTTGTTCAAAAGTTAAAACCTCTGAAATGCAAACTATGACCATCCATTTTTCAGGTCTTTAAGAGGAGCGATGGACTACCTATTCTCTATCACCAATGGTAACAAATGTGGTGTTGAATGTTGCAAATGGATGTCTGCAGAATTCAGAGAGATACCTGAAAAATATTATGAGATTACAAAAAATTATGGAGATGAAATAAAAAAAGAAGCAGAACATTCAACTGGATATTTCAAGGACTTACACGCTACACTCCCATTTCCTCATTTTCCTCAAGTATTGCTGGAAGTTTTTGTAGCTAGAAAAATCACGTGAGACAACAACATCAAATTCCCTTTGGAAATCTGTATAGAAACAAGAAGTAATTGATGTTGTGGCTGACTTGTTTTCTGAATCCATTATCCATTGAGTGTGACCAAAAACCCATTCTTCTTCAATGCATGTAAGAATAGTACAAATTGTGGAAAGGGATATGTACCTCCCATTTATGAGACAATAACAGCACTCTTCTCATACAATTCTAACAAATGGTTGGTTAGATATGTGTCATAGGATGAAAATCAATGTGTTGGTTTGTTACCCTAAATAGATATTATTTTATAAGTTCGTTGACACAACAGATCACAAGAAGTCTTCGATATCTATTTTCAAGATTTTAGAGAGACAATATTGAAATTAGGGAAGAAAACGTAATCCAAGTCATCACTGACAATGCCACAGATTGTGTGGGAGCTGGAAAGTTGATAATGGAAATGTAAACAATTATTGAAACCACTTGTGTTGTTCATTGGCTTGACTTGTTGCATAATTTAACAAAGTTTCCATGTGTCAATGAGGAAATTCGTAGGGGGAAATAAGTTTCTCACTTCATATTTAACCATCACCTCACATTGAGCATGTATAGGAGGCATGCATCTACAGAGCTACTAAGGCCATTTCATTACCATATTTGCCACATATTACATTACTCCCAAAAGAATGGTTGGGGAAAAGACAAGCATAAGAGTTGTTACCTACAACAATGAGTGGTACACTTCTTTCCTTTCTAAAGTTTCCAAAGAGAAGATAATGGAACAAATCAATTTAAACAATAAATTTTGGGAATGTTTTAAAAGTATGTGACCCAATTGTTGATATGCATTCAATGGTTTATAGTGACACCCCTCCTATGGGTTTTATTTATGAGGGCATGGATTGTTGTAAAGAAGTTATTGCAAAATCTTATAACAACGTGGAAGATGAGTACATGGAAGTATGGAAGATACTAGATGGAAGATGTTGGATAGACTATTTGGGGTAACGGTCGAGGGTTTGAGATTTAGAAAATGATGATGAGTGAGAAGAATATTATAGAGCTGGAAACAGGATGGGAATTTATGCAGAAGGGAATTATGAAGCTCAAGAACATTCTGGAAGGAATTTCTGAGCAGCACCTCAGTTCCGAGGAGTACATAATTCTTTACACATATGCTTTACACATATCCTTAGAAATTAAGTCTCTGAGAATAACTCAATTAAGAATGGAATTGGATGAATCTCAGAAGGAAATACTGTTGCAACTTAATGCCTTTGATGAGCTAGGTGAAAAATCCTCATTTTAGGCCTCAAGACTGCTAAAAAATGAAAGAAATGGCATGACAACTTTATAAAGGAAAATAAATTCTAGGAGGTCATGCTTTTCTTTACAATTCCAAATGTGGGGAGTTTCCAGGAAAGTTCCAAGCAAGATGCTTATGTTGATATGTTGTTGTAGTGTATTCTAATAGAGATATCAATTTGAAGATGATTGATGATAACGGAACATAGAAAATGCCAAATGTGTACAAGTTGCATTTTTTACAAAAAGATGTTGGACAAGGAACTTCTACTCTATTATCATTTAATGAGGAGACATGAGAATCACCAAACATGTATGAATCTTCTTGTGCTTGTTAACTAGACAATTAATATGTGAAAAAGTCATTATAAGGCCCTCTTAAGTTTACTTCACAACCTTTTGGGGTGAAAAGTTAAAAAATAGTTGTTTTTGAAAATCCATTTATTGTTGGAAAAATATGAAAAATAAAAGCTGGCTTTCAGGTCTGAGTGGAAGCTAAGATCATGATAGTAATGGTCAGATCGATATCTTTCCAATGGTATCTAAGATAAAGCCATTTTTGTGTTCCATGTCTGGTAAGATTATGGCATTATGCATGAAATGGAGCCTAAAAATTAAAAGTTAGTTGTAGTTTGTTAAACCTGGGTGAAAATTGATTTTATCGATTTGAAGTAAAGTCAAAGACCATTCCATTGTCTCACCATGGAGACTAATTGGAAACTATTTACTCTAATATGTGTCATTTTCATGTCCTAGGTCTAACATCACCAAGAAAAATGATGACAGAAGAAATCAAGTGTTAAAACTAGACAAGTGCAAAACTCAAATTCGCTTCTTGGAATCTAAGGAAAAAGTGTCTTAAGAGTCAATACTACCAATCTCATTTTTTTTTAAATACAACAATTCCTGATATGGTATGTATTTTCGATTTTGTAGAAAAAATGTAGGTGCAGAACAAAGGTTGCCTATAGCGTTTTAGTAAAAATGTAAATGTGTTGTGTTTGCATTGAGAAATGTATCAAAATACACAATCATGTCCATAGGGTTGTGGTCTAGTGGTTGAGATAGGCCATTTCCATGTTAATGACTGAGGTCAAACCCCAGTGGGCATAGAGCCCTGGATCATAAGGTGGCAAAGTTTGATGGGATTCACATGCAACATTAATTCTAAAGAAAATAAAATCTCAATGATAACAGGGAATGGACATTACTAAGTATTAGTACTACCTTCAAGAAAGCTGAAAGGATCATTGACGTTTCGTTATATGAGTTTTAATAGATGATGAAGGAGAAAAACACATTAAAAAAATGGTAAATGAATGCAAAAGGAACACTTGCAGTTTTTCAAAACAACTTTAGGTGCAATATTACGAGCTAAGAAAATAAAAAAGAGGTAAGAAAGGAAGAAAGAACACTAGTTGAGAGCCAAAAGGATTCTAGAACACAGTACTTTCAAAACAACTTTAGGTGCAATATTACGAGCTAAGAAAATAAAAAAGAGGTAAGAAAGGAAGGAAGAACACAGTAATAAACTATGTCATACTTGGTATAGGATCTAAGAAAAATATGCAATTGGTAAGAACATACGGATTACTTTTACCTTGAGATGGTCATGAGTCTAGAAAGATATTGAGTGTTGACATTCTATTAGGAATTTGTACACGGGTTGTCAAGGGAAGCGTGTTGAGCAACTAGATGACCCTAGATTGAAATTTGAAATCAGCACGATTAATGTCCCTATGGAGGTAACTAATAGAATATCTCTTTAGAGTTCGGACTTGACCATTATTTCTTGTTGCATAATGAGCTATGGAGGCACATTTATTCATGCAACATGGCAGCTTGTGTTTCTCTTTACATTTGTAGCTACCTTCTATTTTATCTTGTGGACTGTTGATGAGCACAAAAAATCCTTTATCTATTTAAAGTAGCTTTTGTTAGCACTATGATATTATTAGTCCTTTTTATGTTAGAAAATTCATTTTTGACAAATTTATGTCTAGCAAGATTTATAAAGAAATTGAATATTTGTTTGTATATTCAGTCTCCAATTTATGTCATTCCAAATTGACTGAGATGTTTCTTGATCTATCCACTTCCCTCATAAGATTCATCTTAAAAAACCTATCCAAATGCTTAGAGACACCATCATTCCCCAATCCATATTTGTATTATGTTATATTATTATATAGTATATTAGTGATATTGCAGTCCCCATTTTTAGTTATTTTTATGTTGTTCAATGCTAAGTTGATAGCCTGCTTGCTAATTGTTTTCTCGTGAATTTAGCTTGATTTTGCTTTATAATAGATTTGTTTATTTACCTTACTCTTATACTGCAGGTTTGGAAGTTGGTGGAGAAATGAATGTGACATCTAGTGTTCAGATTGCACGGTTGGCTCTTAAACATCGCCAGAACAAAAAAAAATAGCAGCGTATGATCGTTTTTACTGGAAGGTTCTTGCAATTAAATATTTACTAATTTAATTTTCTTAAACAGTATTTTATAAAACTTTCTCAACATTTCCTTGTTTGTTTCAGCGCTGTTAAGTCTGATAAAAGGATTCTTGAGGTGATTGGAAAGAAGATGAAGAAAAATAATGTAGCGCTTGATATTATGGATTTTGGAGAGGATGATGATGGCATCCATGAATAGTAATGAGAACAAGCATATTGTTCATGTGCCTGCAATCCCAAATGTTCTCACATATGTCCTTATCAGGTACACAATATTTTTGTGTATACTTTGGAGTGGAAGATTATAATGTTCATTTAATGTCATACTACTAAAGTCATAACTTGAAGTTCTCTGTTGCAGCTCTGCTATCTTTACAAGGGATGGAGAAGTTGGAAGTGGATTTAAAACTGTAGCTGCAGCTTCTAGAGAAGATGCCGTTGGAGGTGCGGGAAGTTTTTATTTTGGTGTTGATCATAATTTGGACCCAGAATTGGCTCTTTCTCTTCGTGTTTCAATGGAAGAAGAACGAGCAAGATAAGAAGTTGCGACTCGAAGGGCTGCAGAGGAAACCACTGCTAAAGATGCAAATGAGGGACATGAACAGGGTGCAAGTTCCCATGATGTGATGATGGTAGAAACGATCACTAGTGAAATGGTTGAAATGGAACAAAGAGGACTTGATCCAATGGTATTCATATTTTTGATATCATAATTAGAATTAGAATTCATATCGGTCACACCTCTATATTGAGGGTCGGTTTCAAATAAGTTTACTTTTTTAGAACTATCATTAAAAATATGTTTTACAAGATTGACTCTATCCAATATAACTGTGTATCTAATTGGATGGTAGTATTTGCATCTTATGGTTGTGCTAAAGCAATGCTTTTACTATTGACTTATTCCAATAGAAGTGTCTAATATAAATCCTTATGATCGTTTAGTTTGTTTCTTGCTTTTAATCTATTTGGATACTTGTAAGATTGCTATTATCTTTTCTCCAAGGAAAAAATTGTTCCTTCATATTTCAAGAAGAATGAAAGTGACACTTTCAAGTGCTACGAGGCACATAAACAACAAGGAAAACCTATCAAAACTGTCATCACTGCCGTATCTATTTTCAAAAAGCAAATGGCTTCATTGCATCAAAAGTTAAATTCCCAGCAAGAGGCTCTGTAAAAGTCCATAAATTCAAAAAATAGCTTGGATATTCAGATCCATTAAAAGGAAACAGTCCATCACATAAGGAATATAACCCAGACCATCAGGAGGAAACATTAGTGCCTATCATCATAAATCACATCAAAAAACAAGGAAATAAAGACTAGCTAAGAAAGGGTTTGGGATCTTGACCCTTGATGATGATTCCCATCCTCTCCATCTTCCACCAGCATCAAGACTTCTTTAGAAACTTCAGTTTTTGCTTTGAAATCCTATCCGCATGCATGTTGTGTTCCTTGTAAAAATGGATGAAAGGTAAAATACAAAATCTACCCATCAGGATATTGATCTGATCAAGAAATGGTTGTAGGAATAAGTTATGCATTTCTGATTTTCCTTTTTCCTAGTCAATCTTTAGCTTAGAATCCCCAAATACCTGGAGACCTTCTAGCCCCTTCTCCAAAGCAATTTCGAGTAGAGGAACCAAAGATTTCAGCTCTTCCCAGTTGATTGAGTGCATTCCTAGACCAAGCTTGAAAGGGAAAGTGATAGCATCTGAGGTAAACATAACACACCCACCACCACCTCTCACTAGGTTTCCTTGACTAACACTATCAAATAAACCCCATGGACTAGTTTTGTCAATCTACAATAAGTTAATAACCCTATTTTCCTTGGACATTTCTCTTTTGGACCACTTATATTGTTCGTACAGTTGCAGTGTCCACTTGAAGCTGTGAATCTACGAGCTAGCAGGGATGTGACAGTTCTAGACTTCTCCTATAAAAATAACACTATTCCAGTATGACAAACTTTCTCATTTGTAAATCTTTTCACATAGTATGTATTTAATATTGCACAAGGAATTTTGGAAATGTGGCACAAAACTTTTTCTTTTATTTAAGGTAAAACCGTAAATGTCAATCTACGGTTTCCTATTGTCTTCAACAAATTTATAAAACCTATATCTATGTCTGTTGATGAATTTTCCCCTCAGTGGAGAGCACTTCCCAACCCACCATTGAAGCTACACGAAGTGGTATGAATTTTCAATATATGTAGGGGATATTGGGGATAGAATCATTTAGTTTTTGTAAAAAACAATCATCGAGGTTGTATTATGTGTCTATTTTATGGAAATATATTGTTTGAAAACTCTGGGACATATTTATTCAAATACACAAATATTACTTAAAATTTCATGTCTTAACAACATTTCTCTATAAAAATCTGAACCAATTATATTGTTGGTACAGGTGTAGTGTCCACTTGAAGTTGTGAATCTACGAGCTAGTAGGGATGCGGAAGTTCTAGACTTCTCCTATAAAAATAGCACTATTCCAGTATGACAAACTCTCGCATTTGTAAATCTTTTCACATTGTATGTATCTAATCTTGCACAAGGAATTTTGGAAATGTGGCACAAAAAATTTTCTTTTGTTTCAGGTAAATGTCAAGCTACGGTTTCTTGTTGTCTTCAACAAATTTCTACAACCTATATCTATGTCTGTTGATTAATTTTTCCCTCAATGGAGAGCACTTTCCAACCCACCATTGAAGCTGCAAGAAGTGGTATGTATTTTCAATATATGTAGGCGATACTGGGGATAGAATCATTTAGTTTTTGTAATAAGAAATCATCAAGGTTGTATTATGTGTCTAAATTATGGGAATATATTGTTTAAAAACTCTTGGACATATTTGTTCAAATACACAGATATTGATTAAAATTTCATGTCTTAATGACATTGCTGTTATAATCTCTATTAGTCGATATTTGCTTGTAATAATGGTTGGTAAGGTGTTCACTAGAGCTGCAAAATGTTTCTGGTTTGTAAGCTCAAAACTCTTCAGCAAACATTGGGAAACTGAGCATTATGATATTCAACTTGTCTGGCTTTACCAAGGATTTTGATTAAATTTTTGTCACAAGATTGTCAATTTATTGTTTATGTGGTCAACATGTTAAGTCATTCTGAAAGTTGTTGCATGGAAGACTTGAATGCTCATTCTGTATTTTTTATTAAAATAGATGCATTTGACCTAAGTTTAAAAATTTGAAGATGTCAAAAGTATAGGAATGGAAAACCCAGGAGACATATTTTTTAAAAATTATACTGTATATATTGGCTTAAGGATGGGTACTTCGATACACCCCACGCTCCCCTAAGATGTACATGTACCTGTTGTATCTGCATATTGATGACTTCCTCTTTTATAAAGAAAAAACAATGTGCTCTCCTACCTGTAGTTCCAAAAAAATTGATCCTTATTGTACCTGTACCTGCACCTTATGTACCCATGCAATATTAGTAGCGTTAATGATTTTAAGGAGCCTTGTGCCTTCTTAATAATTTTGGGTCTTGTTTAATTTTTATCTATTTATATGAATGTTCAAATTCCTATGATTCAAGGCTTTTATAATATTGAAAGGAATTGTTTGGAATATTGAAACTAAATGATATTTTTGTTGGTACATGATGTAGGGGATTCTACACGTTTAATAATGAGCAATGCAGATCAGACTAACAAGTTATGGAATGTGGAGACAGGAACTCAACTGTTTTCTTTTAACTTTGAATCCCAAGCTACAGCAGTGGACCTTGCAGAAGGGGAAAAACTTTCTGCTGTAATAACCACAGATCCATTTATGGAGTTCCCTTTATAAATTCATATCAAATGCATTAAGAAGGATCTTTCAAAGCATAAGTAAAAAAAAATCCTTCTATTTTGTTCTATTAACTTATATAATACCTTTTTTGTATGATTGGCTAATGCTTTTATGGATGCACTTTGTGAATGTGTTTTATTTTTAAAATTGACTTGCTCCTGTTAGTTTGATGAGGTCATCTGGAAATGGTTTGCTTACTCTCATGCCAATATACTATCTAGCATTGTTTCTATTCTTCTTCTTGCCCCCTCTCTTTTTGAGTTTTTGTTTTTGGGTAACTTGCTTTATTTTTTCTATGGAAAATGTCCTTGGGGGAACCCTCTAGGAAATTCCTTACATTGCTTGAATGGCTTATAGGCCCTTGGGTAAATACTATTTGAGTAAAACATGTGCTCCTAATCCATAGGTACTATACTGGACTTGAGCCCATGACCTCTCAACGACCTCTGCCCTGAAGCTGGTCAGTTCAAACCAATGGAGCTAACCCATTGGGTTTTTGGGTAACTTACCTAAAATACAATACTGCTAGGATAAGGAGACTATGGGATATAAAATGTTTGATTATGATTGGAGACCAGCTAGAGTAGTGGTTTAGAAGCTTAATTTTGATAGTTTCTAAACACAATCTGCAATCTATGCCTTGAAATGGGTCGATTCAAACCAATTGAGCTAATCCATTGGGATTTTGGGTAACTTAACTAAAAGACAATACTGCTAGGATAAAAAAAATAGGTTAGAAATGTTTTGATTATGATTGGAGACCACCCAGACTAGTGGTTTTTAAGCATCAATTTTTGATGGAGTTTCTGAAAGCAATCTGTGGAGCTCCTTTGTTTTCCTTGTGAACGGTGCATTTCCTTTTCCAACATAACTTTGGGTGGGAAATGGTTGTGGGGTTAATTTAAGACAATTTTGGGCATGGAATCTCTTGACCTTGGATGTACTTGCCTTTCTTCCTATAGATCATTTTTGACATCAATCCCTTTATATGGGAAAATCACTTCCCACAAAAACTTCATAACATTGATGGTTATGATCTTATGAAAATGTTTTTGGTTGTGAGATGAAATCAATCTTATTCATATCCTTTAATTGCAAGAAATATTGCTTATAGTGGCACTTAAATAGTACAAGCATTCCAATATCTTCCCCTTGTCTTCTTTGAAGTATTTCTTCTATTTTTTTTTATGATATATGTTGGATTTGAAAATACTTCTATTAGTATCATTTGATTTTAAGAAATCTTACTTAGAGTAGCACTCAAATAACAAAAGCATGCCAATATTTTCTGAGTATTCTTATATAATTTTTGTATATGTTGGATTTTGTTTGACATTGTTGGGGACAACTTGGAAGTTTAAATACTTGATCATTGCATGGAGAGTAGCTATAAAAATGCAATTAAATTGTTTACTCAAGGGGGAGATTGGATTTTCGAACACACTAATGCTTGGATTGGTTATCATTGAAAAGATTTGTTTGTGTAGAATGTGATGAATTAACATACAAAATAATGATTATCAAGTTACTATAGATACATAATGACTTACCTTGTAATAGTTCTTCAAGTCTTTCAAATGCATTTATTAAGTGCAAAAATGACTTGAAGGACTAGTACGGGGTAAGCCATTATGGATCTATAGTAACTTGATAATCATTACTTTGTATGCTTGAATGATGCAAATTTTGTTTAATATCATCATTATCAAGCAATAATAACTTCTTAAAGGGTGCTAGCTCAATGGTAGAGCACCTTCCTGATTATAGGCAGGAGGTTGGTGGTTCGATTCCTCTGTACCCTATCATACATTTGTGACTACGAAAACGACTAAATTCACAAATATACTACTATTAGTAGTTAATTTCCCGTATCTAGTCATATTTAGCTTAGTCATTATTATGTTATCATCTAGTAGTTGATTTAGTCGTATATTTGGCCGATAATTGCTACAATCAGTAACTAAATCAGTGACTAAATCATCGACTATGAATGACTAATAAGTCAAGCTATTAATGACTAAGTGAAACATGACTAAGTTAGTCAAGCTATAAGATAGTGAAAATTAGCTACTATTAGTCGTCGAAAAAAAAATAGTCGTTTATAGCCGAATCTTAGTCGTTTTTTTAGTCATTAATTTCTCATTTTGTACTAGCTATGAAATATTCCAGTGAAAGTAGTGATAGAGAAAACAATCATAAACAGAGAAAATATAAACCTTACGAAGAAATTTTAAGAGATTTTAAGAAGATAAAACCCCATATGTTTAATGGTGAGGTGGAAAAAGGAGAATAAGCTGAGCCATGCCTGTTAGGTATGAAAAATATTTTCAAATCTATAATTACTCAAACAGGCTGAAATCTAGAATGGATATCTATAACTTAATTGGAAAAGATTATATATGGTGGAAGGATATAAAAAGAGTGAAAAACATTAGAGAAAATTACATAACTTGGAGGACTTTTAAGAAATACTTTAAAAGAAATTTTTTGTCTGAACAATATTATGAAGAAAGAGATAAATAGTTTTATGATCTCAAGCTAGGTTCAATGTCTATGAAGGAACTAAGTAGTAAATTTTTAATTTTATTACGACACGTACCTTATATCATCGATAAAAAGCCTAAGATACAGAGGTTTATGAGTTGTTTACTGCTTAGCTTCAAGGACATAATTGAATACGACAATTCGAAAACCCTTGAGGAAGGATAATTTCTGTTTTGAACAAAGAAAAAATAAAACAGAAGGTGTACCTACCTAGAAGGGTAAAAGAAAAAATAATTTTGAACAAAGAAAGAAAGGTTTAATTCCAACAGAAATTTCAAAAAGAATTCTCCAAACTATTCTAAGAATACTTATCAAGGGAGAGACTTTAAAAGTAATACACAATACAATTTTACAACAGAAAAGAACAAAGACATACCTAACAATCATGTTAAAAATAATGAAAAAAGAGAGCCTGTAAAATGTTGGGAATGCCAAGGACCTCATTATGCAAAGGATTTTCCAAACATAAAGAGGAATTTCATCAATGTGCATACAATTCAGGAAGAAGCAATTTTTGGTGACGTAGTGAATGAGACTCCCAGAATTAATTCATCCTTATAGAATCGATAGGATGATCACCAAACATCTATGGTTGAAATAGGAGGTATGATACAGAACAAACCCATTTCTATTTTGATAGACCCAGGTGCTAGTTTAAGCTATGTGTCACCTAGTATAGAAGAAATTTGTAACTTGCATTTGAAAAAGTTTGAAAAATATTGGTTTGTTTGGTTGGCTACATGAACCAAGAGAAAGGTAGTTATCTATGTAGAATATTGTGAAATTTTTATGAGTCAATTAAAAACTCAAGTGAAATTAAATCTACTACCTCTAAGGTCATATGATGTCTTAATATGTATGGATTGGCTAGAAAAACACATAGTAGTTTTAAATTGATTTGAGAAAACATTTACATGCTTAAATGAAAAATGAAAAATAATCATAGTAAAATGAGTACCTACAAAAGTTTCTGTTAGACAGATTTCATATTTACAAATGCAAAATTCTGCATGTTATATTTTCGCTGACATGGACATATTGAGGGTGCAAAGTAGAGGAAAATTGGAGAACAAGAAAGAGAATCCAAAAGACAATGAAGAAACTTAATACAGAACAAGAGTGCATTTAAATAATAGTTTGTCTTTACATAATATTGTGGCTTCTAAGGTCTTTAAGTTTTCTCATTAAATTATGTGTCTGAAGCTTCTCTTCAATCTTGTACAGTTCCTGGATGAGTTGTAGCTTACTAGACCTATATTTTAGATGTTTCTCCATTAAAATATGCATTTCATATTTGTCACTACCTCCAAAAGACTTATCTTCAAAGAAAAATCCCCTTTCATTAAAACAGATTTCCTTGATAGCATGAGTTTCCTTCAACTCCTTCATTTTGTTATCTAGCATTTCATTAATCCTTGACAACATTTATTGAAACATTTCCTCACAATCCTGCCACATTTCCATACAAATAGCTTGATTTCTATTGTGCATTTCTCACATTTATCTTGTACATGTTTAATTCCTACTGAGATTTCAAATTTTTCCCTTGCAGGTGAGTCTTCCATCTGCTTGTGCATATCAATGGAAGTGGACTACTTCCACACATTCATCTCTAAAGTTACATTCTCTGAAACATGAGAAGATTTTTTCATTTTGATCTCATCTTTGGTTAGTAGCTCCTCACATTTATCTTGTACATGTTTAGTGCTTGCTGAGTTATCACAATTTTCCCTTGCAGGGGAATATTCCATCTCCTTGTGTTGTTCATCTTGTGTTCCAGTGCATATCGATGGCAGTGGGACTACTTACAAATATTTTGACACATTCATCTATAAAGTTGCATTCTCTAAAAGAAGAAAATATTTTTTCATTTCAGTCTCCTATTTGGCTTGAATTTCCCCGCATTCATCTTGTACCTTTTTTATGCATGCCTCACATTTTTCCCTTGCAAGGGAATCTTCCATCTCCTTATTCAGTTCATCTTGTGTTGTATTGCATATGGATGGAAACAAGGTTTATTCCAAACATTTTTCCACATTCATCTCTAGAGTTATATTCTTTGAAACATGACAATCTTTATTCATTTCACTTTTCTCTTCGGTTGAAAGAGTTCTCTTCTCCCTCTGTTAGATTTCCTGATATATATTGAATATTCTCTCACGTTAACCGATATGAATTATGTCCTTTCTACATGGGATTTCTCTCATATTCAATTTTTTTTTCCATTTTCATGAACTTATCAAAAACCTAATTAATTGTACATTCCTTATATGTCTTGATCTGAATCTGTTTGTGCACTTTCTCCCATAACTTCAAATTCTTCCCCCATTCATCGTCACATTCTAGCTTCACATAAAACTTCCCACTTTTTATACCATATAAAACTGCCAAGCCCATGGCAACTTCTTCATTGGATATCCATTTTTTAGGCTTCAGTTGTAGTGAAACCTGTGTGAAACCACCATCATTAGAAACATGGGACACATTGCCATGTTCATTTGGAGATGTATGATCAACTAATTTCACCTTTGGAAAGAACTGTTGGTTGCATTTTAAAGGCTCAACAAGAATGTTAAGTTCAACTTATAAAGACTGCTTTTCATACTTACTTATTTTATAGGATTTTATAACCTTTGAAATCATGTCACGGACGATTACTTCGCATTGAGAATTTCCTATGGCTGATTTTATTTTAGGAGAAATGGGGGATGATATATTATTATCGGAATTCTTTGTTAACTCCTTTTGTCCCAACAAAGATAGATTACGCTCCAGAGCCTTCACTGATTTCTTTTGAGAATATTGCCTTACATTCTCGAAGCATTTGCTAATTCTTTTTGTTATGGAAGAGACATGTTCCTCTTTGAATCCTTGACCAATTTATTTTGGGAAAAACGTTTTGCATTCTATGAAGTGTTTTCTGATTCCTTTAGTTTTGGGGAAGATAAATTAGTCTCTAAGTCCTTCACCAATTTTCATCAAAAAATGGTTTTTCATTCTTTGAAGTGTTTATTGATTCCTTTTGTTCTAGTGAGGACAAATTACTCCCTGAAGCCTTCATTGATTTATTTTGTGAATACTTATTTTCATTATTTTTAGTGTTCGTTGATTCCTTTAGTTGTGGTAAAGGAATATCGGTCTCTAAATCCTTCACCAATTTCTTTTCAGAAGATTGTTTTGCATTCTTTGAAGTGTTTGCTAATTTAGTTTAATCTAGGGAAGAATATTACTCTCTAAAGTGTTGGCCAATTTCTATTGGAAGTATTTCTATAAAATATCTGAAGTTTGTAATGTCCCAGTTTTGACCCCGTTTGCATGATGTATATATTGTAATTAATCGTGGTGAGGAGCTAAAGGCAAAGGCCCCACCATCGATTTAGTTGTGTATGCTTCAGCAATGGGGATAGTTGCCAATGTTATATCGTGCTATTTGGCACATTATAATGTGGCATCATGTAAATACGCACATCAATTAAAAACTAAAACCACAACCAGCTATGACAGTGCAACATTAAATGAAAAGGGCATGTTTCCAAAGGATAAGGGGTGGGGGATGTCAAAACTTGGTCTATGGGGGAAAAACCCATGTGTTTTACCACCTTGTTTGATTTGCCAGCTTTCTTGTTTCACCAACCTCTTCAACCTCTTTAATGTCTCGGTTTTGTTTTGTTGGGGGCAGTCATGGCTGGGTGGTTGAGAGCAGTTATTGCTAGAGGAAACGTGGGTAAGGGAAAAGCCACTCCATTCTTCCCCATTCCTCCATATTCTCCATGAAGCCATTCTTCTCTGGTCTGTTCACTCTCATGCGGAGGTTGGTTCATCTCCTCACGCGCCTGGTCTTCACCTCCACCGCCATTCTCTCCATGGTCGGTTCGTTCGGCACATTGGTCAGTTGATTTGCACACACAGGCTAGGATCTCCATGTAGAGAGGCACTCTGTTCACCCTCACGCACCAATCGTGGCTCTTTCCTAGTTGTGTATGCATCAAGCAGGTAGAACGGCCTCAAGGGCCCGATTTCTACTGGTATGTGTCCTAGCTGTGGTTTTTAATCCACAATTTCTGCTTGCTGCTAGATTTCACCCACGTTTTGGGTCGTTGTTATTCTTCCCATGATTTTCGGATGTGGTTGTGAGTCTGATTTCTTCCTCAATTGTGGAATGTGCATGTGTTTTCATCCATGCTCTTCCTAGGCTGTGTCATTTCCTTTACGCACAGACTGTGAGTTGTTCCTATCCCCATTTCGTCTGCCTATGTAAGTCCTTCAGTGTTTACATTGAGGATTGTATGTGCTGTGAGCTCTTGGATGTGGAACGGCTATTATTTTCCATGTATGTTGGCTGGGTTTCCCTGTTTTGGGGCTATGGATTGCTACTATCATTCATTGTGTGGTTGTGGCTGCCGGAGTACCCTGGTTTTGGGTTGCAGCTGAGTTGTTTTGGCCACATTAGGGCCAAGCACAATTCTGAGCTGCCTTGTAGGCTTGAGTTGTGTCACATCTTTCATTGGGAACCATCATTGGTTGCCTTTGCTTCTTCACAGGGCTGTGAAGGAATTGTTTTGCTGCATGTAAGCAGTGGTTGGTCTTCGGACTGTGCTGGCTTGGTCGGTTTGTTGATGGTCTGATAAGCCCAGCTGTGTTGGTTTGCTGAGTGTGTCCCCTGGCTATGTGTAAGCCTGCATTGACCCTTATCCTTGGAGGAATCATGCCCAGCTCGGGGGTGGTAATGTGTTGAGAGATTGATGAGCACGCTAGCCTATGGTTGGGTGGAACGTTGCAGCGACGTGGCTGGTTGTGGGGTAAATTCTTCATTAAAAGATAAGTTCTGCTGTCTATTTCATCTCTACGATCAATCTATTGTTTTATGAATCATGATGAACATGTGAATGCTGGAATGTATATGTTTACTTCCGCTGTATTGTTGAAGAGTTATGCATCTGTGTATGCTTGTATGTTTTGGCATTCCTATTATGTATGGTGTTTAAGCAATTTAACTTCAGCATTTGATGTTGTTTATGCTCATGGGGCTGTTTGCCCGGTTATTGTGGTGTTCGTCACGTCCTCTTTGCCGGTTGAGGCATGGGGACATGACAAAGTTTTTTTCAATTCCTTTTGTTCTTGCGATTCTATATTAATCTCTAAATCTTTGGTTAATTTCTTTTGGGAGGACTATTATGCATTCTCTGAAATCATTGATAGTTATTTTTTTCTAGGAAATATGGATTAATCTCTAATGCCTTCACCAATTTATTTTTGGATAACTCTCTCGTAGACTTGCTTATTTTTTGTCATGTCCCCAATTAAATAATTTCCAAATAAGACTACTTGCAAATAATGTTCCACCAACCTACTAGTTCCCTAGGTTGAGATGGAGACATACATTTTGTAATAAGGGGGAATCGGGCCCAAAATTACTTTAGTTTACCATATTCACATTTAAATGGGTCAAATAAATTATAAATTCTAAGAAAATAAGGTGGCATGGGTTCATGATGACACTTGGAAGCTTGTGGACCCTTTGGATGACTAGATTCCCCACACACTTAGCATGATCTTCATCCAAATTTGAACACATGGGTAATGTAATATTATTGGAGGGTGATGTGGTTTCAAATATAATATAGTGAGCCAAGGAATTCGAATATATAAAGGAGATTAACTCCCATTGAAGAGGAAGATACTACAAGACAATGTGTGCCACTTGGAAGGAGATTCCATACACTCTATGACAACAAATGATGAAAGATTATATGACACGTATGAAAAATTGAGACCTGATGGCAAAAATATGACAAATATTACATGGAAGGGATACAAATATCCACCAAGAGGTCAAATTTGGGAGTTAGAGGCAGCCATTCGAATTGGGGAAGGAATTGGATCATGAAGAGGAAGACAAGTGTCATGAGAGTTACTAAACCACTAAGATGAGTTGGAGGAATACCATGGAGAGAAATTAGACATTAGGATGCCTCATGAAATTAATAAAATTATTTCATGAGTAATGAGAATATATTTTTTATGATTTTTTAATTGGACTTTGGCATTTTGGAGAGCTTTTGCTTTTCCATTGCACAGTGAGTGTTCACTCTCCCTGCTTGTGAACCAAATTTGAGGGAGTTGGATTCCTTTCCAAGTTGGTTATGGAGAGGAAATTAAGACCTATCATTGGAGATTAATGAAATATTTTTATTTTAAATTTGAATAACCATACATTTAAATTATCATCTATTCCCCTATTATCTCATTCCTTCTTCTCCATTCCCCCACACTTTCATGTTGATGACGCACTTGTTGGAGTGGTGCTTGCGGTTTACTTAGTCTATTTAGTGTAAATATATGAATTATTATGTATTTATATTTAATATATTGTTCATATCCTCTGTAATTCTAAATATCAGAAATACATGTAATGAAAGGCTTACATTCCCATGCTCTTGAATGACTAGTTTTCATGTATTTGGTTTCCATTTTGGAAAGAGTTATATATCATATTTGTATGAGGAATTTTCTATAATTTTGATGATTATTTGGAAGCCATAAATTATTTATAACTCTGTAATTTCATTACCATATTCTCTATAGCTCTAAATTCAAGAAACTCCGGTGTGAAAGGCCTGCATTCCCATACTCTTAAATAACTAGTTTTCATGGATTTGGCTTCAATCTTGAAGTAGTTTTATATCAGATTTGTATGAGGTATTTTATATGATTTTGATTACATTTTTACATCCATATATGATATGTTACTCTTTAATTTCATTTCCCTATTATCTGTGGGTCGAAATCCAAGAAATCCATATGTGAAACCCTTGCAATTCCATGCTACTAATTCAATAGTTTTCATGTATTTTACTGTCATACTGAATGAGTTGTATACAATAATTGTATGAAGGGATTTATATGTTTTATAATACCATTGGAGAATAAATTTTTATTTTTTATATGTTCTTTATATGTCACATCCTCATATGAACCTTTAACTCTACCTTTCATATTTCAAAATTGAGCTAATTATGCAATTCCCCCATAAGTAATTTCACTGAAAGTTATCAAATGAATGTGGAACTCTATAACCAGTTTGAAGAAATAATAACCATGTTTAATGAAATTAAATGAGGTATTATATCATTTCCCATACTCTCCTTATGAATTTTCAGGGTCGTACATGATCAGTTGGGAAGCCTAGTTGGCCTACACCCTAGGGGGGATTTCATCACAATTTCCTAGTGATTTTGGCCTTTTTGTCATCATCCCAAAAAAATGTTGTAGAGGTATAAGGTCATTAATAAAATTTTCAAAGAGTCCCTTTAGAGGTATTAATACTCACCATGTCATTTCCTTTTAAATTCAGGGCCATTTGGTGAAAGTTGGAACCCTCTAGAGTCATGACTAGTTAAGCTCGAATTTGCCCAATCTGTGCATTTCTCCAAAAATTTCAAGTAGGGACATTACAGTGGTATCAGAGCTTGTTATTGGAACATATTGAAGTTATGGATGATATTTATTAATTTAAGAAAACCATGAACTCATATTTTGATGATGCGACCAAGCATATTATGCAAGGGTCCGAATTGGTGGCTAACCAACTTAGGGGTAAGCTGGAAGCAGGGGGTAGTAGTAGTTCCCATCATGGAGAGACACATACAACCATTGTTTTTTAATAATTTTATGATTCGGTGTGTGTATTTAGGAAAAATAAGGAAAATTTGAACTCATTCTATGAGCAATCCACAAGTAACGAGGAGACCGAGGAGCCACCTAATTCTATGGGTGGTGAACTGAAAAAATAATTACATCATGAGAATCGAAATTCACTCCAAGCTGACTCTGAAAATTATGAGGAAACATCACATGAGAATGAATAAGAGTCCCTTAAAACTATATAATATCTTTTCTAGACACATTCTACTATGGACATGGACCAAAGGGCATCTACTGATGGATGCTTGAACTATGAAGGAGTACCTACTGATGGGTGATCACAACTCTATGTTGGTGACATAGATATAAGATTTGAAAGTGATATTGAAAGAAAAACTTCTCATGAGTAGTAATATGAAGACCTTGTGGAAGAGAACGAATAACCAAGATCAATTTTCCCATCACCACTTGAGTTTCAAGAAGTTGATTAAATCAAGAAGAAACAAGAAAAAGAGGTTCACTCGCATGAACCATCCTTCATTGAAGAGTATTTGAAGATAAGTGAAATGAATATCCATGAGGTTCTTATCATACTCCATGACACTAAAGCATTGGTATTGTTACGGAGAGAAATTCCTATGGCTTGGGGTACCACAACAGACAGCTTAACTCCGGAAATCAATCCTTTCCTATATGCAAGAGAAACCAAACAAATAACACTAAAGGATCTCGATTCGTACCTTATTCTGGATGGTTGATGTAGATCCCCGTTGAGCTTTTCAATTTCAGCTTGAATTGATAAATTGCTTCCTCAACATTCAATAAACAAGACAAGCATACTATATATAATTGTGTTAACTCTACTCTAGCATATATAATAAATAACATATAAGCATTTGAAATCATCCATGGATAAAATATTCATTCAAGCACACATTATTGGACAGGAAAAGATATTTCTATTAATATAAAATCATAGTTTACAATGAATACAACCTCTATCGGCACGTCTGCGAATCGGAGAAACCGAGTCCCCCACTTGGGCCTCCACCACTTCAATCCTCCATCTCTCGATAGCAAGCTCACAAGAAAAAGATAAGCTTGGGAAGAACAAAAAAGTGCTCCAAGGGAAAAATGGGATGTAGACTCAAGCACAAGTTTCGGAAACAATGGACTATAGTTCTCTTACTCTCAATTCCTCACGCCTTCAATGTGTCCAAAGGGTTCCTTATATAGCTCTTCAATGGGGTAATGAAAGGTCGAATATGAGTGATCTCAAGGCATATGGAAGGCCAGGAGATAAGTGAGTTAGATCCACATCAAGGAAAACTCCAAAAGAATTTGACCTTTTGCACACATCCCGATGTACGCGGTTTTAGGGGTCAAACCCATGTATATACGCGATAAAGGGATTAAAAGTCGCGTATGGAAACTTATACATGTTTTTAGGGATGATAAAGGAAACATCAAAGGAATAAAAATGGTCCCTGGGGTCTAAGGAGTTTGCATAGGGACAGGGAAGGCCATAAAAGTGTGATTCACCATGTGTGGTAAAATCAGCTATAACAGGTATCAAATTCTTGTTGGAAAGTTTCTTCCTTAGAGGAGCCATCCTGCGTTGAAGACATGTAGAAGATTCAAAGAGAAATGTGCAACATTGAAGGTAATTTCATGTCTTTTCTTTTTGATAGAAACAATTTGGTTGAGCTTAATGAATGGTTAAATGAATCCTACTTGTATAATAATGAGGATATTGATAAGCTCAAAACTCAAAATGAGAAACTTCTTAGGAGGTTGCAAGATACTTGTTATTAATCCTTATATGTTTCAGATTATCATATGGTAGGTTTCTTGGAGGATTCTTATGACATGAGGGATAATGAGAAACATAAAAAATTGTAGGTTCTCAATGTTTTTTAATATGGGATTGATGAGAGCCAATCACTTGTTGTGGTGGAAGAGGAGCTTGAGGTGCCTCTTGATAATGGTTACATGCTTTTGGAAGCAATGCATGATTCCACTACCTTGGAACCAACATATAAGGAAATTTTTTCATTTTTTAGGGAGGTGCATGTTCCTACCCCTATCGATCCTTCACATGATGAAATTTTTTCACTTTCTAATCCTTTGGGTGAGTTCACTACTACATTTCGATCCAAAATCCGATGGTTACTTCCAACAGCCCGTGGATTTTTTCTTTTAAACCTACCAAAAATCACATAGTTAATTTTTTTTTTAAATTGTGGTCACAAGCGTCGCTTAAGCGACGGCACATACCACTCTACATAAGCCTAAGATTAAGTGTTTCCCTTGCTGGAAAGAAAAACCATGTAATTCAATTATGTTAGCATGTGTATAGGTGAATACCCCTTCTATCCCACTACCTAAGATAGACTACATATCAATAGTTTCAACATATTTAATTGTACTCTTACTAACAACATATATGGAAGACTACAAAACCAGTGAATGTTGATCCTCTTCCAAAGTTATGTTCAAATGAAAAGGGAAATTAACTTGTCATTCCCCTTGTCGCATACTACAACTTACTGAAAAAATTATTATGTTTGGGTAAGGTCACTGCATTAGAACTAATGTATCTCCTTGGGGATGACCACTCACACGTGCACATATGTTTAAGCACGATATTGATATATTATGTGAATTTGTCTTCTATCAAGGTCCAGAATCATGGGGTCAATCCTTTTGTCATGTATATGGAGCCATGATTTGAGCATGGGTTAATGTATGATATTGGAGCCCCATGTACTATGGCATGACTTTTT
>LPNX010144266.1:90881-136226 GCA_001517045.1 Pseudotsuga menziesii | reverse complement strand
GACCAAATTAAGCATATTATGATATATTCGTATGTAACATGTATTTGCATATTGTTATTGGTGTAATGGCTTGTAATGGCTTATTGGTGTAGAGGCCCTTTTTTAAAGGCTCCGTTGAAAGATGAAAGACCGGGGGTTCGCTTCACTCCACAAAATGCCCTCCTCGACTCTAGCGCTCTGCCCTATGCACAGTTTGCTCAAATTAACCACAGTACTGGATTTCGAGCGAATTGCAATTTCCAGGATAGAATGTCTTTTGCTGATTTGGGTGTACCACTGCCTGTGAGAAATTTTTGTTCACCCGCTCATGAGTTTGTGGGCATTAAACCTCCAGATCTGATGGTGCAGGCAAGGAAGGCTATTTAAGTCGGGGACTTTGGAACTTAATTCTAAGGAAATTTGTTCAAGCCTTTCGGATCCGTTCACAACTTTAAGCTCGACTTATTCTCCGCGACTTGTTGATCTTCATTTTGCTGGATTTGGCCACAATTTCACCTTTAGACCCTCGACGATAGGGTTTGTACAAGGTAATTTTTTTTCAATACCGAGGTTTTACCAAGCTTTCAAAGCTGGAGAGGGTACGCAGAGACCAGCAAATTAGTAGGCTCAGTAATAAGCCGCAGTTACCAGCGGCGAAACTGGATGACTCATCTAGTTCGAGGTATTCTATGATGCGTGGTCCCATCGGAGGAGGAGGGCACCAACAGCAGGGATCTAATAATAATAATACTCATAACAGTAATAATAATAATAGTAATGTGCAGATGCATTCTTCCGGGAGATTTCATGGACCTGGCAATCGGTCCATGGGGCAGAGGATTTTAATTATGGGGAGTGCATCGCCTACCATAGGGCATAAATGGGACAGCAGTGGGTTCTCTATAATGGAAGGAAGTGGTGGAGGCCCTAATTTTCATCACGGAAGCCCTTGTCAAGCAGTAGCTTCTCCAGGTTATAAAATTTTTGAGCCCTATGCACATTTGTTAGGGTTTAATATAGGGAGCATGCATCTTTTAATTTATGTAGTTGTGTATTTTGAGTTGTTGCCGTGATTGAAATTTGTTGCCGCGTTGTTAAGATTTTAGTTTTTTATGGTTTTTTTTGGTCTAGTAAAATAAAGGTTTCTATTTATATATAATCAGCCTTCCATAACCAGGTACCCTATTTCAGAACTGAAAATACATTAGACTGAAGACCAAAACATAGGGCTTAGCACCGTATGTATCTGGTCATCGTACAATTAGAAATCTACAAGAACCCTTTTGACATGTTCAAAGAGTTTTCTACTATTTGGATGGGATTCAAACCTTCAACTATAATAGATAGAAAAATGAGGCTGACAACATATGAAATTAAAACTATTTAATGTGGTTATTTTGAGCTGCTGTGCAGCTACATGAAATTTCTCTCTTTTATGTTGAACACAATAATTTAACTAATCTTCAATTCTTAGCATACCCAGCAAATTTTATAACTGGGTGCCTTAATACTTTGAGGCTTGAGCCCTTCACCAGTGTACACATTTCCATTTCCAAGAAAAGCAGTGTCTGAAGTTTGAACATTATATATATCCCCAAGAAGAGCTTGGCAGCGCAACTTTCTCAATCTATAATGGGATCTGACTCTAGCAGTTTTGATATTTTATTATAACAGTTTTAGTGAATAAGGAATCCTGATCCTGTGGTTTCGAGAACTATCAGGCCATGGGTTTGATGTATAGATTCTTTGGTTGTTTCTGTACATATTAGTTATGAGGCTTGAATTTGAAGTGCAGTGTTATTTGGAAATTGGGTTGTCATAGGGTGGTGATGTACAACTTTGGCTCTGATGGAGTCATGTTGATTTGATAGACATCATTATGTAGTTCTGGAATCCAACTCCAAGGAGATTAACTATTATTGGCTGAGGCTTGTGGTCTTCCATCGTTATTATAAGAGATGATTTGTTGCATGCCTTTGAGATGACTTGGCTTCCACAATTTTTCAGGATCTCATTTATTACTGTTGTCATATGGTGCGCACCTGGTCTTTGTTATTTTTGGCATTTTTGCAAGAAAATCATATATTTATTTTTAATTTGACAGATTCGGCAGATGGTGGGAATTTCGCTAAACTATTTGTGGAATCTGTACCCAGAACAGTTACAAAGGATGATGTAAGTCTACCAACAAATATTATTTACGTGCCTAACAAGTTACTCAGATATTCTTTCTTTTGAAGCTTTTGCATTTTCCATTACTATTTTTTATGGATTAAAATACCTCATTCTTATTTGAATCTCTAGCATTTATGTTTTTCTGTACCCAGAACAGTTACAGAGGATCATGTAATTCTGATAACAAATATTATTTACAGTGCCTAACAAGTCTCTCAGATATTCTTTCTGTTGAAACTATTGACATTTGCCACCATTGCTAATTTTTCTGGATTAAAACACCTCATTTCTATTTGAATTTTCAATAATTATGTTTTTTCTGTTTTCAGTGCACAGTATTAATGCTCCCATGGGATGAATGAAACCATAGATTCAATCAATTCATACCCTACATTTTTGTGTATTATTATTGCATTTGTTTAGGAATTTGCATTGCTTGGAACTTCAAAATTGGCCTGATTACTAACAAAATTTGCATTGTTTCAAACTTCACTGAATAATTCTAACATTTTTTTGTCACATATGATCGATATTTTATTAACATGGAATGTCCTTGAAGTCGTTTGATTAATGTTGTACTACTGTAACTTGTCTGTTTGTTCAGTTATTCAGTGAAATAACACTGACCTTTTAGTTATTCAGTGAAATAACACATGACCTATTCTTGTCAGATACGACCTCTGTTTGATGAACATGGAAATGTCCTTGAAGTTGCTTTGATCAAGGATAAACAAACAGGCCAACAACAAGGTGTGCACCTGGTCTTTGTTACATAAATATGCTCTAGTTTTGTTTTTGGCTCTTGTGAGATTTCATGTGGTTATTGTTCTGTGTACAAAATCTCAACTGCCATTGGTCCTGTTTGTATATTTGTTTCATTATTTAAATTGCAATCTTTCAGTAAATATGATTAATTTACTTCAAAATCATTATCTCTCTGTAATTAATTTTTGAAGTTTTCTAAATGTTTGGAACTCATCTTTGCAAAGATTAAATGAGGATTAAAATGATAATGTAATTGGTAGAATTGCCATATTTTCTCTATAGAACTGATAAATTTATGTTTGGATAAGCCACATACGTTTAGAAGATTTAGGAGTGTGGTAAGGTTGTACATCCTGTACAATATATAGGAGGTTGTCACTATTGGCGATTGTAGGTGTCAATGGAGGAGGATTGACACATAAATTTGGAAGGCAGAACTGTTTTTGGTGTGCTCTCTACACACCTGCAATCATGTGGAGCTCCTCTTTAAAGAGGGAATCAGCTTGAACATTAAGTTCTCTGTAAGTATTTGTCTACATTATTGGTGCCTGTTCCCAGATTTGCCTTAGCTATGTAGTATTGAGAATCTGAAAGGTAAAGCACATATCCAAGCCACAAACCTGTCCAGGACCTTGATAGTCTTTGCCAAAAAAACTTCAAGGATGTCTTATCAATTAGAGGTTCACCCATAATCCTTTGTCTTTTAACACAGGCAGTGGTCTGTAAGGTTGTAAGCAAAACCATCACCTGGGCAGTGTAAAATTGAGGAATTTGTCCCAGGGTCATACTCGCAATCCTTACAAGTACAGGTCATAGTTCTAACTAGGGTAACTAGTTTTTCAAGCAAAACTAGTTACAACAAAGGCAATTACGGTTTTGAAGAAGAAAAGCACATGCTTGTGAGACAACAAAGTTAAAATGAACATGACTACTTCCTCAGGTATTTCTCGAAATATCTATTATAACCACAATAATGAAATGCCACAGTCATTCTTTATCAATTGAATCTAGTTTGAGTAAAGTCTGGTGGCTTTATCAAAAGGTACTAGCTTTGCATTCTGTGGCTGTCATCAGAAAAACAAAAACCTAAAAATAGCTGATCTTAATTCAGCAACAACTTCACTTCTTGGACTTTGATTTGGGTGGTTTTTTTAGAAATTGGGTGTCTCGGATAGAGGAACTCAAATATGTACTTGGTTCCTTCAGAATTTTCCCAGAAAGTGATATGAATACTACCATTTTTTTTACATATAAAAATCTGCCAAAAAAAAGACTTCCAATTTTTTGGCTAAAGAAAGTGCTTTTTATATAGCTTGTAGTGATAACCTAGAAATTGAATCACAAAGATATATAATCTTTGTACTTCAGAAATAGCCAAAATACATTCACTAAAAGAATAACACCAATGGCCAAAATACATTCTCTATAAGAATGGCACCAGGATAGAGAGAAAGACCTTTAAGTTTAAGGTTATATCATCAAATACCTCTTAGGGAATCACTCAACAAGTCATGCTTGATGCAAAATTATTCATCCAACATATGATCTTAGTCTTGGTTGGAGAAAGACAAAGCTTTTGGATCTTAGTCTAGAACCTTTGCACATATGTATTCTCATTTTGTGAACATTTGTTCCTTTTAAACGTATCCTTGTATCAGGCCTTTGGGAGATGAGTCTCAGATGGTCTTAGTGATTTGTGTAAGCTCAAAAATGCTATTGGCTACGCACTTCTGATACAGAGTAGTACAATATTTTGAATTTTCCAAACCCAGGTTCACTTAAAGCAATTTTTGCAGCTCTGCCTCTACTCTATCCAAAATGTGTCCTCTCTTGAAACTGGGATCTTTCTCAGAGACACTTTCCACAGACCTGCCTGGAGCAATGATAAAATTAAAGACAGCCATGCACTATGCCTTAAGAATAACCAACCCCTTTCCTTCACACTATGCTCTTTGTATAATGTTTGAAGCTGAGAGAGTATATCTAGAATGATATTTGCCAGCTGTGATAGCTCCCCTGTATGGCCAAAATGAACATTATGGCACAGAATTCCGCTAAAACTTATGAAGTATTCAATTTCAAGCAACTTGTCTCTGCCCAATTCAGGACTCCATGGAAAAGCACCAGCTTCCTTAACATCAATATCTAATAGAGTGATCCAGCCAAGTACAAAACAATATCTTTCAATTATAAGCTCATGCACTTGGGAAGCTTCCCTATTCTGCCACACTTCCAAAATGTGACAAACAACAGAATAGAGATCAAACCAATTTAAACCCATATCTTGAAGAACTTTGTGTTCTACAATACCCCAGTTATGAACCCCACTAACGTCAATCTGTTGTTGAAAGAGATCAACCATTCCATGCTCTTCTGTGACTCCCTCATTCACATTTATAACACTTTGTACCACATGATATACCCATGATTCTAAATAGCATGTTCCTATTTTTAAATCTTCTCTCCAACAAACCAAAGCCCAAGTTCAGTTTTTAAAGCAGCAGTAAGGATATGATAGCTGGTCTGGTTAAAGAGAACCCAAAAAGTATGGAGAACCCCAAAAGTCTTTGCCAATCCAGACTCTGGCTTTAGCGTGCATGCACTTGGGTTGATGTGATAGCATACTCCCATTCAGGTCATAGGATAACTGAATTGTGATAGCATTTTACTCAGACCATAGTGTGATTGGATTTTCATAAAAATTATACCAAAAAAAAATATGGGAAATATTCATACAGACATCAAGATACCTTCTTGTCAATCAGAGAACTGAACAATAGTAATCTAAAAAACACTAGTCATTTCAAGCTTCTTTATATTAGCTATCTCCTTTGCAGGGTTTAAACCCTTAGGGCAAGCCCGAGTGCAGTTCATAATAGTATGGCAACGGCATAATTTGAACTCGTCAGTTACTGCATCTAGCCTCTCCTCTGTATATTCATCACGACTGTCACTTATCCACCTGCGATTAAAAACAAAATTTACATAATGTCTTATTATTCATCCTATCATCTCCAAACCAGCAGCAAATCTAGAAAAAAAACAATCAACATGCAATATTTGACCGCTGCACTGCTTATGTTCACAGAAAAAAACGTTAGAAGAATGCAATAGACATTTAATTTATATCATTTTAAATTGTTCTATCACTCCACTCCCTTGTCTCCACACTTTAAAGTTTCCTGTTGGAAACTTCAACCATGTAGAATGCATATGAATTCATGTTTATATAAAGCTATACTTATGCACATGCATCAGGCACACTTTCTGCATTTGACATTAAGCTACAAAAAAGCTGAGGGAAAACTTCAACGGACAAACTTCATCATTCACTTTTGACATGGATAACAATAAATCATGTCTCTTGTTCATACCATGTTGCACTTCCTTAACACATACATGGAGGGATTGTAATTTGTTCTAACCATGAAATTACTTCATAAAGTAAGAATTATACTCTTGAAATCAAATGTAAAGTTAAAAGCTTGAACCCTTTACAATGTTTTAATGAATCTAAGCTAAGACCTTTGTTCTTATTTCTCTACAAACTTCCAACATTCAGCAATCTCTCTTCCAAGATATAATTTTGGGTGGTTGTTGCCATGTAGTGTCATTTATTAATGTTTTAATGAATCTAAGCTAAGACCTTTGTTCTCATTTCTCTACAAACTTCCAAAATTCAGCAATCTCTCTTCCAACATATAGTTTTGGGTGGTTGTTGCCATGTAGTGTCATTTATTATGTGATGTATTTTTAAGTTCTCTCTAGTAGTACAAACTTTAGCCTGTGCTTTCTTTCCTCTAAAATGGCAATAAGGTGAAACCTTTTGTAAGCCAAATTATATCTTTATAAGATGCTTTAGCTCACATACTTCCATCATCATTGTTTCACAATTGGGTTAGATGCATTTGCTGAGTTATCTGCTCTCTTGCCTATTTTGATTGTTTGATCCTAATATATTTACAAAGTGGCTTTCTGTTTTGCATCATATGCTTTCACTTGGTTGCTTTTGGTGAGTTTGATTTGATATTTTCTCATTAGATTTCAAAGATTTCACTTCCACTTTATTACTTATCACTATGATCTCAAATCACAAGTGGCTTGGGCCAGTTGTATTTGTAGTATCGGGTATCATCTTCAATGATGGAGATGACTTCAACCAATTGATACAAGAACTTTTGCCCATTTTTGGCAATAGTGTCTTGCGTCTGTTGCACTACCCACAACGTTTTCTGTATACATGTAGATTGTTATTATTGGTTAACCCATATTGATGGCTGATTGCTGTTCCATGAGTATTCATGGTTGGTGAATACTATGACAGTGGGCTATGTATAATAGAACATTGTGTTAGCTGGTTGAGTGTATCTTAGTTTCCAATTGATTGTTGAGCATATGACATAGTGATCGAGAAGCTTACAGTGATTGATTTGTTTGGAGCTGCTATCATTAGGATGTACTCTAATTTGTTCATTTTGGTATTGAAATCTGTGTTGATGTCTTGTATTTGATAATTTTCCATTGGAAACTTTTCTTCAGGTTTTCTTATCACTATCTTTTTATGAAGACCTCAGCAAACATAATGACTTAAAATCAGATGGTAAGAATTGATATAGACAGAAACACAAAAATAATGACCTCAAGCAAAGTGGTCCTGAAAATAGCAAGAACAAAGTGTTAGTTTTTGTACCTAGGCAGATGTTCCCTAGGTGACTTTATTTTGCCTAAGTCACTTTAAGAGGGAAAAAGGTGACCCTCACATTAAATGTCACTTAATGAGACTTTATAAACATAAAGTCACTTTTTGATAAATTTAAGTGAGTGAGTAATTTTATTTATGTGAATTAAATAAAAGGGATTTTTACTCTCATTGATTCTCATCCGTTGGATTAGATCTCTTTTCCACCGTCGGATTAGAAACTCACTTAGGGTTACTCAAAAAGACTGAGGGAGGAAAAAGGGCACTTCACTTTTCATTTTTCAGGTGAAGAAAGAAGAGCTGAGAGAGAAGGATTTTCAAGCTAGGGTTTTGGCACATTTTCCAAGGAAAATTTATGCACAGAAATCGAGGAGTACTGGGCATTAACTCAGGCACAGAAATCGAGAAGATAGTATGGAACTTTTAATGCTGTACGACTGCATTTTGCTTGCACAGAAATCGAGGAATAGTATGGCCCATTAAATGCTGTACGATTTGCATTAATTTTCCAGCACAAAAATTGAGGAGTTTTGAGTATGTACGACCTGCATTAATTGCTGTACGGACAGCATTAAATTTACACAGAGTTCGAGGGTACGGACAGCACAGAAATTGAGGGTACGTCCCTACATTAAATGCTGTACGATTTTTGCACAGAAATCAAGGTCATTTTGTGAGTGTACGGCCTGCATTTATTGCTGTACGGTTGGCTCATAAATCGAGGAGCTGTTCATGCACAGAAATCAAGAAAGTCTGCTGCTGGTCAAAAATATGGGTTGAGATAAGTTGGAATTTTTTACTGTAAATTTAATGTCTGATTTTTGCTGAAGGAAATAATATAAACTCTCTCCTCTCTCTGACTGGTTTTCCCCGTGGGGGTTTTTCCAGGGCTTATTTGGCCAAAAATCTCTGAGTCAAATTTATGGTGTGACTGTGTATTTGTTTTCAGCCTGTTAGTATTTTACTGTGTGTTTAAAATTGTTCAGTAAATTTTTTAAGTAGCTTTCAGCCTATGCAAAACCGGCTGAAGTGAAAAACACTAAATGTTCATTTAAACCAGCAAGCAGTAAAACTCAGTTTTCTACACAAAGTGAAGAAGCACCAGTTGGCTGCAAAGTTGAGAGAAGAGGTTTGATTATGGACTCAATTCTGTGTTGGATTTTATAGATCTACTTTACAATTGTAACTTTTATAACTCTGTAGAAGTGTGAATTTTATTAGTTTCATATGTTCATCCTTTGCTATATGTTTTATCTCATAGGTTGAGGAAGATTTTAAAGCAGCATATTCTTCTCCAGATTCTTAGAAAGAATACATCAGAATACATCAGATTGTTAGAAGATGTATCATCTAGTCATAGTTGCTACCCTTGGATCTGTGTTATCAGATCCACCACCCCAGTCTCTAGGATCCGCGGAGTTAATGAAAAATATGTACAGACATGAAGCCGGAAATGAAGGGACAAATCCTCTCAAAAAATTCTAATTAAAGCCTAAATCTAAAACTAGATTATTACAGGTGAAAAAATACATTAAAGAGTGCAGTGAAAATTGATGATATTCACAAATATTAATAATAAAATTCCCTTCTAGAGTCTGCCAAGCAAGTTGCTCCACTAGAATATTTCTTTTTCTTGAGGTATGTGCCATTCCAGGCGTTTCTCTATTGATTTCCCTCTTGAATTTGGGCTTATGCCTCATAAAACAGTTAAAACATAAAAAATTGTCTTCTAGAGTCTTCATAAGTATGTTGCTTCACCAATTATGGTTTCAAGGCTACTATAATTATGCTTATATCAGTGGGTGTGCTATCTGTGAGTTATAGTGAGCTGCAGCCTCAATAAAATACCAAGACAGTGATAGGGTTGGGGCCATTGACTGTGAATGCAAATCCCTGAAGCTGCTCTCTAAAGTATTCCACCATGTCATTTCTCTGCAACATGTGATAGATAACTCATTAGACTTCTTTCACGACATGGAAATATCTTGCATAGATATCAACTGTGGAGTACTTACCTCAGGCTCTCCATGTACAAGGACATCAAGATCAATCTCTTCTTGCAACTTGATCACTTTGGCAATTTCTTCTTGGATGGTTTTGATGTATTCTTTCTCTGAAATCCTATAGTGGCTAGTAGTGGCTTCGCCTAACTGGAATAAACTGAGACAACGTGAGGTAAGGACTATCAAATGGTTAGCCATCCTCTATGACATTATATTCACCAGGTCCTAGTGAAGAATCATTGTAGACATTGTGGAGAAATCAGGCTTGTACTCCCTCTGCTGGATCCTTTCTAACCTGTTTCCCAAGTTTCTGAATTTATGAAGTATTCAATTTCAAGCAACTTGTCTCTGCCCAATTCAGAACTCCCTATCCCGAGGAGCTAATTCATCCTCCCGAAGATTGTAATGTAAATACTACATTGTCCTTCACAATTCAGGTGAGAGTTGCTAGATTGTTCAGGCATGGATATTCATGCACCAACAATTGCTATTTAGCCCTGGTGATTCAGTAATTTTGCAGAACTACAATTTGTATTTTGTACTTCCTCTATTGTAAATAATACTATTCAAAGAATCGTTACAGTTTACTACCTATTTACAGTTTATCTTCATGACGGAAAGCTTATCTATTGGCAGATATGTCGTGTAGAAGATATTGTTGTGGATGGCCTGGTTAAAGGCAGTGTTATTCATTTTCACCTGGCAAGAACAGTGACCATAAATCCTGGTGGTTTGGTAACTTCATCAGAATTAGGTGAGTTTTGTGTTCTTATATTATTTCCAATGGATAGCTTTTGTGTAGAGTTGATCCCATTAAGTTTATGTCAAGTTGAAAATTTAAATTGTATATACTAGAAAGGCAGGGCAATGCTTAATGTCACATCTTTGTTGCTAAATTAGTAATGTACTATTAGTATAAAGCCAATTTCGAGATATTTTTTTTTTTTAAAATAGTCACTGCCGTCGCTTAAGCGACGGTTATAACTGTCGCTTATTCGACGCTTATTTCTTCTTACCGTCGCTTAAGCGACGGTTATAACTGTCGCTGCTTCGACGCTTACTTCTTACTTCTGTCGGTTAAGCGACGCCTACATCTGTCGGTTAAGCGATGCCAATGTCTAGGAGGTGTCGGTTAAGTGACGCCTGTAGGTGTAAATGTTGTCAAAAAGTTTTGTGACCGTCCCTTAATAAGTGTCGGATAACCGACGATGTACATTCAACCGACGGTTACTTAAGTGTCGCTTAACTGACGGTTACTTAGGTGTCGGATAACCGATGACAAGTTTTCGACGCTTATAAAAAAACCAAAGTGTCGTACATGCGACAGGGAAGTGTCGAAAATCTGATATGACGGCTGTCGGATTTTTGGTCGAAATGTAGTAGTGGTTGGCTCTTCATCCTACATACTACACTTCCATATTTTGCAGCATTCATCCTAATAAAGTATGGGTAAAAGGTTTATTTTTTATGTTTCCACATGAGGAGTATGGGATTCCTATCTCTCCTTTTGATGATGACATTGTTGGAATATTGGACAATACTAAGAGGGGAGGGTGAATCAGTATCAATAAATTTTAACAATTAAACCAGTTTTAATTTATTCATTAACACACATGATCAACAAGAAAACAAAAAACACAAATTTATCTTGGAATCCCAATTGGGTAAACCACCAATACTTCCTATTACTGCAAAATTATATTTACAAATAGTTTATGCCTCCTTCTACAGACAAGGATGGTATTACACCCTAGTTACCAGCAACTAATGGAAGGCGGATACAAACCCCTAGTTTTATCAGCTTGCTACTAAAAGGATACTACTACACCTTATTTACCAGCTGCTACTTAAAGGAGGTTACTAACCCTTGGTTTTATCATCTACTACTAAAAGGATTCTATGCCACCCTTTTTTACTAGCTACTACTAGAAGGAGGCTGTGACCCCCTGCATGCTTCTTTCTTTCCCTAGAGCCACCCCACCACCCTAGTATGTTTTTATTTGACTTCAAGATATTGTTTCTCTTCACTTTTTGTCACAAATACTTATACACATTTTTGGTCTTTGCCACTTATTAGATGCTATTGCGATCTGGACCACATAGATGATTTCTCTCACTCATCACTTTGTCTATAAATACCTTCTAACACGTTTTCGACGAATGCATCTTCTGACAGTCACACCTTTTCATTCTTAGATCATGCCTCTTCATGAAAACACTGTTCTTCATATTATTAATTCTTTAACTCTATTTAGGTTTATGAGTCATGCATTTCCAGAACAAAATCTTACTAGAATTGCCTCTCCGCAATGATAATTCTTCACCATAAATTCTTCTAAATTTACCTTTTTTTGTAATAGATCATTTCTGAAACCATACTGAGTTGTTGAGCCATTGCGGACTATTTCCTGTCCATCGATCTAACACGCAGATTTCCCTCCATAATCATATTTCCACAATTTCCTTAGATTTTTGCAATTGTCTTTTCCGCAACAACCTTTCTGCACCGTTGATTATTTCCAAACTCTTCCCTCACCATTGATTTGAGTTCAGATGCGGATTGCGAATTACAAATTTGTGTTTTGACTTTTCTCAAAATTCCTTCTGCAATTTGCTTTCTGCAACTACCTTTCCGCAAGGTACTTTCTACACCGTTTATTTCTTACGGACTCTTTTCCGTCCATTGATCTTTAGATCAGATGCGAATTGTATATTGCAGGTTTTCCAAATTTCTTAAAAGTGCTTCCACACTTTTATTTCCGTAATATTTCTTCAGTGACACCAATCTTATGCATACTCTTTCTTGATCTTCGATCTTTAGATCAGATGTGGATTGTATATTGCGGGTTTTCCAAATTTCTTGAAAACACTTCTGTAATTTCCCTTCCGCAATCTTTCTTCTGCACCATCGATCTCTTGTGGACTCTTTCCTAGTTGTTGATCTTGCATATTGTGGATTATAGATATCGGGTTCATAAAGTCTCAACTATTACTTCTGCAATTCACTTTCCACAATTTTTCTTCTGCGCCGTCGATCTTTTGCGGACTCTTTTCTGATCGTCGATCTTGCGGATTGCGGAACCACACTTTCCCATTTTGGACCTCCGCAACTTTGTTTCCACATTTATTCTAGACCATCAATTTCCTTGTGGGTTCACTCTTGACCATTGATCTACAATCAAATGCGGATTGCGTATCATCCTTTTTTCGAACTGATCTTATGTAATATCCTCGTGCAAATATATTTCCACAACTATTATGGGTTGTTGACTTCTTTGCATATTCAATCCTATCCATTGATCTATGATCAAATGCATATTATTGAATGTTCATTTTTCTTATGTGAAAATCATTTACCACCGTCGATCTTCTCAAAATCAGCTTCTGCAATTTCTCTCAACTTATGATCTGGACCGTCCAATTTTTCACTTCACTCTAGCGTCCAGGAATGCTATTTTCCATACATATATATTTTGTGGATATTAGTATAGACCATTGATCTCTGTCTTCTGCATGATCTGGGCTATCCAAATATTCATTGGCGCTTCCACTGCTTAATTTGTGGATCTGTCCAAATATTCTTGGCGCTTCGAACTGTTATCTACCACTGCTCACTTTGTGTATCTTTCCCCTATTATCGACCTTGTCATTGATGTTCTATTCGATTTTGTAATTCCTTTTTCTTTCACTAAGTTCACCCTGTCATCATGTTTACTGGTTATTCCTTTGTCATTGCTGAACTCCTTTCACATCAATTGACAATCCACGTAATGGATCCTTTGTCTTTTACTGAGTTCATCCTATTATTATGTCTATTTTTTATCCCATTGTCATTCCTGAACTCCTTTAACATCAATGACAAATATATTCTCAAAAATCTCCCTCTTTGGCATTCATAGAAACATCTAAACATTCTACCCCTTTGATAATAATGACAAAGGATAACCTAAGTGAAATTCATAGACTCCCCCTATCAATGTGCTTCCTTCTACTCCATTATTGAGTCTCTCTCAGTTTACTTCAAGCCAATTCTATGTACCTTTTCTCTATGTTAACCATGCACTATTCTTATCATTTAATCCTGATCATATCTTGTCTTTGAGGAAGATAGCTTTCAACATACTTCAACATTATATACCAATTAAATTTTTTCTTTGATACCAATTGGAATTTTCTGATCTTAACACCTCCTGAGTATATGATCCCTCCTGATGTTATTTTCAGGGTTCTCTTTATATAATGAGAGATCTTATAAAAGTATTCCAAAATCATCACTATATCCTTCTTCCTCACCTTCATCTTTATCGGTGTATTCTTTTACATATCCATCTTTATTTTCATCATAATGGATGCCATTTTTATCTATGGCACTATTATGCTCATCATCATCTTTGGATACCTCACTGATGTTTGAATTTTTTGTTTCTTTTGAGTCTTTGTACTCTGACTTTTTCCTCTACATCTTCCCATAATGTATCATGCTTACTTGCCCTTTATCATGTATCGTGTTTGTGTCTTGTTTCCTTCTCAAACTTTGATTGTTTCCCTTGTTTCTACAATCAGCAGCCTTGTGACCAAACTTATGATAGCAATAGAAATAACCATAGAAATTTCCTTTATATATAAGAAATATTTGATCTTCCTTCTTCACAAATTCCATCTTCTTCCACTATTTCTAAGCCTCTACTGAAACGCTCTTTCTTAGCTTATATTCTCTAGCCATATGTCAAAATTTATTACATTTGTAACAGTCTATGTAATATATTTGAAAAGTTCCAAAATGGTTATGATTTCTTTCTTTTGGTTTGTTACTAGATGCATCCTTCTTGTAATCATGAACCCCTCCATAAGCTCCGCATTTGAGGGATTTATGACTAAAATTATTACAAGAGAAACAATGACCAAAAAAGATCTATTGATATCTATTTTTCATTGGTCTCTTAGACACCTCATTAGTTCTGACTACGGTCATGAAAGGATGGAACATATTTCCTTCTTTCTTCCTTTTTAATGGGACTCTTTACTGTATCTACATAGCTTCTTTTATTTCCACCTTGTTTTGTGAAAGAGGAATATTTTGGGTTCTTTATTTTTTCATATCCTTGGCAATATTTATCACTTGAAGGTCTTTGGATACTTAATATATGATCTAAGATACTTGATTTGTTCTCAAACTTTGATTTTATAGATTCTTCATCAACCCCTTTTCTAAGTTGAATAATCTCTTTTTCAAGTTTTTCATAATCTTGGATTGTCTTCTTAAGCAGGACTACTAGGTCCTCTTCAAACTTCTTGGCCTCTTGAAGCTAGTTCTTCAAGTCAATAATAAAATGATTTGTCTCTTCTTAGCACTATGAAAATTTCTCTTTCAAAACTTCGTTGCTTCTTCTACATTTTTCAATTTAATCAACAAAAACTATGTATTGAGATTCTAGGTCCACTTATCCTTCCTTCTCTGATTCCTCATCTAAAATTACTTTTCCAATAAAAAGGATTTATGCATCTACATTTTCATCGTTACTATCTTCTTTGGAATAGAAATTTTTCTTTTTTTTTCTTAAACTTGTTCTTATCCATGGTCTTACACTTATGACAACAAGGTTCTTCATGATCACTATCCTCTTGTTTTGGGTAATGACACTTATTGGTAAAATGTCCAATTCTTCCACAATTAAAACATATCAAGGGTATCTTTCCTTTGTATTTCCCAGTACCTTTCTCAATTTTCCTGATGAAAAGGGATTATTCATTATCTAGGTTCTCTAATTGGTTCTTGGATAGGGCTTTAAATGCTCCCTCTTTTCTTGAAGGTTCATTATGTCCCGTCCTCATCTCATATGCAGTGAAGATCCCATGTAGTTCATCTACTGTCATGGCATCAAGGTCATCTTATTCTTCTATAGTAAACACTTTTGATTCATACTTCATTGGCAATGTTCTTAGTACATTGTTAACCACTTTTCTTTATTTTAATTTTCCTCCAAGATCTCTAATAGCATTGACAACCTCATCTATTCTTGGAAGGTATTCTCCAATATGTTCTTCTTCTTTCATTTTAAGGATTTCAAACTATCCTTTATATGTCTAAATCTTGGATTCTTTGACTTTATATGCCCCTTCATAGGTAATCTTTAACTTATACCAAGCTTGTTTGGCAGTCTTGCATCACGTAAATTTTGTAAATATAGAGTTTGTCAATCCACCCAAGATGGCATTCAGGGCTTTTACATTACCCTCATATTGGTCTAGTTGCAAATTGTTTGTAGGTAGGTTGTCTCCTATTTTATACTCCTTTTCAGTTGCTACCCAAACCTTACATCCAAGGGACATTATATGGCACTTCATTCTCACACTCCAGTAAGCATAATTTTCTCCTGTGAATAATGGAGGTTTTTGGTGGCTAACCCTTCTTATTGATCCACAGTGGTTTTTAAGTAGGATCTTCCTTCTAGTGGTTAAACTATGGTGAAGGAACCTGCTCTGATACCAATTGTTGGAATATTGGACGATACTAAGAGGGGGGTGAGTGAATCAGTATTGATAAATTTTAACAATAAAACCACTTTTAATTTATTCATTAACACACATGATCAACAAGAACACAAAAGACAAAAATTTATCATGGAATCCCAATTGGGTAAACCACCAATACTTACTATTACTGCAAAATTATATTTACAAATAGTTTCTTCCTGCTTCTATAGGAAAGGATGGTATTATACCCTATTTACCAGCAACTACAGAAAGGAGGCTACAACCCCCTAGTTTTATCAGCTTGCTACTGAAAGGATGATACTACACCATATTTACCAGTTGCTACTGGAAGGAGGTTATGACCCCCTATTTTTATCAGCTACTACTAAAAGTATGTTACGACACCTTGTTTTACCAATTGCTATCTGAAGAAGGATACGGCCCCCTGCAAGACTATTTCCTACACTAGTGCCACCCTACCACCCTAGTATTTTTTTATTTGACTTCCAGATCTTGTTTTTCTAAACTTTTTGTCACAGATACTTCTACACATTTTTTGTCTCTTCCACTTCTTAGTTGCTGCAACGATTTGGACTGCAGAGACGATTTCTCTCACTCATCACTCTATCTATAAATACCTTCTAACACATTTTATACAAATTCATCTTCTCATAGTTGTGCCTTTTCATTCTTAGATCGTTCCTCTTCATGAAAACACTATTCTTCATCTTATTAATTCTTTCACTCTATTTAGGTTTATCAGTCATACCTTTCTGTAACAAAATATTACCAGAATTGCCTCTCCGCAATTATAATTGTTCAATAGAAATTATTCCAAATTTTCCTTTTTCCATAATAGATCCTTTCCGCAACCATCCTGAGGCATTGATCCATTGCAGAATATTTCTTGTCCATCGATCTAACACACATATTTCCCTCTACAATCATCTTTGCGCAATTTCCTTAGCTTTCTCCAATTGTCTTTTTCACAACAACCTTTATGGACCGTTGATTCTTTCTGCACTCTTCCCTAACTGTTGATTTGCGATCAGATGCATATCGCGGATTGCAGATTTGCATTTTGAGTTTTCTGAAAATTCCCTTCCACAATTTCCTTTCTGCAACAACCTTTCCACAAGATACTTTCTACATCGTTTATTTCTTGTGTACTCTTTCATGTTCGTTGATCTTTAGATCAGATGCAGATTGGGGATTGCAGGTTTTCCAAATTTCTTAAAAGTGCTTCTGCAAGATTTCTTCCACACCATCGATCTTATGCAGACTCTTTCCTGGTCGTTGATATTTAGATCAGATGCAGATTGTGGATTGTGGGTTTTCCAACTTTCTTGAAACCACTTTCGCAATATTTCTTTCGCACCGTCAATATTTTTCGGAATCTTTCCTAGCCATCGATCTTGTGGATTGTAGTTTCATAAATTCTCAACAGTTACTTCTTCAATTCACTTTCCGTAATTTTTCTTCTGCACCATCGATATTTTGTGAACTCTTTTCCGGTCGTCGAGCTAGCGGATTGTGGAACCACACTTTCCCATTTTGGACCTCCGCAACTTTGTTTCCACATTTATTTTAGACTGTCGATCATTGATCACTCTCAATCATTGATCTATGATCAAATGTGGATTGTGGATTATGGATAATCCTTTTTTCGAAATGATCTTACGAAATATCCTCTCGCAAATCTATTTCCACAACTATTTTGGTTCGTTGATTTATTTGCAGATTCAGTCATAGCCATTGATCTATGATCAAATTTGGATTTTTGAATATTCATTTTTCTTATGCGGAAATCATTTACCACCATTGATCTTCTCAAAATCCTCTTTAGCAATTTCTCTCGACTGATCTGGACTGTCTAATTTTTTACTTCACTCTAGCGTTCGGGAATGTTATTTTCCACGCATATCTACTTTGTGGATCTTATTATAGACCATTGATCTTTGTCTCTCGAATGATATGGGTCATCCAAATCTTCTTTGGCGCTTCCACTACTTTATTTTTGGATCCGTCCAAATATTCTTGGCACTTCGGATTGTTATCCACTACAGCTCGATTTGTGGATATTTCCCTTGTCACTAATTTTCTATTCGATTTTGTAATTCCTCTGTATTTAACTAAGTTCACACTATCATCATGTTTACCGATTATTCCTCCAAACATTTTAAGTAGGGACATTACATTTTTTATGGTCGACTATCCTTTTAAATAATTTTGGAAATGGTTAATTCATATTTAGAGAAATTCACTTGTTTATTATGTAGATCCTTTGATCATTTGTTAATTGGACTTTGGAATTTTGGAGAGCCTTTGCTTGTCCATTGCATGGTGAGGGATCACTCTCCCTTCTTGTGATTCAATTTCAAGGGAGTTGGATTCCTTTCCAAGTTTGTTTATGGAGAGGAAATTTAGACCTCTCATTGGAGATTAATTAAGTATTTTTAGTTGTAGGTTGAAGGACCTGTTATTTTTTTGCAATTTAATTAAACATGATCTAGGATCTTATCTGAGAGAACAAAATGCACAACAAATCAAACTCAAGAGACAAGAGACACAAATAATTTCACCGGGAAAACCATAAAGGAGAAAACCACCCAAATTCCTCATATATAGAATGAGAAATAATACAAAACCCCAAAACAAAGAGATGGTCTTCAGCAGCTTCCTTCTCCTCCATTTGTGTGAACTTCTCTCTCTCTCTCTCTCTTATGCGAATGAGTGAGTGAGTGAATTAATAATAAAAAAAGGTGCTCCTATCTATTTATACTTTACTTCCACTTGCCATTTACCCTAACTGGGACAAATTCTCCTAGGAGATTCTAATAACCCACTACAACTTAACTATGGTCCGACTATACTAGAGAGTCTAATAACCCTATCAAATACAATAATGGCATTCCCGATCAGAGGAATGAAACCTCTCCATCAAAAGTACAATGACATTTTAATATAATATAAAATATACAAGTGAATACATCTCGAAGTTACAAATACATCAACAGTACCATATAGTCAAATTCTCATATATTCCCCTATTCTCGCATTCCCTCTTCTCCATTTACCCACACTCTCATGTTGAGGGCGCACTTGTTGGAGTGGTGCTTGCGCTTTGCTGAGTATATTTGGTGCCCAAGATACGAATTATGATGTATGTCTCTGTAATATCATGTTAATATCCTCTGTAAGTTGAAATACCAAAAATATATGTATGAAAGGATTGCATTCCCATGCTCTTGAATGACTGGTTTTCATGTATTTGGCTTCCATTTTGGAAAGAATTGTATATCATATTTGTATGAGGACTTTTCTATAATTTTGATGATGATTGGGAAGCCATAAATGAGGAATTTTATATAATTTTGATGATTATAGGGAATCCATAAGCGATTTATAACTCTCTAATTTCATGACCAAATTATCTATAGCTCTAAATTCAAGAAACTCCAGTGTGAAAGGCCCGCATTCCCATTTTCTTGAATAACTAGTTTCCATGGATTTGTCTTCAATATTGAAGTAGTTTTATATCAGATTTGTATGAGGGATGTTCTCTGACATTGATGATGTTGTGACAGAAATATATGAGGTGTTACTATGTAATTTCATGTCCCTATTCTCAGTGGTTCGAAATCCAAGAAATCCATATGTGAAACTCTTGCAATTCCATGCTACTAATTCACTAGTTTTCATGTATTTGACTCCCATATTGAATGAGTTGTATACAAGACTTGTATTACGGGATTTATCTAGTTTTTAATACTTTTGGGAAATAAATTTATATTTTTTATATCGTCTCTATATGTCACATCCTGATCTGAACCTTTAACTTTACCTTTCATATGTCAAAATTGAGCTAATTATGCAATTTCCCCATAAGCAATCTAACTAAAAGTTATCAAGTGAATACATAACTCTATAAAAAGTTTCAATAACTAATAACAATGTGTAATGAAATTACATGAGGTATTATATTGGTCCCCATACTTTTCTTACAAATTTCGAAGGGTCATACATGAGTTTGGAAGCCCAGTTAGCCTACACCCTAGCAGGGATTTCATCACAATTTCCTAGTAATTTTGACCTTTTTGTCATCATCCCAAAACAAAGTTGCAGATGTATAAAGTCAGTCCTAAATTGTTCAAATATTCTTTTGGGAGGTATTAATATTCACCATACCATTTCCTTTCAAATTCGGGACCATTTGGTGAAAGTTGGAACCCTCTAGAGTCATGACTAGTTAATCTCAAATTTGCCCAATTTGTGAATTTCTTCAAAGATTTCAAGTAGGGACATTAAATTTTTTAGGGTCGAATATCCTTAGAAATAATTTCAGCAATGGTTCCTTCATATTTATATAAGTTCACTTTCTTATTCTATAGATCCGGCAGGAGCATGAACAGTAGTTAAATATGCAAGGGTTGCGGGAACACTTTACTAAATTGATTCAGTTGATGAAGCAATATATTAAGAAGAATATTAAGAAGGATAAGATTAATCTATGGAATTGGTAGCTGCGGTATATTGTGGTGATTTAGATAAATACCCAGATCTTTCAGTCGATTAAGTAGTTTATTCCACAGTTTATCTTGTCAATTAAGAATAAGTTGTTGTTTCAATCGTAGTAGATCGAGATTCTTAATTTATTGACATGGATGAAGAAACTTATTCTCGAGATCACGATTCATTTCTTATTGATGATTTTCATTGGTATTATTATGCTAGGGAGCGTGATCCAAAAGCAGATACAACAACTGCACCCCCACTAGTTTTTGTAGTTCCATAAGCAGTACCAAAAGCAGGAGAAGTATGTGTGGATCTAGCAACCGTATATTTATAATATAGAAATCCACCTATAGTGACAGATCCTTACACACTAGTTTTTTCACTAGTTGATTCAGTCATTTGGTAGATGTTCTTCTTGGAAAAGAGAGGGAGACAAAGAATTGGTTATTTTCATGTAGGTGAGGGAAGGTTGTGCTCTTGATCCTTGGCAACTAGTGACCATTTCATCTTGTAAATTTATTCCTCCAGGTTTCTTCTTTCGAGTGATATGATTATGAACATACCAAATAATAGTTTGCTCGGGGGAAGGAAAGCAAAGAACATATGAGATACTATTACATGTCATATTACCACCTTGTCTATCTTCTTAATCTAATATGTTTCTGATTACTCTCTGAATCCTTGAACAATGTCTTTTGTATTAAAGAGGGCATATCACTCTCTGAATTCCTTACCAATTTTTTTCTACAGGAGAGGACAAATTATTCTGTGAGGCCTTCCCTAGTTTATTTCATGTAAGTGAGGACAAGTTGTGCTCTTGATCCTTGGAAACTATAACCATTTCATGTTGTAAATGTATTCCTCCAGGTTTCTTCTTTCGAGTGCTATGATTATGAAGATTCCAAATAATAGTTTGCTTGGGGGAAGGAAAGAAGAGAACATATGAGATACTATTACATGTCATATTACCACCTTGTTTATCTTCTGAATCTAATATGTTCCTGGTTTTTGGATTTGAAGCTTGATATTCACTCTCTTTGAATGTTTCTTTCAAGGTTGTATCTCAAATTCCCTGTTCCTTTTAATTCCGAGGATTTTGTTGCAAAATACTAAGAAGTTTCTCTTCATGTACATCATTTTCCCGCATTGTAGAGGATTGTTGCATTGCATTAGCAATACGACACTCTTGTGTCTTCCTAAAATCCTGGATGATTTGATATTTCAATTGAACCTACCCAATTTTCTTCTAGATACTTTCACTTATGTTCTCCCAAATTTGATTGAAATATTCGACAAAATTTATATCAGATCCAACTTCAATAGCATTGAGGACATATTTACTACCATCTAGGATAGCGGAAAAAAGTTCTTCTTTAAGTTCTTCTTTTTCCATAGCTTTGTTTTTTCTTGGACTCACAAGTTTAACACCTTCTTTCTCAACTCCATTTTCAACAATAGTGAATTAATCTTGTACTAAATACTTCACATTTGAGGAGCCTTTATTATTCCTTCTTCTTGTCAGCAAAAAATTATCTTCATTTCCATTGACTTCCACTTCTAAAGGAGTTTGCAGGGTTTCTTGGAGATATACACTCTGTTCTTCTTCACTTCTAAAAAATTGTTACAGAATACTTGATCACTACTCTTCATGGTCTTCACTTGGCCGACTAACAAATTGTTAATTATGTTCAACATTAATGAAAAAGCTAGTCTTCATTTTCCTAAATTTCTCAATGATCTAATTCTTGGACCGATCTTCCCCATTCTTAATTTGAACATTTCTACTAACATCCTCCCAAAATTTCTTATGTGACTTTATGTCCATAAAATTATCTCTAATTTTCTTAATTTCTCCACACTAATAGGAGCATTCAACGATAAATTCAATTAGAATTTTACAAAATGGGAAATAAAGAAAACAAAAGAAACCACCATCACTGGAAACCTGGAACACACTGCCATGCTCATTTGGAGATGTTTGATCAAGCCAAAATTTACATGAAGTTGGAAATGGGCCATTACAATTGACCACACATCTAAGCCTTATAATTAACCACTAGAAACTAATATTTAATGATTCTAATATAATTTGATAAATTAAGCATAGGAATTTGTGTTAATGTTTTTTATGGCACTATTTTATTATGTATTTTCCTTTTTTCACTAGCTAGAAAAAGAGAAATATGTTACATCCCTAACTGTATGGCCACCCAATAAAACTTATAACTGACCACACCCTCTAAACCTTATAATTAACCATTAACCACTAAAGTTAAGAGATTTTCATTTCATTTAATTTATTTATTTTATATATGTCAAATTATATAGATGGATTAGAACCTAGTGATAAATGATCCCTTCAACAAATAGTAGCACACAAAATTTTCTTCTTTCCTATGCTTTATTGGATTTCTATTGTTGTCTTTGGAATATAGTGTGCAGTGCTATCCCTAGATGATTCAATTTTAGATGTTGACCAGGTGGAGAACCTTATAAAGTTATTCCTAGTAAAGGAAGAGATCGAATTGTTGAATCATTAAATCCCCTTTCAAAAAATATGTAGAGAGAAAACCCATTTATATGGAGTTTTTTAGAATGTGGAATAAGGAGAGCTTACAATTTAAATAAATTTTCAAATATTCATCTTGGATGAGCATAATCATAAATGTCTCATAAATTTTGAAAATTGAAAAGCACCATTTTGATAGAATGAATGAAATTCTAATTGGAACTTGAATGGATGTCCACTAGATCCCAAATTACATCAAAAGAAATGATGATTGTAACTAGCAATAATAAACAACCAAAAACATAAAATAACTAGGCATTTAAGAATCCCACCATATACAAAAGAGATAATAATATAGATAATTATATTACTTTCCAGTTAATGACCACAAAATTAGGCCAAAAATAGGTTAATGGGACGACCGAGTACAAATATGTTATTACAAACAATTGTAGATATTTATTCCAAACCTACCTTGTTCTAGAGTTGCAATGTATGTGTGTGTGGAAATTATCTAATGACCAATATTCTAGGTGAATAGTGCATTTACGCTACATTTAGCAGGTTTTCAGTTTAGGATTTGGAAGATCTTATATGAGTAAGTTTCCAATTCATGCTCCCATAATTATGTTTTAGGTACCAAACAAGGCAATGATACCTTTTTTAGCTACCAAACAATTGGAAAATATAGTCAAACTATTCCTTGGAGAATTATGTGGGAAGTGGCACCAAGTAAGAAGAAAAGAAAATATCACAAGTAGTTTTGTTTTACCAAACCAATTGTTTATTAACTTTATCAACTTTATTAAGAAAGCAACTCATATATTGTACCAAAATTAAGGACTAATTTAATGTATTATTAACTTGAGGATATCATTTGGTTGTTATGAAAGAGTGAAAACACAATCATATATCCAACATTTCTCTACAAATATATGGAATGTTAAAACTAATCCAAGAATCTTAGTTTTTTATGTAGGAGCATCCATGAAAATGTCAAATCTGAAAATGCACCTGGATGCTAAGAACATGAGTGCATTGAAGTTCAAATATGAATACACATACATGAATGCTAAGAACACACATAATAAGTTTCATGTTGAAGGATGTCTAATTGTCATAAAAGTTACTAAAGAATTGAGCATAGGTCATGTTAACACCATATTTGATTACACAAAGTTCGGTGTTAAGTTCTAGCATGTCTATGAAAATTATAGAGTTTGAGCTAAAAAATACAAAGTTTATCATTCGTCATCAATAGTTTTTGAGTACCTTGGACACATGGTACATTGTTCCAAATATTTATTCCAACCCTACCTTGTGTTACCCCCCTATTTGCAATGGGGTGAAAAGGGAATTTTTTGGCTCATATGAAGGAGGTATATTGTAAACGTTAGGTTTGTTGAACATACTTGGGTTAAAATTTACATTTATCCACCTGTGACAATAGGAGGAATGCATTCTAGGCATAGTAGAGAGAAACAATAAGTAGTATCATATCTAGTGAAAGGGTTGAATTCCAAAACATGGGGAGACTTGTGATATTTTTCCAGCGTAATGTCGCCTAGAAATTGTGAATTAGTGCAACTGGTCCAATGCCATGTTATTCTCAACAATTTCATAATCATGAAGGACTACTAACATACTCCCAAGGTTATGTAATAAAGGCATGGAGTAGCAAAAATTCGGTTTATCTAAGGGAAATCTATTATCAATTGGTAAGTGGAATTACGAAATAGAATAAAAGGTCATTTTCAACATTACTATTGCAAATAACATCGCTAAGAAGTATTTCTAGGTATGAGACTTCCAGGTTTTAGCTTCAAGCACTCTGCATTACATGCCTGGTATATTTTTTGGACTCGATCTTTGGAAAATAAAGGGTGTATTAAATGGGAAGTGTACCTAAAATTAGCTTCATAAGGATAGATTTTGGCAGGGTTCCAAGGTGATATTTGGCCAATTTTTTCCTAGATTTTGCATACCAGTGAACAATAAAAAAGGAAGGCATTTTTGAAGTGAAAAAGGTACCGGAATTGGGTCATATTCTTTTTTCTTATTTCAATAAGAAAGGTGCCACCTCTATCCAGCAACCCGGGCTATTTATTTCAGCATTAACAAGTATTTTTGGGATTTTCTAAGTGCGCTTCCTGTAGAGGCATACCTAATATATGGTTAATGGTATGCATTATTAAATGTTACATAGAGAGAACATTGGTGTATTTTACATTATTTTACACACTGAAATATACAACATGTAAAAACATTGAATGTGTCAACTTCAAGGAAGTGGCCTCACTAATCAATATTTCAAAAAACATCAATGCATAGGTGGTATCACTTGAAAATGTAGTTGTTGAATATCTATGTTGTTGGTATTTAAAAGGATCTGAACATGCTTTTCAAGATTATTTTGTGTTGACATATATTCTATGCAACAGGTGTTTTAGAATATTGATGGAAGTATTCTAACATTAAAAAGAATGCTAGACAGGTTAAAAAATGGATAGTTGTCTCATTGAACATGTTGATTAAGGATGATGCATATTAGAGCATGTTTGTTTGTACATCATACAAACAATGTGTATCCGCTATCAATCCTGGAAAATTCCCAAAGTCATCGTCAATATAGGTCCATCATAATTCTGAAACCTTGATATTACATAATAATATCAAGCCTTGATATTATTTGATAACATGTTACTATGTAGTGATCCAAAATATGCAAAGAAGTTAATGGAAGAGGACACATGGGGAAACACAAGGATGTAAGTTGTTTCTTGGAAACTATATTATTTAGTTATAGACTTTATTTTTCTAGGTTTGAAGGTCATCACACATTTAATATGTGAAAAATGCATTTCATCAGTCTAAAATGGAGACTTTTGAAGCAGAAGAGAAAAAGGAAGATGATGTTAGTCTATTGTGTACTTAAATTATGAACATTTAGAAAGATAAGGTGGATCAACATGTTTTGCAATCAAATATAATATATTTTATCTTGGTATTTTTCTTGTATGTTGCATAAGATGTTTTCTTACATTGAAGAAGGTGGAATCTTTCTTCCTCATATTCAAAAACTCGATTTCCCCTTGATCATTAACGAAGTATTTACTCAACAAATAGTATATTTCAGTTGATTTCATTGCACTAACTATTGCCTCTAAACATACTTAGAAGGAAACTAAGGATTATGAGGATGACGAGCCAATTGTAATTTTTGAAACCATTTTCTTGAATTTTAATTATCGAGCCACCAAATGTAGAGTTAGATTTATAAGAAAACTAAGTTTATTGGGTTGTATGTCACAAGTAGAAATGTCAAGCCATTTATTTATCTCTCTATTAAAGTGTAACATAAATTGTTGTTTCATGTATTTTTGTATCAGGATGAGAGTGAAGAGATGGATGAAGAGGAGGATAACGATGATCATGTAATATTTATGATGTGTATTTAACCCTAGTTTGTTCTTTATTTATGCATGATGCAGGTTTCAATCAAATTTGAGAGAGTTTGTTATACTGGGTCTCCGGTATACATTGATGTTTTTCTTTCAGGATGAATTTTAGGTGATATACATTAGTTGGAAGTCTGTTTGGGTAAAGGTGCTAACAACAATTCAAATAGTTTTACTATCTTAGGGAGAAATCATAACATCCTGCTAAATTGTATTTGATGTCCCAAATAATTTGGAATAAACTTATAGTGGGAAAATTTGATTTATATCAAGTCTTTTTAAAAGGTACGCATCAATTTTTTTAAGTAATTGTTCAATTGAATCTATTAACTTGCAAAGGAAACATGCATCTTCTGATAAATTTTCAATAGAAATCAATTTGGGAAGATACTTGATATATCTTATTTTTCTAATGTTGGTCACTAAAAATGAGAAATTAGTCACTAAATTTTCTAATTCTCATTTTTTAGTCACTAATTTATAATTTTGTTAATCAACAACTTCTTAAATGGTGCTAGCTCAATGGAAGAGCACCTACCTAATTATAGGAAGGAGGTTGGTGGTTTGATTCCTCCGTGCCCTATCATAAATTTGTGACTAAGAAAATGACTAAATTCTCATATACATGAATATTAGTATCTAATTTCCAGTATCTTATAGTGCAACTAACATTTAGTCGTATTTAGATTAGTGATTAATATTTTACCTTGGTTTATCATCTAGTAGTTTATTTAGACGTATATTTGGTCATTAATTATGGCAATCAATGACTAAATGAATGACCAATAAGTTGACCAATTAATGAGTACGTTAAATATGACTAAGTTAGTCAAGTTATAAGATAGTGTAAATTAGCTACTATTAGTCACCGAATCAAAAATAGTCGTTTATATCCGAATTCTAGTCATTTTTTTAGCAACTAATTTCTCATTATGTACTAGCTAGTGTAAGATGAAAAATGTGTTATTTCATTAATTCCAATATCACAATGTGCAACAATACAATGAGAAGAATCAGGTGTTTTACCATCCTCTTGACTTTTATTTTTGTCCTTTTTGTTATGGTTATGTCTTCCTTTGATGGATCCCCAAGGAGCCCAACATTGTTCTGCTTCATGTCCATTCTTCCTACTGTTCTTACACTTCAAATCTAATATTTTTCTTGAGTTAATTATTCCCCCTCTACCTCTAAAGTTTCTTCTTACTCGTCATATTTTGTTTATTTCTCACTAGTTCTTTGCTTTTCTAGAAAGGCAAAGAGTGTCTCTAGAAGGCTCACTAGACCTCTTTCCAAAGGATTTCTCTTTGTTTTCAATCTTCTTTACCAAGGTGTCAAAAGTGAGATCTAAAAAAGTAGGATGTAGCATTCACTGGTCCAGTGCGAGCTACGTCCTACATTCAATTTCCAGGATTCTTTAATGTGCTTTCATATTCACTGGTCCAAATGGAGGACCTAGCTTGCACTGGTTGAGATCGCAACAACCAACTGGAGGTCTCCAATCCCAAGAGAGAAGTATCCATGGATCTTAGGCTCTCTCTCTGCAACAACGAGATAAATGGATTGGATCATGCTCAAATGGGCTCACCATTTAGCTATAGACATCATGTAGCACTCACGGACTAGAAAATTAGGGTTTCTAAAGATGCCCTACTTCAATGTTGAGATGCAACTAAATTTGGAGGTCACATAACTCAAGAATATCCACCAACGCTCTCAATAGTTACTTCAACGTAGTTGAACTATGGGTGAAACATACAAAGAATGGAAGAGAAGAGATACCACCATAATTTCTTTCATAGAAATATAGTTATCTACATGACTATGAATCAGTCTCCAACGAGCTTAATCTTCAAGCTACACATTGCAATTGCATTTGTGTTATCACCAACGCTATGGAGTCTTCACTTCAGAGGAGTTTTTATAAGAAAAACATACACCTTAATTCCACACTTAATACGAATGGAGAATCCCAGAATTAGGGTTTTATTTTCTTTCATTAGCGTGGAGATAGATCACCCAACTAAAACATGCAGAGGAGGGGAGCAGTAGCGCCAAGAGAAGAAGGAAGAATATGAAGAGGGTAGACAAAATGTTTTTGTAGAGAATCTCATAGAACTAAGAAAAAACGATAGATCATGAAGGAAGGATGGTATAAATCGAGAGCATGAGTTATGGTAACCTCGCTCTGATACCACTTTTAGGTGGAATAAATCCTGAATTGTTGTATTCAATGCATAGGACCATTTATTTATACATTATTCAATTACTATTGGATTCCATCTACAACATCTCTTTTATTTCCTACAAGATGTTCATATTCCATATTTACAATATTTACAATTTTGTTTGGAAGCTTAATTATGAGGATTACGTTTCCAACAACCCGACATTTAACATAGCATGATAGTTGTCTAGGGTTAATTTTAGGGTGTTTGCATGCTTTTATTCCTAATAAGGGATAGGGTTTTGGAACTTCTTGAATGTCCACATGTGATGAGATTCGCATGTGTGAGAAATTAGAGTTGATGTGGAATCCACCTGGTTCCATTGTGATCAATTAGATAGATCAACTAATGGGAGGAATAACTTCTTCATATGAACTCTGATTGAGGTGATTCTTGCACCGTTGAAAAGGTATCAAAGTGTAGAATAGAATTGAGGGGCATGGCACAAGTGATGAACGTTTGACCCCCAAAAACATTGTTTAATCCCTCAGATGGGCCTAAGAAGATTCTACACCCCAAATGTATAAAGTGATACTTTCCCAAATGGTCCCTACAAGCCAATTCATCCAATATTTCCACCCAAAAAGCACCAAAATAGATGATAAAATATATATATTGATCCAATTTGAATAAACAATACCCCTTTATTTATTTGAATCATTGTTTTCATCCTATGTTGTTTTCCCTCTTCTATCACAAATATTTATGTGCTTTAAAAATAGGGACATTGAAATCCCCAACCCTTTTGAGTCGCATAAATCACAAGGTGTTTCTCTAAACTACGATCTATACTTGTGTATAGAATGAATGAAAAAAAAAAACACTATCTAATATTCCTATATTATGTACCTCTTTAAGATACTCATATATAACAAAAATGATTTTTTTTACAACCATGTGATTTGTAGATAATGTGTATGTTAGAATAATCAATCCATAGTTACCCACATTTGACATTAATTAATCATTTTTGTCTTATTACCAAGATTCCTAGATTCCATTCTATGCTAGTTGTCTTCCACATGTCCTAGAAGTCAACACATGCTCAAACTGGGTCATGGAGCACTTGGGAAACATCCTAGAAACCAATTTCAGTGAGTCTACTTTTATTCCTGGTTACTAAAGTGTAGTTCTACTTTTTTCTGAAAGCTGCCTTGTTTTACAGTAGTTTTAAGGCAAAAGAAAATGCTAGTCTAGGTGTATCTGCCTTGTTTTTTTCCCACATCATCCTCCCTCTTTTTCTCCTAATAAAAGCATTACTGAGTTGTATTTCCATCACTCTTTATATTTCCCACTTTTCTTAGCAAATTTGTGAACATCTTCATAGATTTGGAAACTACTTTATGCACCTATGGGGGATTTGACTAGTTTTGGTAAGCCTTCTTTTTAGCCAATTCGAATAGAATCCTTATGATTTCGAACCACTCATGTAATTATATATTTGAGAAGCCTATTAATTCATAATATTGGATATTTTACACTTACTCAATACAGATTAGTGTTATGCTCCAATTTCAGTGTCCTTTGGTGTGAATTTTGCATGTTTGATTAGCAATTTTGTCAGTGTAATTGTTCTATCACTTGGGTTCAATTTACACATGGTATCAGAGCCTTTGTATATCAATTTATCTCCTTCCATATTGCTATTTCAAGTTTGACATCTTGACTAGGAGCGCATTCTGCTGATTGGAGGGCATAGTTGCTGAGCTATGGACCAATCTTAGAAGATCATCTTGACTACATTCAATTTATTTGAGTGGAAATATGAGATGGAGATATTTTTTAGAGTAGAAGGTATCTAAAGGGTTACCATGGAAACTGAGGTAGAGCCCAATGTATCTGCAGAGAAAATTAAATGGCACAACAGGAGGGATGAGGCCTATGGTCTTTTGTGTCTCGGCATTTCAAGAGACCTCCTCTTTCATCTTGATGGATTGAAATCACCTAATGAGGTTTTGGAGAATATTGTAGATATTTTTGGAAAGATAGATGAGATGAGAGGAAATAAAATAGAGAATGAATTGATCTCCTTGAGTCCTAGTAGCTTCGAATCATTGTAACTCTACTTTTCCAAGTTTAAGGCCCTCATTTTGTAGCTAAAACAGTGTGGGATCGAAAAGAAGGAAGAGAAATTAGTCTCGACCATACTCTATAAGCTTGGTCCTAACTACTGAGTGTTGTTTTTGACCTTCCATGCCACCAAGTTGACATCACGAGCCTGGAAGATGCCTAAGCTTGCAGAGTTCATGGAATCCCTCACCCAGGAGCAAGCTAAACTGGTGATGATGGGCACCATCAAACCTTCCAAAGACCAAGATTTGGTTGCTGGAGATTAAAGGGTGGATTCAAAATTCAAGGAAAAAGCTAAAAATCCACCTGAGCAAAAGAGATACAAGTCAAAGTCTCAATAGGATCCCCAAGGCTCCAAGAAGAAATTCCAAAAGAAGAAGAATAAAGGATACATGAGCAAGTGTGCATACCGCAGTAAGGGTTATCATCCTAAGAGCTCTTGTATGAAGAATCAAATTGACATGTTGACCGAACTCCTAGAGAAGAATAACATCTCCCTTCCTGATTGCTCAAAGAAGAGGGAAGGAGGATCAAATTCAAAAGACAGACAGAGAGTACATGCCTTGGTTGCTGGCACATCAATCTCACCTAGCTTCATCATTGATTCTGGATCTTCCAGACATATGGTTTCAATAAGGGAGACATTCTTCTCTCTTGAAATGTCGAAAGGTCCACCAATAGTTTTGGGAGATGAATCTCTCACTGACAACTTGGGGAAGGGTAGGATTGATCTTGACCATGGTGCTATAGCGTATTTCACCACACTAGGTGAATCACACATTGTATGGCCTTCCCCTGTCCCGCTGCAGACTCATTATTCCCTATGGACCATTTGTTGTCTTTTGATGTATCATTGACCATCCCTAAAAAAATTAGAAAAATGATATACGCGGCTTTTTCCCCGATAACTGCGTACATACGCGGATATTCCCTCTATAGTCGCGTACATCGGGATGTGTACATAATCCAAAACTGTTGGACCATTCCTTGACTTGGATCTGACTCATATGACTCCTGGCCTTCCATATGCCTTGAGATCGCACGGATTCGACCTTTCAGTATCACTTTGCAAAGCTATATAAGGAACCATTGAGACATTGAAAGCATAAGAGAGAATTGAGAGTATCGAAACTATAGTCCATTGTTGCCAAAACTATACTTGAGTCTGAATCCCTTTGTCCCTTTGGAGCACTGTTGTGTTCTTCCCAAGATTTCCTTTGTTAGTGAGCTTGCTATCGGAGTGATGGAGGATTGAGGTGGTGGAGGCCCAAGTGGGGGATTCAATTTCTCTGGTTCGCAGACGTGCCGTCAGAGGTTGTCACTTGTAATCTCTTATTCATATTAATAGAAATATCTTTTCCTGTCCAGTAATGTGTATTTGAATGAATGTTGCATCCATTGGAATTTGTCAAATGCTTATACATTATTGATTATATATGCTAGAATAGATCTAACACCATGAAATATAGTATGCTTGTATTGTTGACTTGTTGTTGAGGACGTGCTATAACAATTCAAGCTGAAGATTGGAAAGCTCAACGAGGATCTACTTCAACCGTCCAGAATAAGGTACGAGGTTCGATCCTTTAGTGTTAGATGTTTTTATTTCTATTGCATATTGGAAAAGATTGATTTCTGGAGTCTAGTTGTCTGTTGTGGTACCCCAAGCCATAGGAATTTCTCTCTGTAACAGAATTGGCAACTCTGCTGGGGAGTTCCTAGTAATTGTCCTTTGGGGGTTGATCTCTTGGCATTCAATGTATTTGAATTGCTCTCTCTCTTGTTTCTGTGTCGGGTATGGGGGCATGTATGCCTGGTAGAGCCTGATTGGTGTGAATTTAGTCTCAGCCTATCTGTTTGCCTGGAATTTTTGCATCTCTTTCTTCCTGTACGTGGGTTTGTCACTTACAGTCATGTATACACGTAGGTTCCGCTGGGATTTCCGCGTATACACGCGGGTTCACTGCACACAGTCGCGTATACCCTGGTTTTTTACCTTTTTGTGGAAGATAATGGATTGCTAGGTGAATGCTGTTAGTTGCTGAGTCTCCTTTGGCACTGCCTGCGTCTGTTAATACCTCTGTTTTTTACCAGAAACGTTTCTTTTAGCCTAAATTTTTTTATAGGAAAGTTCTTGTCATGGCATCTTTGATTTTTTGTTTGAGATTAATGCATTAGAGTCCTTTTGCCTTAGTAATTTGCTGGAATGCTGTTTATGTGTGCTTGCAGAGTCTGGGGTGGTTAGAGTCATTCTTTTTCTTTTTGTATCTCTTTATTTTCAAAAAATCCAAAAAATATTTGATTATCATCATGCATTGCATTATGCATTTTGCATTGTACTTGCATTAGATCTAGATTTGCTTTGGAGTAATAGTTAGGAATTCATATAGGGAAATTTGCATTCAGCATTTGAAGAAGAAATTGTGCATTCACGTAGTACACATACCCTATTTTCATGGACACAATGCATTTGCATTGATTGTTAGGTGTGCATTTTACTTCTTGTTGCGTCATAACACCATTAGTTGCACGACCATATCCTATTTTTCAGTAATAAAGACAACTAAAATCAACGCTAAATAAAATGAATTACACTCTTTTCTTTTCTAGGGTGCACCAACAAGCTTAGGTTTTAGGATCTTGGAATATTTCATTGAAAGTTAATTCTCCAAGATCACTAAACAACAACAACTAGGTGTCTGTCCAGGGAGTGTGTGAAATCCTTGGTATAACCAGCGTTCTCAGGAAGCTCCTCTCAAAAGGGAGTCAAGCACTAGGCAGTGTGAGCGGTTGTTGATCAGGATAACCCCTGGTTGGTAACTGTGTAGCACTAGTGATATAGCCAGGATTGTATTCGTATCTGGGGGCTCTTTCGGGAGTTTCGGGCTTTGCTACCCTGCCCATACGGTCAATCCCGCCTACGACTGTCCGCCTGAGCGTTGATTATATCGAGGTGACCTTAGTGACCTTACCTAGGATATCGAGGGGTTACGTGTAGAGGTTATTCTGCATGTGTCCCAGCCAGGTTGGGGTCAGATAGCACAGTCGCTTTACGCGTTGAAGCTAAGGGCCACAATAATTGGTTTCGAACCTCCACTTGTGGTGACAAGGGCCTCTCAAGCCTCTCCTAGGCGAGACATACCGGCCACATTCGGGAGCTCACTTATCCAGCCCTTGTTTGCTTGCTTTTGGATTTAGATTTGATAGTGATTGCTCTGTGCACGCTAGTTGGCCTAGGGTTGACATAAATAGAGAGTCTTTGCTTTTTTGTTAAGTCATTGTGGAGTTGGGTGTGGTTCTGCGCCATTCTTGTCGGTTAGTAGGACTTCTGCCTTCCACTTCTCCTCCTCCTTTGGGAGAGGGGCCTAGTCGGTCCAAATGGACTATGTCACACATTGATTCACACACCATGGAAGATCATTCAGAGATTATTCTTGACCCACCTCCTCCTATTCATATTGACGATGGGGAACTTACTCCTACATATGATCCCTCACCTGACCTAGCTGATATCGGTCCCGTTATTTCCCAGATAGGATCTTTACATGATAGACCTACTCTTACTAGGCCAGATTCCCCATTGACCTGATACCGGTATGGAATGCCAGAAGATGCCGAGACTCACTTTGACCCTCCTAGCACCAGCTATGGTAGTTATGTTACCACTGGTTTTCCTATGCACGATTTGACATTTCATGTTGAATCCGACTTTGATCCTAACACTATACCTAGGGGAATTCCCATGCCTTACCTTGCGGAGAGGTTTGGGAGTACTAGTCATATTGCACCTTCCATCCCAGCGGTGGAAGCTCCATCTTATATACCTTCTAGGACTAGAGTTAGTGATCCCATAACGATACCAGGTTCTAGACGAGTGACGATAGGCACTAGCACATATCTTCTTACAGAGATTCCTTCGTCCTCGCTTCCGAGTTCTTCGAATGCAAACCCTCCACCTTACTCTCGTGGTCCTTCGAGTCGGCACGTAGCTATGAGTCAGATCCGTACTGCAGTTACTAGACCAGTTGTGTCTCAAGCCTACATACCACCCGTTGTTTCGGGAGGTTATGTTCATGTTTCTAGAGGCCAGGTTGCTACTTCCTTGACATATATCCCTACTTCTGGTATGTATATTCCTACTTCCGGAATGTATATTCCTACCTATGGAGTGTCTCATGGGGCATCACAGTCGATGACCTATGGACCCTACTATGGGGCGTAGTATGGACAGGTCTCTCAACCTTATGGAGGCGGGTATTCACAACCTGCTTACTCTCCCAATTATGGCTTTGTAGCTCCTACTAGTCAAGGTCCACCTCATTATGCGACTTCCACGCCACCCTATATGGGTCATACAGGAGGAGGTCACTATGGCTAAGGTCATGGTGGTAATCAATCCTATGTGAACCAGGGAGCGGTCCCTAAACCTCATCATGCTAAGCTCCCTTTCCTCGCGACACTCAATTTACCTGACTTATCGAGACTTACGAACGATCATGTGGCTCATGACCCGGCTTGGCCGGCTGTCCCTACCAAGCTTCCTTCGGACATACCTAAGTTCGAAGGAAAACCAGGAGAGGATCCGAGTGAACATGTTATGACATTCCACCTATGGTGCTCTTCCAATTCATTGCATCAGGACTCAGTCCGTTTGAGACTATTTCAACGCAACCTTACAGGGCCTGCGGTGAAATGGTATATAGAGTTGCCTAGGGGTGCCTTTACTTTGTTCGACGACCTTGCGATGACTTTCCTTAATCACTTCCAGCTACCAGTACGATATGATGTTGGTACTGAACTCTTGTCGACATTTCGGCAAGATAAATCCACCCATATTTCTGATCATATTCAGGAGTGGCGTAGACGGAAGAGATTAATCAAAGCCTTTATACCGCCGGAATTCCTCCTTGAGTGGTTCCTCAAATCTTTATTGCCATATATCGCGAAGGATGTTTCCACATCCGGAGTGCAGAATGAGGAACAAGCCATCTTTAGGGCGCAGGAACTAGACTTGATCTATGCTCAGTCTGGTTTTTTATATGAGATTATACCTAATTCCCCTCGTTCTAGTTTCGATCCTAAGGTCAAACCTGGACCACATGCCGATGGCATTGTGGGTAGTGCAAGTAAGAAACCCACAGGTTCAGTTGTGAAACAAGTTTCTCAATTGTCAATCAACCAATCTGCCTCGGGACAAGCTACGGCTTCGTCTCAGCCCGCCCAAACGGTGAATGTACTTGCTATGCAATAGTCCGACCAGAAAGGTAACCAGCAACCTGGACGGAATAGAAAAAAGGGTAAAAAAAATAATAAGAAGGGTGGGAATAAAAATGAGAATGCCAACAATAATGACAAGAACAATAAAAATGCTGGGGGGGACAAGCAGAATAAGCGTAAGGTTAAGTTTCCTTGCAAGATTTGTAAGGACGATCACCTCACTTACTTGTGCCCTAGGATGGATGAAGCTTCAAATTTCATAGCACAGGGCCCAGCCGTGTTAACAAACCCTTTACCACATAACCAAAATATGAACTCGAAGTCCCATGATCAATCTAGTGATGAAGATCCACCTGAAACTAGTGGTCATGGGTGCATTAATATGGTCTGTGCCACAAAAGTTGTGATGTGTGTGAAAGATTATTCTTCGTCACAACCCAACCCAGGCAAAGAACCTGATCCACCAGGAACCCCTTTGCATATTGAGAAACCTGTGGATAAGCTTGAAGCTGCACCTCGCATTCCTAAGGGGGTACTTAAGCGTTCGGGGCATAATCCAAATGCTCGAGCCGCCCAGAACTATTCAGTTGTCGAGGACTTGGGTCATACTCCTTGTGCGATGTCTGCATTGGAAGTGCTTCAGAGTTGTCCGTCGCAAAGGAAGGCTTTGCTTTCCGCTCTTGGTGTGAATGGTGATGATTCTTCCTCAGTGATCAAGTTTGAAACCGCAGGACATCATCCTCACTTGCCCTACTATGTGTCCCTTTTGGTGCATGTAGAGTGTCTTAATATGATCGTCAAGCGTACTGTGATTGACGAGGGCGCTGCTGCTTCTGTGATGTCTTTGTCTTGTTGGAAGGGTCTTGGTTCTCCTGATTTGTCAAAGTCTACGACCATGTTAACTGCTTTTGATGGGAGATTGTTTAGGCCGCACGGGATCCTTCCTTCTCTTAAAGTCCGTTTGGGAGGGAAGACCGTTGCGATAGAGGTCGAGGTGGTTGATGCGCCCCTTGACTACAATCTCTTACTGGGAAGGAATTGGATGTATAGTATGCAAGCCGTTGCGTCTTCCGTATTTCGCGTTGTATGCTTTCCTCACAATGGGAAGATTGTGACGATTGATCAGATGTCATTCAAGAATCCGCCTGTTAGTGCATCTTCGGAAGCTTCGGTTCTGAAAGTTGAACATTCCCAGCCGGCAACTGGGAGTGTCGGTGTAGGTATGTATCCTTCCCTTATGGGAACCTTTAGTTGTCATGCACCCATCCTCATGATAGGAGCTAGTTTCAATGGTGATTCCATGTCTACGAGATCGGTGCCTTTTCACACAAATCATATGGGAGATCCTTGGATCCTTCCATCGCTGAATCCTTCGAGTGAGGCCATTGAGACGAGTGTGCCACTCCCTGCAGCCATGATTGCTTACCAAGCTAATCTTCAATCTGCTGCAGAGCCTTGTTCTTCTTCTTCATGGACAAAGGAAGAAGACCCCTATGTGCTACCCACATGGGAAGTATAGTCTTCTCATGCCCACGATTTCCTTGATATGGTTTTCCCTTCAGATGAAGTGATCATCGAGGCTATGTCAGGAGTTGAGCTGCCATGGGAGGAGCTCCTTCATAGATCATATTTCCTTCCAGAGCTTGACCTTTTGGAGCATGAGGATTACAGGGAGTTTCTTAGACAGAAACTTGGTAGGCCCATGATTCCATTAAGATATCCTGGTCAGATGGCTGATGGAAACATGGAAAACATATCATCTACTATGCCTATCAGCATTTCTCGCAACCCTGGTACAGTTGAGAATGTGTACATTGGGGTGGATTGTTCCCAAGATGAGATTCGTGAGTATACTAAGCTGTTCAAGGAATTCCGCGATGTTTTTTCTTGGTCTTACGATGAGATGCCAGGGATTGACCCTCGGATTGTCGAACACGAAATTAAGACTTACCCCAACGCGAAGCCTGTTTGATAGCGTTTACGCGTGGTAAATCCTAGGAAAGCACCCGCCATAAAGGCAGAGATAGAGAAACTATTGAAAGCTGGTTTCATCTATCCCGTTCCCTTGACAGAGTGGGTTTCAAACCCTGTTCCAGTAGATAAGAAGCAAGGAGTGATCCGTATATGCACTGATTTCCATGATTTAAATCGTGCCTGTCCTAAGGATAACTTCCCCACACCGTTTATAGATCAGATTTTGGATGAGTGTGCGGGTAGCGAGGTGTTCTCCTTTATGGACGGTTTTTCCGGATATAATCAGATTCAAATTAAACCTGAGGACCAACATAAGACCGCATTTATTTGTCCTTGGGGAACATTTGCGTATCGGAAAATGCCTTTCAGCCTTCAAAACGCCGGAGCTACCTTTCAGCGGGCGATGACCTTGATTTTCCATTATCTCAAGTCCCTTATTGAAGTATTTTTGGATGACCTCGCTACTCATTCTCGTATGAGGATGTGTCATTCTTACCACTTGAGATTGGTGTTCGAAAGATGCCGGCATTATGCTATTAGATTAAACCCTCATAAGTGCATCTTTTGTGTGAAATCAGGTCAGTTGTTAGGATTTATCATTTCAAAAGAGGGTATAAGAGTCAACCCCTTGAAAGTGGAGGCAATACTTCAGTTGTCTCCCCCACAAAATATTCGTCATCTTTAGTGTTTGCAAGGCATGGCAAACTTCCTACGAAGATTTGTTGTCAATTTCACCAATTTGACTAGAGGTTTCATGCGTCTCCTGAAGAAGGATACTCCTTTTGAATGGGATGAGCAAGCCCAGGAGTCCTTCGATGCACTTAAGAGAGCCCTAGCATCGGCCCCGGTGATTAGTCCTCTGGATTATAGCCATGATTTCTTATTATATGTGGCCGCGTCTTTAGAGATTATTGGGATGGTTTTGGTTCAAGAGGATGAGGAGCTCCAGGAGCATGTCACATACTATCTGAGCCGAAACCTTATTGACGCAAAGATTCGGTATTCTCATGTAGAGAAGCTTTCCTTAGCCACTGTACATGCGGTGCAGCATTTGAGACATTATATTCTCCTTCGCCAAACTTTGGTTGTTGCCCATGTCAATCCATTTCAGTTCGTCCTCACACGTAGGATGATTGGGGGAAAATATAATAAATGGATTGTCATTCTGCAAGAGTTTGATCTCGAGTTTGTTTCGACAAAATCAAAGAAATATTTAATCTTTGCAGAGCTCATATCAGATTTTCTGAGCGAGGCTGAGGACTCGGTATGTGAAGATACGTTCGTTGATGAGCACATTTTCTTGATCTCTACGGCTGACCCATGGTACGGTAATATCATAGTATATTTGCAAACGCAGAATACCCCTACTCACCTCTCGTGAGATGAGTGATGTCAATTATGTCACGTTTCCAAGAACTACCTCATAGTGGACAATACTTTGTACCGCCATGGAGTAGATTCCATTTTACGACGTTGTTTAACTCACGATGAGGCTGAGGTAGTGCTTACTGATTGCCACGGAGGGGCGTGTGGTGGTCATTTATCTGGGCTTGCTACAGCCCAAAATATTTTGAGAGCAGGATATTTCTGGCCGTCGATCTTCAAGGATTGTATTGAAGCGGTCAAGAGGTGCCACCCTTGCCAGGTGTTCGCACATAACATGTGCTTGAAGCCTTCCCTGTTATATCCTATTATCACCGTCGGTCCCTTCACCAAGTGGGGGCTATATTTTATGGATTGCAACCCAGCTTCAGCTGGGGGGAACCATCATATCATTGTGGCTGTCGATTACTTCACGAAATGGGCTGAGGCAATGCCTACAGTAAAATCCAATGGTAAGACAGTCACTCACTTCGTATTCAACCAAATCATCTCTAGGTTCAGGATTCCGAGAGAGCTTGTCACTGACCATGGCTCGCACTTTCAGAATCGTATGATGGAAGAGTTGGCTTCCAAGTTAGGATATAAGCAAGAGCACTCCTCTTATTACTATCCTCAGGCGAATGGACAGGTTGAAGCTGTGAATAAGTCACTTAAGTCCATTCTCCAACGAACCATCAGACAAAGCAAGATGAATTGGCATATTATGTTGTATCTAGCTTTGTGGGCATACCGAACCGCGGTAAAGACTGCCATTGGTTTTTCTCCATATCAGCTTGTTCATGGAGTGGAGTCAATATTTCCAGTTGAATGTGAGATTCCTTCGTTGAAGTTAGTCGTAGAACTCTTACCAAACACTTCTCCTTTTGAGGAGCATTTGGTTCACCTTGAGCAACTCGATGAGCAGCGTAGAGATGCCTTGGTGACTCTAGAGGTTAATAAGCATCGCGTAAAGGCCCAATACGATAAGTCTGTCCGTCCGAGAGTGTTTAGTGAGGGAGACTTGGTCCTCTTGTGGGATCAATCGAAAGAACCCTTTGGGGCAGGGAAGTTCAATCCTATGTGGCATGGTCCTTACGTGGTCAAGTGAGTATTAGAGAAGGGTACCTACGAGTTAGTGGATTATGAAGGGACATCCTTGGCGGAGCCTAGAAATGGGCTCTATCTTAAAAAATACTATGCATGATCTTTAGCCAAGGTTGTTTGTTGTATATTATTGTACATCTTTTTTGCATAGTTAGGTCTTGTTTATCGTGATCGGGTTTGTGATTAGTTTCCATTTCTTGTGGCAGATGTCAATGGAATCTTCCACATACATAGGATTCACGGATGGTGCAAGCCATCACACTCAACACTCAGCCTCAGCTGCTTGGGTGATTTTTACTCCTATGGGTCATGTACTGTCTTCAGGAGGTGTATGTCTACAGCCATCTTCCAATAATGTTGTTGAATATAGTTCCATTATCGAGCTTCTAAGGGATGCCATTTCGCATGGTGTTATCTCTCTTGAGGTACGTCTTGATTCAGAGTTAGTAGTGTCACAGCTAAATGGTTTGTACCATGTTAGAGATCCAACATTATTGAGGAGATTCTTACGTGTGAGATTTCTAGAACGGCAATTTGAGAACATAACATATATACACATTCCAAGAAATTTTAATCAAATTGCTGACTCATATGCTAACTATGTGTTAGATTGGCATTTGTTTCATTCATTATAAATTAATTATAAACACAATTTTTACACATGTAAATAAATAAACCGATCACCATAAAACTTTTTTATATACATCAAAAATGTGGTAATAAATAGTGTCATAATACAAAATTGGGGCTTTGAAAGCCACCATCATATACACGGTAGTACAAAATAGATACACTCCCAGGTGTCTAGTCCTATGGAGGTGGATGAGGGTTGTGATCATGATATGTCACCACGGCTCTAGCTAGCCGCCGGAATAAACGCACCCATGCGCGTGGTACACCAACCACCTATCTCTGCATAGCCTCACGCAAGTCCTCGACTTGTGCCATGGGAATCCTAAGAGTTAGTCGCACAAAATTGGTATGTATTATTTGGAGCGTTCGCTCCGCATCCACACCGGTGATATCGTCTCCTCTTCCCCTCCGTCTATGACGTGGGAAGCCCTCTGGTCGCCGTGGTCCCACATCTGCACATCAATGGTAGATGTGACTATGTATTGTCACCCAAAAACATGTCTTTTTGATTCCATTAATCAAGAAAACACACAAAAAAATTAAATACTTCAAAAATTTTAAAAAGAGTAAGGGTTGAGATTCGTTACCTATGTCTCCATATGCTGATCCTGGTGGTAATGGCATGTTCGGGTCTCCCCGGAAGTCTATCCCTGCATAAGGGTAGTCCTCTATGGAGATAATCTGTTGTCGCCACCATGGAAAAAATTCTGCTGGATAAGGGTTGGCCACCCTACCCACCCCCAGTCTGCGCATCGCGTCGGCCCAACATCGTTGGGCCGGCTCTCAAACCCCGTGGAGAGGAACATCCACTCTATGGCTCAATCCCGGAACACGCTCGAAGAAAAACGTGCTCAAGATACTGCTGAACCTGAAGGTCCGTATCCTACCTGCCTTGCACTCACTGAGCTGATGTTTCATGTTGCTCAGTAGGGAAGTGATCCAGTCATAGATGATCGGTGTCATGCACTCCACCGCATAGAACATCACTGGCCGAGAGGCCTGATGGAGTGAAGCTAATCCTGCTATCCTGCCTAGCATCAGTAGTATGGCCTTTAGGCCTAGTACCTGTATAGCATTGGTAGGGACTTGGCTCCCCACCTTCTCCGTCTCTGGGTAGCAGTACACTGCTATGTACTCGTTGATAGTCAGCCCATGACCTGGCCCTCTGCACGCATGAAGGTTCACCATCTCACCTTGCCGTGATAGACCTGTGATGAAATAGATATCCTCCACCTCAATGGTGAGGGACATACTGTCTAGCCGGAAGGACTCTGAGTCCGGATCCCAATAGTCTACAAGCATTTGTAGTAGTCCTGGTTTGGCCCTCAAGCCTCCTAGGCACCAAAATTTGTAGATTCTGCACCTTCTTAGAGCTTCTTGAGCCATTCTATCAACCCTTACTGCTTCCTCTACATCACCATGCTCGCATTCTCGCCACTCTAGCACCATCCTGCATGAGAAGTTGACCAAAATGTCCATTAGATTCTTAGAAATCCTTATGCGCGGAATCATACGTGGGTGTTTTGAAAATAGCCGCGTATGTACGCGGTTTCTGGTCCCTTTTCCGCGTATAGCCAGCCCTATACGCGGAAAAAACCTTGATACCCGCATGGGCCGTAGCGCTCATGTAAGTTTGGCCATTAAAAATTCATTTGACCATGAAAAATTATAAAATTTATATTGAAATGCAAGCTGAGAACATGAGTAAGTACCTGGAAGAATCGGTTGTGAATTCCGCCGACTGGATCTCCTGGAATTTGTAGTTGAATATCAGAGCTCAAATCGGTAAAAGTTTCAAATGATTTATATTTTTTTTACTATTTATAGAAAAATTTTCAAATATTTGAAAATTTTTACCCCCTTTCCTATAGTTTTGACCGTTTCTAACCTTTTTGGACCGTTTCTGACCTAATTTGTGATGTAGAAGACCGTTTTTCAGCGATGTTTTAGCCTTTGGATTGACCCGTTCGTACTGATCTAAGGTATAACGTCTATACTGGCATATAGATTAGGCTCACCACCGTTTGCATTTTGCATGACCTTATGACCATGTCACTATATCCTTAGGTACAAACCAACTCTATTATGTCACGGAACCTTCTTGCTACTATAGAAGTGGCATGATATGAGTGGTAGAGACTCACCTTACATGGGTACCCTAGTTAGCGCCTTATTTGCATTTGGTGCCCATGCCGATGTTTCCCTCTTTAGGGTGTGGGAGTCTGTTGTATAGTATTGCCATGACATTTAGCAAGAGCCTCATACTCCTCTTGATCTTATGCTGGCCTGTTTCCCCCCAGACTCCCCTTGTATCAAGTTGTGGATGCATTATCATGAGCTTTGCCTGTCTTATTGAGCTTTACGCCGGCTCCCATGACATTGCATTTCAGCCATATAGCCTGAGCTTGTCTCATGTCTAGCCATGCAGAGCCTTTATTTATATCTTTCGCAGCTTGATTCCCTTTTTACCGGGAGGGGATTTTCCCCCGAGTGTCAATATCCTACACATGTATCCTTGCATTGAGCATAGGTATGTTCCACTGCTTGGAACTAGTTTGTTTGCCTTTATGACACTCGTCTCCTCCTAGTTTGTAACTATAAAGCTAGTTTATTCTTTTTTCAAGGTTTTCAAATAACTGAAAAAGACCAAAAAAATCAAAAAACCAAAAAGCCGGACAAGAAAAGATATTATCTTTAGCAGCTGTCGATTCGTGTCGCCTTCGAACAGAGCACTGTATATCACATCCATTGGTTGGGTTATAGTTTGACTTTAGGAGCTGTACTCGTTATCTGAGTTTTATCTCCACCGACTGGTTAAGCTTCCAGTCCCTATGGAGCCTCTATTGATGCCTCCTGTGTCATAGAGATGTCCCAGTTTTTATATCGAGTCTATGCTGCCTTCATTCAGTCACCATACGCCGTTATGCTCTTGTTCGAAGGAAGTTGAAACTTGAGTTGGCCATTCCTAAGTTATCTTGACTTTGCATGTCGGCCATGCCTGGTACAGTTACTGGTTCATGCACCTTATGATCGAGTTCTTCCATATTATACAGCCTTGCTGAGTACCTCGTGTTGGATGATGGGGGATTACCTAATGCCCTCCTTCCAGCGGATTTCATCCCATCGACTTCAGATCATTTATTCTGGGATTGGAGTCTAGAGTCATTTTGAGTGCCTTGAGACTTGCAGTCATCAGTGGCAGGTTCTCTCACCATCGAAAGTTTTGGGAATACATCAATGTCCCCTGATCGATGGATTCTCTCAAGTGTTCGACTTCAACACATTTATTCACACTTGTTAGTTTGCACTCTAGTACCTTGATTCCCATTTTCATTATTGGTGGGTGATCTCGCGTCTGTTAACGGTATACATCAATGACCGGTAATCAGACAATGGACTACTATGTTCGACCTCAACACCTCTATTCGCATAGTAAGACATGTACTCGTAGCGGTTTGTGTAGAAGACCTTCCAGACTTGTGGCATCCACTATATGCTACCTCCTTGATCGTGCCAGTGTTCATGAGATTTCAGCTCTCGTGATTTGTTCCAGTATATGTCAGACATTTCCAGCCACTATGGAGACCTTGATTGGTTATATATCTTCAGCCTTTGTGAGATCATTGTACTTTTTATATCTTCATCATGGAGATTCTGATCTCTGTATATTGTACGTGGAGATGACCACATATGTTCTATCATGTTTCATGCCTATTCATGGCCATTGTAATCTTATGTATCTGGGACTGCTATATGTATTCGCAGTTATATGCAGAGTTGTATTATGGTATTATGCTAATTGGGTGGCTGGTCTTCCATTTGGGTACCTTCATCACTTCACTTCTGGGATGGACTTATAATGTATTTCGGCCATCATATAACCCCTCTGATCTCATACATTAGGGGGCATCTGTTATAGCATATTTCACCACACTAGGTGAATCATACATTGTACGGCCTTCCCCTGTCCCACTGCAGACTCATTATTCCCTATGGACCATTTGTTGTCTTTTGATGTATCATTGACCATCCCTAAAAACATTAGAAAATGATATACGCGGCTTTTTCCCTGATAACCATGTACATACGCGGATATTCCCTCTATAGTTGCGTACATCGGGATGTGTACATAATCCAAAACTGTTGGACCATTCCTTGACTTGGATCTGACTCATATGATTCC